>BMAV01015589.1:20289-174973 GCA_019973955.1 Trichonephila inaurata madagascariensis | reverse complement strand
GGAAGCAAGGTGCAGCAGATAGCCTAACATTGAAATATTACACATGTAATGATTCTTTTTCCTTTGCTATCCCTTTTAGCTCAACCTACAGAGCTGTAACTTGTGGGAGCTTCTTTTATCGATGTTGGTCTGAGAATGACATTCCGTAAGTCGTATAATTCCGGAAGATTTTGGTCAACCCAATTTCTTTTTTTTTTTTTAAATTTGTATCGCTACAATAACTTTGTATATAACTACCAATTTGCTTCTGAAATCTAAATTATTTTTCACCTAATTTGTTTTATACAAAACGCATGCATTCCTAATTGCTGTCTAGCAAATGAAATAACACTTCCTAATATTAATCTAAATTTATGAAATCATGACAACAGATCACAGTCTCACAAATGCAGATGATGATTGCTTGTTATTAATGTGATTACTACAGCAGCAAAAATACAACTCTGCACAGATTATCTGTTTGGCCAGTTTAGTGCAATTGAATTAACTTGGTCAGGCACGTTAAGGTGTTCAACATATATATACTATCTACATGCTGTTTATTTATACCACTTAAGAAATAGTTTAAATAAAAATTACCTATTTTTGAGAGAGAAACACTAACATATATATTATAATAATTAAATGTGAACATAAGATTATTTTCTTCAAAGAATATGCTCCATAACATTTTAAATTTTAATAAAAGATTACCCCATTTTTCTTATGAAAAAAAAAATACACCAATCCGACTGATTTAAATTAGTTTTCTTCTTTAAATAATACCACAACAAAATAAATCTAAGTCTTTTTAATGCATTAAAATATATCAGTTACTGCTGAGACTAAGAAAAACTAAAGAACTGATTTTTATCATATTTTAAGGGTGAAAAAACATCTTGATTATGTTTATATTTTTTGGAGTTGAAACATTTTTACACTGTGATTGAATAATTTGCTACATAATAAAGTCCCTGCTTTTTACAAATCTGGCATAAGATCTTAAACCATTTCAGTTTCTTAACAATATGCACATTGCATAGTCAACAGCAATAAAAAATATAAAAACTTAGAAATAAGATTTTTTTATTGCATTATTATGTCTTTGAAATATTTCACAGGGATTAAATACTTATAAGTTTAATAATTATGTAAATATTTCAATAAATTCACAATGCAGATTAATTTGAAAAATATATTTTTTTCTTCTAATAATTTATATTTTGAAAAATTTCTAATTATTCATCATGCAACAACATAACTTTTTAATAACCATATTTTACTTTAAATATTATCAACTGAAAAAAAAAATTATATTATACTTTAAAATTAATTTGAACTTCAATTCCCACACCCTCTTTTTCTCTCATCACACAAGAAACTAAACCTTTGCCCAGGGTGCAATTTGAACTTTTATTAAATAATTTAACACTGGAGTCAAAAGCAAACAAATAAAAATCTTTATTTCTCAAATCAAAAGCATTTATACAGCATATTTTAGATACAGAATTTACAATCAATAATACAACTTCTTTCCAACCATCAATCTATTAATTTAAACAATCTCGATTACTTTGGTATTAAGTTACAATATTTAAAATCTGAACTGTTGGAAAAGAAAGGAATAAGAAGTATTACAAAATAAAAGCCAATATATAAAATTCATGACAGCAGAAATAAAAGCTTTCAAAAAAAAGAAAGACAGCTATTTTTACAATGTATTAAAATACTTTTATAAAGATGTTTTATACATTTCAGAAAACATCGCAATTTGGAGAAAGAGGCGGGGATGCTTAAAAAAACCAATTCCTAGAAAATAATACTACATTATCATAACATCTGAAATAAGAATTTTCAATTAATGGTTTAGGAAAAAATCAAACAATACAGCACAGAATAATTTGAAACAAGGTGTATAAACCCAACTACTTCTGTGTATCAAGAATTAAAATGTTTAATAAAAGTGTTCTCTACATTCAACAACAAAAAAAATCAATGGACTAGTAATAGATATAGATTCCAAATAACAGAAAATTAGCTTTTAAGACCCATGTTGGTTCCAATAAAAATAACCGATGATTTTGAAAGAAAGTGCATAAATGTGATCACTAATAAGTCAGCTTTCCCGAAAAGTACACGACTTAATAATACCTAATATTCATTAAAGCATTGATAAAAACAAAAAAATAAATGTTTATATCCATCACAGTAATCATATCACATTCTCATCAAAGCCACAGGACAAAAGATTCCCATCAACAACCAATCTTATTACTTAAAAATGTTCATTTTGACTATTTTTCTAAACTATCATTTAAAAATATAAAAATTATGGACCCACAGGCAGAAAAAAAATAAAGTGGGTCAGGCACAAAGGTGTAAAATCTATTTGATAACAATATAAAGAGTTCTAAATCTTTTTAAAAATTTAGGATTTATTGCTCAGGATTTGATTTTGTTTCTTGACCTTTTTGTACATAATGGCAATTATATATATATAATTCAATCTTTATAATAGAGACAAAGAAAAACATGGTTACAATAACTATGCTAACTACACATAACACAGAAAAAGGAATGCAAGGGAAGGATACACAACTAGTATATTTACAAAAAATCATGTGCAATCCTCGTTTAGGTAAAAACATACTTCAGAAAAATTGAATAATTTTTTTCTTCTTCGGCTAATAATTCAGTTCAAAATCAAATCATTGAAATGCAATGAAAATATAAATTCTTCAAGAAATATATATATATATTTTTTTTTGAAAAAAAAAACATTTCTATGATTAGTAAATGAGGAATTAAAAAAAAATGACTAAAAAATTTGCTGAAAATTCCACAACCTAAAATAACAAATGCAAGATGAATACATTATAAATGCAATTATGAACATTTTTAATAAATGCTTAAAATAAAACAAGTTTTAAACTAGTCAGCATTACAAGTAATTTTTATGAGTACATTCTTTACCCAACTGCCGGTGCACATCTCTTAATAAATTAATAAAAGTAACACACGTGTACAACCTATCAGTGCCTCCATTGACAAAGTTCATGAAAGCACAGAGTTGAGGTCGGGAATGCAAAAATATACATCTTCAATAAAAACACAAGGTTTTGATAGACGGTCCTTTGAAATTAAGTCAGCATCTCAACATCTCTGTCATCATCATACGGATGAGGTTGAGCAGCATCAACAAGAACCAACCTTTCTCCATTGTGCTAAATGAAGAGAAATAATTCAAATATTAACAAAGACTAGTATTATATATGTATTATGAGTGTTTCATTAACAACCAATAATAACTGAAATCACAAATCTATGAAAAATAATACTTTTGTGTCAGGCACGAAGTTTTTACATTTAATTTTTTTAATATCATATTAGGTTGGAGAAAAAGAAATTCATTATTTTTGCACGAAATTCAAGACTTTATTTAACATGTTTCAGACTGTCTAATTTGAGTCATATATGCACTGTTTTGTTGTATAATTTGTTGCCTTTTTAAAAGTAGCTTTATAATACCTCTCATAGAAGTCTTCCGTCATTATTGGTGAAAACCTGTAGTAACCAATTTTCACAATCTTCTCTTTATCCCAATTTCTTATCACTCAGGAAGTTTTGCAATGCGAGAAAAAGGTGGTAATCACTTGGTGCCAGTTTCGGAATAAACGGTGGATGCATTAAAACTTCCCAACCAAGCTCACAGAGTTTCTGGCAAGTCACTGCAGACGTGTGTGGCCTGGCGTTGTCCTGATGGAACACAACACCTCTTCTATTGACAGATTCTGGTCAATCGCTGCCTTCAAATGGTCCAGTTGTTGATGGTAGATATCTGAATTTAGTGTTTGGCCATATAGACGCAACTCATAAATTATTCCTTACCAGTCCCACCAAATACACAGTAGAACCTTCCTGGCCATTAGTCCTAGTTTGGCCACCGTTTCAGCTTCTTCACCGCACTTTGAGCATGATTGTTTTCGCACAATATTGTCGTATGTGACCCATTTCTCATTCCCAGTCACCATCTGCTTAAGAAATGGCTCGATTTCATTCCGTTTTGCCAAGGCTTCGCAGATGGAAATTCGATCCATCGTGTTTTTTGGTGTTAATGGGTGTGACACCCAAACATCGAGCTTCTTTTTTAATCCAACTTTGCGCAAATGGTTTAAAACTGTTTTATGGCTGATCTTTAGCTCCTGGAAGATGCTACAACTACTAACATGCCAGTCAGCTTCAATTATTTCTGTGCTTTTATTGACATTTTTGACCATGGGCCTGCCTATGCGAGGTGCATCTTTAACATAAAAAATGCCTGAACGGAATCTACGAAACCAAAATTGCACGTAATTAGCTGTTACAGTATCGGCACCATAAACACCATTCACAATTTCAGCCGCCTGGCTTGCATTTTCACCTTCATCAAAGAAAAACTATAAAATATACTGAATTTTCCCTTTGTTGATTTCAATTTTTAACACCCTGTAATTCACAACTGAATGGAATGAACAAAAAACGGCAAAAGAATTTTTTAGTGTGAAATGTCACCTCAACAACGAGCATAAATTTGAAATTGTTTGATCGATACTTCATGAGATATTGACACTACAGCCATCTAACAACAAAATAATGGATTTCTTTTCCCCCCAACCTAATACTTCCACGAAAAAAGAAGGTATCAGCAATGGGTTAATTGGTATCATAATTTTAAACCATGGTCAAGTAACAATAAGCAAGAGTCCACTTTCCAAACTTTCTCACCACATCAATGTGAGTACTTTGAACCTCAACCGATTGAATATGCATCAGCTCTACAGTATGGCAGACCTTTAGAGACATAAGAACTCAAGACCATGACAAGTTCACTATTATGACCATATTTTGATTTAAGAATTATTTATTTTGAGTACAAATATACACATAAACATATAGGATGAAAATACAATTAACATCAATTTGCCTTTAAACCAAACTGGTAAATTTAGGTATGATTTCCTTTATTACTTAATTTTAGAGCTTTCTGTGTGATATTCATCTATATTTAACTACACTTAGAAATAATTTTTTAATGTAAAAATAAAAGAAAATCCCTTTTTTAAAACAATTTAAAATGAAGAAACCTTTTCTAAATAAATTAAAAATCTTGATCATAATTTAAAAGTAATTATTTGCATACTGCTCTACTTCCACAAAACATATGATTGCTTGTTTTTTTTACATTAGAAAGAAAGGAATAATTACAAATTTAAACTAGTACAATTTCTTATTTATCTTTAATGTAGTTGAAAACAGAACATCTTAAGGGAGCAATTATTTATTAAATTCAAAAATTGATGGAATGTTTCTATATTTTTACTAAACAAATCACATAGTTAGAACATAGGCATCAAATTTTCTGCATGTAAGGTGTACTTTTACTTTTGAATTGAGAGACAATTTTAAAAAACATATTCAGAGAATAATATAAAACTATATCTGTTGGCTTTAGACAAAATACATCTGAAATTTACTGTCAAATCTTGGTATTACAGAAATTATAAGTTAAAATTGCAATACTAAAAACTCAAATATGTTCAACATAATATAAGATAATCATTGAAAGATAGATGAGAAAGTGCCCATTGTCATAGAAGAATCTCTTCAAATCAAACTCACTAAAATACCAACAAAAAGAGAGTATATTCAATAATAACCACTAAATTATTTTACTGATTGTTTATTAAAACCGCACTGAGAAGCAATACAAGGGCAAGTGGTGATGGAAATTTAGAATCATGCTCAAATGAAGTTCACACCATAGTTGGTGCACCCCATTCTCCATAATTCCATAAAAAAACCAATGTATGAGGATTCAAAGGATTTAACATGCAATAGCCCTTTTACACAACATGTCTCTAGAAGCTCGAAGATATGAACTCAGTAGAAGAAGTGTCACTAACCACTATTTTGTGACCATGACCCCTTAGTTATCAGGCAGCCATACACTATTTGTAGCTATTTATCAGAATAAGTACATTAGTTATATTTCATACACAAACTTATAAGTATCATAAGAGCTATAAGTATGTAGTTACAACTACACAAGTAAGATCTATAAGCATTCTAATTTTAACATTCTATATGACAACACATTATGTTAAAGAAAACATGAGGAAATTTACCCATGTTTATTTCCTAGATTTTGGTCATTTTAAGAATTTGATTTGAAAGTTTAGAAATAACCACAAGTGAAATAACAGAAATCCACATTTAAAAAAAGGCTTTCAGAAAGTTTATCGTTTTAAAAGAATGAAGAATCAAGAGTAATTTTTAAAACAGAACAATGCAATGATTGTTCAAAAGCTTATCAAGATCCCAAAAACGTCTTCTTCCAAACGCAAAACAATTATAATTTATTATCATTGATAATCTCAGCAATTAGATGAAGAAAATAGTATTAATTTAATTTTCATCCAGATTTTATATGTTATGTAAAAAAAAATCTGCACTGGAAGTAAATTCTTTTATTTTTGAAAAGTGATCCAGAAATAAAGATAAATGTAATTTTTATCTAAAGAATTATTATCAATGAAACTGATGTTATACCTCAAGTGAAAATAACCATGAAGGAGAAAAAGGAATTAAAAATAATTTATTTTTTATTCAAATCTAAACTTAACCAAGCTTAAAAAATTGAAATCTCAAAAAAATACAAGATATTTGCCAGTTCTTCCTATAACAATATGCTCAGAAAACAATTTTGCACAGTTTAAAATAAAGCTCTTACCACAATTATCTCATCATAAATATAATTTATTTTTATAATTAATACACGTAAAAAATAAACATTACCACACAAATAATAAACACAAAGGAAATGATCGATAACAAACACAAGGCAAACAATAGGGTAATTTTTGAGCATATAAAAATAATAATGATTACATTTTTTTAGTCATGTTGAAATATAAGCATTGTTATGCAGTGCATTAGGATGTGTGAAAGCGACAGTAGTGCATGATTCTATTTTAAAGGAGGCATGCTATGAATATATGTGAAGCATGTTAGGAGTTATAAGGATTAACACCCATTCACCATAATCCAACATAAACAAGAAACGCTACCTTTGACTTAGAAATCCGATTGTAACTCTGTGAGAATGTCACCCTAAAAGACAGTGTAACAAAATGCAGTGAAATGCAAACAATCACATAATGACAAAAATAAAAGAGGATATTGGATTCCAGTTTTTATTTACAGCAAATTTTTTACAAACAATTTAAGCAAGAAAGAGGTAGGCCCAAATTGATAAAAATTAAGACAGTGTAGAGATCATATATACACTCAAACCTGTTTTTGTTCAGGAGATAGGTACCACATAAAAGAAAAAACTTTAAAAAGAAATATCCTGAAACTTCTTTAAAAGCTATAAAAAAATATTTTTGTAATATATTAAACAAATAGGGACCACATAAAAAAAGTCCCACATTGAAACCTCATGGTGGTGCTAGAAATTGGTTTTCCCACACGCGTTAATCAATTCAACATGGATGGAAATTTGTTAGAATGAATTTTAAAATCTTGAATACCAAGTGCTTTTACCATTTCTCTATTAAAATATTTCTTGAATAGGATGCCCTTGTAACATTTTCACTTGTAGCACAATTATTAGATTTACATATTTCACTTGTACTTTTTTTGTTGTGAATTCGTCCAATTCAAATTCTTTATCAAAGCCCTTGGATCCTCCATCTTCTATTATATCTAAAATGGTAATTTTAGTTTCAAGGAAAATTGTTTTTCTGTTCACTTAATTTTTCCCCCCTTGGTTATACATTTTCAGGGATTATGTCTAAACAAAATACGTAAAAAAAAATTATGTATAAATAAAAAAGGTAAGTGCACCTTTAATTCACTTCAAAATTTATTTTGTTGCAATGGTCAAGAGGTGTGTACATCAATGACAGGATGTTTATCAATTAATGTGAATAGATGATGCAATATATACATAGGTAACATACACAGGTAATGAAATTGATGTCCAATATGTTATTTTTGGTAACATGTTGCTATCCGATGGGCGGTTGGTTTCAATTTAACATTAAACTCACTTGGAACATAACAGTGCCAAACATTCACATCAGGTGGGGTATCTATTGGATTCTTTTTTAATTTGCATGTTACTTTAACAATTATCTTTTGTTTTCTTTTTTAAAATAAATTTTTATACATTTTTTTCTTGTGTGTGTATACTGCACATACAAAAAGTAGCACATAAAAACAGGTTAGAGTGTATACTATTTCAATAAATGAGACCATACAAATGAAATTATACTATGAACTATAAAAAATTATATCCAACATTTTCAATTAGATAAAAAAAAACTTTGTTTCTTACCTTATTTTATCTAAATGGTTTTGAGAAAAACTAGAATATTTGATGCAGATAATATTTATCGAAGGAAATTCAAGAGAGGAAATATATATATATATATATATACATTTATGGTAAATTCCAAAAGTACACAAAAAAAAGATTACAAAATTGGAAGAAAAAAAATCTAGTAAAACAACACTGAAAAATTTTAAGACCTTAATAGAAAGAGAGAAAAAAAAAATGTTTCCTTATATTATTAGAAGATTTACTATGAAAATTAAAGGAAAACAAAATCAAATAATAATTTACTGATAATTCCATACTTTTAAAAAATATAAGGGGGAAAAAAAGATCTTTACTCAACAACATTAACTAAACGATAAAATATATTAATACAAATATATAACAGTAAAGTTCTATTTTTTTCATGATACCAATTACAATTTTAGATATCTCAAAATTTCAAAACTACTTAGGAACATTAATTACATATTTAATGATTTAAATCTTAAACATGTTTATAAAGATATCAACCAAATAATAAACTTACCATATTTTAAGAGCTGAACATAAATAAAAACTTAATTTTTTTTTTTAATAAGCAGTATAACTTACCCTTTTGTATCTGAAATAAGGTACTCTGACCTTTCCAAAAAGTCCTCTAAACCGAAGAGAAACCAGAGCTCTGAAGGAAAAAATATTATATATTTATACACACACAAATTGATTAAGAGTTATATAAAATTTACATATAGGAGTAATTAACAACCGAAAAACATTTTAAAGATTTGATATAGGTAAATTTCTAAATTATTATAAATTTATGATTAATAGAAAGGTTCAATCAAACAATATTAATCACTAATAACTTGAATGTCACTGATACTACATGGCTCGGTGTCCATGATATTTTATATAATATTCATAGCAACCAATACAAAATTTAAAAAACTAAATAAATATATTAACAAAGTTACCTCATTGCAATTTTATAAGCTGTCTAGCGTAATACTGAATAGTTATACATGAACATAGTTTGCTAATGAACTTATTCAGTGACAATATTTAGTGAAGTTTACAGACTTTATTTCTGTTTTTGCAACAGCTCTTGTAATGCAGGTTCCTTTAATTGGTTAATCTAAACTTGCTACAGAATGCAAACTACACTATTAAACAAGAATACAATGATGAAAAGTTCATAATAACACTCTTACAAAGTCCACTGAAAACTACCCATTCAATAAAAAAATTTGGTTCAAGTGTAGTATAGGGGGACCACTTCGGATTTGGCTATTTTTTGGGGATTTGGCGATTTTTATCTTCATGTTATGGCGAGATATCGAATTCATTCTAAAATAAATAATAAATAATTCCGAAAAAAGTACCTTGGTGACCACTTTTAGTCGCCAAAAAAAAAGGACTGCGCCAAGTGGCCCTCCCATACTGCACTTGAACCAAATATTCTTAAAGAGATTGTGATAAATTATTCTATTTTACTAATATCAAAGTTTATTCTTTCCTTATATGACTGATTCCTTCCTGATTGATTCCTTTCTGTATGAACTATACAGGACATTTTCCAAAAACCCAAAGTGCCATTAATAATTATTTCAGAAGAAAAATGAGACATCAAAAATTAGAAAATCACTATTTGGCTTAAAACTATTCAAAAATTTGTTAAGATTGATAAAGAGTAGTTTTTTTTATGTGTGACAGTTCAGTTCAGTGGAAAAGAGCAACAAAGACTATTATCCCTGAAAAAAGGATTTATAAATTAATAGATATCAATATATTTCTTTTTCTGGATAAAAAATCTGAATGTTAATCTATTTGACAAAGCTTTCTCCAATAGTTCTTTGAAAGTAATGTTATAGTGTGGATCAATTTTGAGAAAATGCTTTAGTTGATTTCGAGGATGAATATATCTATTGCAGTTTAACAAGATGTGGTCCAAATCGTTTAAGAAATTACAAAAACTACAGTTTGCATTGTCTGATAAATTAAATTTTTGTAGAAGTCCAGGAGTGATGATCATTTTGCTGAAGATTCTAGTACATAGGATTTCTTCTCTTCTATTTATGTGTGACTTTTGCATGATTGGTACAAAAACAGTAAAGACAATGATGCCATTTTTAATAGTGAAAATATAAACTGAAAATTTTTGAATGGTCTTTAAACTAATGTTAAATTTTAGAAATATGATAATTTTAGTTACCTTTACAACAATACAATTCAAATAATATAAGAAAAACAACACTGATATAAGCAAACAGAGAATATTATACAAGGGAAAAATCTTACGGCAAATAGTTTTTAAAAATGCATATTAACTTTTATGAAAAAATATTAAAAAACTTAAATAAAATTTTCAATTGACAATTATGAAAACATTTACCTTCTTTCTGGTTTTGAAATAATAAATGCTATAATAATGATAGCTACTGATGCAAAAAGGACACCAACTATAACTGCAGCAGTATTATGGTTAGACTGTACTTCCTCTTTGTATGGGTCGGGAACTGGATCAGGGCGTTTGGAGTCATCTTCTGGATTTTTTTGCCTACAAATACATAAAGATACTACTATATATGTACACAAAATTAAGATACCATATATATTTATGTAAACATATGTATATCACATTTTTATATTTTATGAAAACCAAACTTCATATTTAGAAAATAAACCAAAAAAATAATAAACTAATATTTTCTTTTACCTTCATTAAAAAAAAAGTATATTAAACTTAATTGAGTTTTAAGACAAAAAAACTCTCTCTTGCAATGATCTTTAAATTTCTTATCTTAAAAGTTTAATTAATAAGTAAAAGTAATCTACTGGTACTTCAAAATAAATTAATTAGAATTTATTCCTACTTGTAGCAGATTAATTATGCATTATACTGTGAATGTGGAGATAAAAACTGCTTTATGGTTTTCAATCATTGCTAAGGAACCAAAATATTATTCGTATAAAAAAGTTTCTGTACAAAATATATCAGAAAAAATATATATACACACAAATGAATCTTAAACTTTTGAAGTGATTACTTAACTTTCAAAGCCAAGAATGTTGTATTTTAAGCAAAAATAAAAAAAATAAAGCAAATGAAATTAAATTCAAATACAATGCTTTAGATTCTTTAGTTTAAATATTTTTATACAAACCCAAAATAATGAACTATTTTAATGATTAAAAACTTAAAAAATTAAATCTTGCTTCTAAAAAACTCGTCACCCAGAATAATAGTGGATGTTGTATACAAATTGAAACAAGACAGAAAAAGATAGAAAAGGCTCCAGTGCTGATCTAGTCAGTTCTAAAGTACATCGCTGCCAATAAATCCAAGTCTTGCCTAAGTGTATTACTAATAAAACGAGAACATGCTTTAAAAAACCTGTGTGTGTCGGCTACGACATACAACTGGAGTTCACTCCTTGAGTACGATTGTCTAGGCAAACAGAGTAAATAAACGCATCATATATAATACTGAAACCATGCATGTATTTTCTATATTCTATTCACATCATTCATACTGATTTGGTAAAATAGTATATTATATATATAT
The DNA here is from genome assembly GCA_019973955.1 of Trichonephila inaurata madagascariensis. Lineage (NCBI taxonomy): Eukaryota > Metazoa > Arthropoda > Arachnida > Araneae > Nephilidae > Trichonephila > Trichonephila inaurata. The sequence continues at coordinate 163,067 of BMAV01015589.1, read as the reverse complement.
AAAATAATATACATAAATATATGTTCCTCATAGTACATGAGTACATTGTTAAGAAGCTTGATTTACTTCACTATTAATATCACTGTGAGTATTAATTACATTCTCTCACCATTATTAATCACTGTGACAAGAGGCTTGTGGTAACTAAAGTATGTTACGTGAACGTCGGTAGGCACATGATTTACAAATCGTGAAAACATCACATCAATGATTGTACCATACCTAGTCATCCTCAGTACTTTACCAGAAGCAAAATCCAAATTAAGCTCTTATTTTAAAAATTGTACTAATCTCAATTCTTCGTCTTTATCAAAATCAATATTCAATAATGTCTCGGGGATATCTATGTCAGTAACATTCTGATTGACAGAAATATAAACTGTAATGACAACAATGGGTTTACCATTATGTAAAGTGCATCTTGCGGCACATATATCTCCCATTTATTACTTTGCTATTCAATGCACCAAAACAGTATTAAATACATAGTGCCAAATTTGGTGATTTTCAGTTGTTATAGTCAACTTCTTTATCAAAAGAGCTAAGGCATGAAGTGTCGCTTGGCTTGAAAACACTCCTTTATTTTTTTAAAGGGTTTTGTTTTTAAAATATGCTTTCCAAATTTCCCACGTAGATAACAAATAACAGCAATTTTTAAACAAAACATGTAAGAAAAAAATTCCATGAACCATTTTTTGTAAAAAGGATATAAGACGAAAAACACTTTTTTAAATCCGTAATTTTTAAGCAATGTTCTCAATCTTTTAACAAAACACACGGATTGCTACTCCAAAACACAACACGCAAAAACGAGCTCAGTTGGCGATTTTTCAAAATTTGGTGACCAGTGGCTGATTCAACAATTTTACCATGATATCTTGTAAAAAGTGTATTAGATGAAAAACAAATTTTCTTTTAAAATCCGTAATTTTTAAGCAATTTTTTCAATATTAGAACAAAACTTGAAAAAGAGTTTCGCATGATTATGTTTATAAATAACGTAGTTATTCAATGTTTAGTTAAAATTTTGAGTATTTTTGGAAAAACTGCACAAAAAAGTTTTTGGTTTTTCATATTTTAAATTGTTGATTCGAAAAGAGCGAAGTATTAACTATTTTAGTACAGAATTTCGAAACATTATGATGGTACAAAATTCGTGCAGAACGATTGAAAAACTCTTTTCATAAAAACGCATCAATATTGGCTCATTTTAGAAAAAATTGTAAAAAACACAAAATTTTGTATAAAAATTATAACCTATCTTGGTGAAATAAGTGATCTTTCCCATTCTATGATTATTTTTTTGTCTGCTTTTCGTAGGAAAAGAATGATTGTAATTTTAAAAAATAAGAAAAAGTAGTCCTTTTGACAGTAACCTAACCAGAACACTGCATAACGCAATTTTGCTAACGCTAGTAAAAATTTCACTCTTCATAATTTTTTCATACTGTGGGCTTTATATGAAAAGCTATTTTTAAGTAGTTAACTCCAAAAATTACATATGCTACATAAAAAACTTCAACCCATTAATTGTTAAAATATTCAATACACTGTTTTTATTCACTGGAATAACCAATTTATATGTATCCTTACCAGTGGCGCACACAAGGGGGGTGTCTTAGGGTCCGGACCCCCCCTAAGCCCTTGATTTTTTTTCCCTGATTGATTATAATTTTAAGTATATAATACGTAAAATTTATTTAAATATTTGTTTTTAATGATTAATTTTATTAATTAATACTAATTATTTATTCAATAATTAGTTTTTTACTGTTTTTTGTTCCCAAAAATCGACAAAATCAAAAGGAGCATGATACAAGAATGGTGGACTTTCGACCCCCCAAAGAAATTATCCCCTTTGAAAATTTCTTTGTACGCTACTGATCCCTACTAACATAAAATGTTTGGCATATTTTTGATACATATGCTAATTTTTATTTCCATCTCACAAAATTTGTACCTTTCACAATATTTTAATTAGAAATACAGGTTGAACCTAAACTGCATTAAAATAAAATATTTACATTATCATCATTGCATTTCTGTACTTAAAAACTAGTTACAAACCTATTATAATCTGGACAAACTACAATGGTCTCCCATTCAAAGATATAATCACAGTCTCCTGACTCATATAGAAAAGTTGGTTGACCCTAAAAAATACACATTTATTAATAAAAAAATAAACATTACTAAAAATAATTCTTCAAACTTGTTATTGGAAAACATGACTGCCTTTGAACTCTGTTATTCGCAAAAACCTAAATAACATTAAAAAAACTTTATTCTTTTGTTTTGAAAAAATCCAGTCAAAATAATTACAGAATAAGCAATAATGAGTTACTATTATAATTGGCATATTTTTAAAGCTGTTTCGACAACATTTACTTCTATCATAAATAAATATTAAATTTTAAACATTGAAATTCTTTGTTATAAAGGAAACAAATACATACAATTCATAAACTACATGGAAACATGATAGAAATACAGTTTATTTATGCAAAATTCAATTAATAGAAAGAACAGAGAACATAGAAGTTTGAGATAAAATGAAAACATATTGCATCTCGACTATTTAATTTGTTTTAAATTTCAAACACAGATTTTTTTTAAGCATTACTTTTTTGCTTTTAAATAATTCAATTTGAAAATGTAATTAATATTTTACTCAGGGCAATGATTACAAAACACTAAACATCTCAAATCAATTACTATATTCAAAGAACTGTGCTATTAATGAATTTTCAATATTGCTCTGCTGATGTTACTTTTTAATTTAAGAAAATGTATGTGGCTAATACAAAAATTACCAAATGTTCAAATTTTTGTAAATTTGAATGTTTTAGATTAAAATTATAAGTCTTTAATATTATGCAATGAAGATAAATTTCATGTTTAATTAAAAATGTAACTTTTTTAAAATCTTTTTACAAAGTTAATTCTTTTTAGCAAACTTCGGGGGACCTAATCACCTGCGAAATTAATAGTGCAAGAAAACATCTATACATCAAAAATGCATTCATTCCCTTGGAATTAACACATCTAACTCTGTTGCAAACAGTTTACAAAAAAATCATAACTTACAATTCCTGCAGCAGACATACATTGCATGTTGATAAGAGTAGTGACATTTTTTAGCTTGTTTTTTCCGCATGGTTTAGTATGGGAGGTAAAAGTAAGATGAAGTTCTGATCCTAAAATAAAAAATAAAACATACATAGATACCTTCAGCTGTATTAGAATCTGAAAGTAAGATTTAACAATGAATTAATTACACACGCATATACTTTTCTGTCTTGAATTTTGTTTGCTTTTTAAAATGATTACATTTAACTATACTTTCAACTCTACAAATGGGAAAAATACATTTTATTGAAAGACTAACATTTTTATTCATTTCAAATTAAGAATTATTAACCTTTCCTCAGCACACCTTTACTTTATGCATATATATCACAAATAGATGTATAAAAAAAAGCAATTCTATATATATATATATATATATATATATATATATATATATATATATATATATATTAAATACAGAAAACTGAATCTTAAAAAAATTAAAAAGGACAAATAAAAATAGGTAAACAAGAAATATCCTAAATTGTATTTGATACATTTAACACATGATATAAATTTAAAAATACTTTACATACCATAAACATAACTAAAATATTCAAAATCAACAGTTCAGTAAAGCATCTTTTTCATGGCAGATACAAACAATATTGCAAGAATTTATAGAGAGTGGAAGATCAAGATATATTTAACAAAAATAAAGATTTTTTTTTCTCAGGCATGTTTATATACCTGTAGCTAAGAATTTCTATTTAAAATATGTCTGAATACTTCATGAATCATACACATACAGTCACTGCTGATATTAAATATTTGCATTTCACCATAAATCTAAGTGAATAGTTGTTTACAGTGAACAGGCAATATACTCCACTTCAAGAGACAAGCAGTAAGTTAAAAGAATTATAAGAGTGCCATGAGTGACTAAAACTTTGAATCTTTTTCAGATAGAAAGAGGCCAAATATTAATAAAAAGTTATACAGTAATATATCCTTACTAATATTATAAACGCGAAAGTTTGTATGAATGTTTGTTATTCTTTCAAGGAAAAACAACTGAATGGATTTTAATGAAACTTTACAATAATATAACTGAAACATCAGAATAACACAGACTATAATTTATAAAGAGATATTGTGTGAAGTTTTCAAAATATAATGATAATTGTCAAGAAAGTAGGAAAAAATTCTGCCATCTGCAAAAAGCCTGTGACAGCATATATCTATCTTTTTTGTGTGAAGCAAACTTGCTCTTTTTGTTTTGTCTACGCCATGCCTCAGTGCGCACTCACTTTTAATTTATTCCTTTGATCAGAGTAATCACCTTTTTTATATATTTCATAATAAAACTAGATTTCGAAGGGAGAGGTGGTGGCAAGATTTTAACATAAAATAAATATAACAGAAAATAATAAAATTATTTAACTACACAAAATTCGTAACTATGTGTTACTTTTGCTGAGCAGAGATCAGCTTAGGAAGGTGTTTTCAAAAATCGACTGACAAGAGTGTTACAAGGAGTTATAAATAAATAAAAATCCCTTTTATCAGCTATTAAATCTATAGACTTAAAATGTAACGAATATTTTTTTTTTGTTCAGGTGAGATATGCAAATAGCTTTTTTTGTTTAATTTGCAATTCACGAAAAAAATTAACTCATTAAAAACTTCTTTATCCTTCAATCTGTATCGTCTAGTTTTTCAATTTACCCGTGCGAAGAATGGGTAACCAGCTAGTAATATATATATTCAAAATTTAATCCCTACAGGAAACATTGATTACAAAAATTTCTTCACTCAGAAAAAAGAGTTGCCTTTTTCTGAATGCAACTGCATAACCAACTGTCTCAATACATTATCCCTTATCTATAAAGAAGCACATATTGAAATACACCAAGTATGTTGTTTTCTTTGCAATGATACACAGCTTGTGATAAAAAGAATTCTTCGGGGAAAGAATTCTTCCCAGCAATAACTTGAATAAGATTATGACAAACCTAGAAGATGTGAGCAGAGTTACCAGATTAGTGATTATATTGCCTTTGGCAACAGGACAAAAACTTACATGTTATGGAACCTTCTAGAAGTCACTGGCACTGACCTTTCTGGAAATTTCAATGACGCTATATAATGGTTGAAAGAGTTCAGAAATGAGAGTCAAGTTTTCTGATTGATTGAATATTAATGTCGCACTGTTCAGCTACACGAGGGCTTTTGGCGACGGACCACGTAATTTTGAACCATGGTCAAGTAACGTGGACAACACCTGAGCTGGCACCTCCCTCTCCTAACTACCACACCACACCAACGGGAAGACGTTCAGCTCTCGATAGATTTAACGTGCATCGCTGCCCTACATGGCGGGTCTTTAGTGGTACTGGGTTCGAACTCGTGACAAGGCAAGCCACGATCCGATCCGATACCTATACCACGCCAAGTTTTCTGTGATAAGAGAGACTTTATCTGCCCAAGCCCTTAATAGTAGAACTGTTCTAGAGAACCATTTCTGGAGAGCTGTAAAACTTGTTTATAACAAGTGTATTTTTTTTGTTACTGTAAATAATCTGCTTTTATTTGTATATACATTGATTTGTCTTCGTGTAATCATTTGTTCATCCTTGTTCATTAATAAATTTATTATTCAATTAATTGGAGTTGTTGGCTGTTTTTCACCCATGTAGATTTGCAGCAATATATTTCAGTTTTGGATGTAATAAGATGTTATATTTCAACATAAAAGGATAATAACGTAAAAGATAAACTTTGTCCAAAATCAACCCCAATGAGTTCGTTTTCCTCTTGATTGCTTTTTGAACACCATACAGTCTGTCAAAAATCATAAATATCAATTCTTTCACCACCACAAAAATCACCAGTGCTCAACAGGTGAAGAGCAAATTATCTTCGACACATGATAATGTCAATCATTGAACAACAGGGAGGGAGTCAGCAAAGCCAAATTTTCACCCTTAAAAGCAATTTCTTCCCCAAACTCACCACTAATTAAAAGATGTATATTAATTAAAAAGGGCAATATTGTCTAATTCAACTCACTAATTAATGGAAAGTATATTGAGAAGTAAATTTCAACCAAGTATTTTTGACCTGAATGGGAAATGAGAAATTACATCTCTGCAAATTTATAAAAGTCAGGAAGTTTTTAAATATACAAAAAGGATTAAAAATATATAAAAGTATTTATACGTACAAAATATCTAAACACTAGTATTGAATTCATTTACTTGTTAAAGTGAAATATAGGTTTAGAGTATAATACAGAATACAAAAAATTAAACACATTTTATACAGAAAAAAATTATATTAATTCAAGCAAAAATCAGAAGCATAACAGCATATTTAAGTCTGAAAAAAATTTAGTTCCTTAAACAGTTATGAAAAAAATATAAAATAAAAAACATACTAGTTTACCTCTTATAGTAAAAGATCTGGTTTCAAAACTACCAATATCTCGGAAGAATCCCGAGCCTGGTTTTGTTTGACAAACTGCTGCCATAGCACATGGACTATTTTTAGAAACACCAGGCAAACCACTTAAGTTTATTTCATACTTATACTCATCAGATTTTGTAACTCCAGTTACATTAAAAGTGCTTTAAAATATAAAAGAAATATTTATTAAAAATAATTTAAAATATCTAGACAAGATCTATCGAATTAACATATTTATAGAAAGAGCTTTCTTATAAGAAAACCTGAAGTACATAGCACATTATAATGAAATAAGTATGAAAAACAAAAAATACAGGTTTCTAGTTATCTTCAATAAATTTAAATTTGTTTTTAATATGGTTATTTTTAAAATATTTTGCTACAAACAAAACTTCTGAATTTCACTAAAAGAAATTTAATGGCACAATCTTGCACTTTTATTGTGTAAAGAAAGGGGGAAAAAAAACCAAATATGAATTTTAAAAATACAGCAAAACATTCATTTTAGATCTTCAAAAAGAAATTAAACAAAGAAAAATCATTGCAATACATTTAAATTATTTTCAAATATTAACATTTCTATTGCTTCCTACAATTAGAAATCCCACTACCTAATGCAAGATTCCCAGATAAAATTACGTTAATAGATATACAAAATGAATAAAAAAATAAATTAGTAATAATGAAACAAATAATTGAATACAAATTATCATATTTTACTAAGATCTAAATTATAATCAGCCACATTAAAAGTTATTCTTTTACAACATTTTAAAATATAATTAGCCAATATTTCGCTTTCATAACTAACATTTACTTTTACATCTTTATTTCTATTACAGTCACCATGCAATATTAAAATTTAATACATAAACACAAATGGTTTAACTTGTGGAATATCAGTTTTACTTCATGTCAGATTCGAAAGACTAAAATTGCTGTTTACAAATAAATTGGCAAACCAAAAAAAAAAAAAATTCAAATATGTTAATGTAATTCATACATTTATTTTGCTGAATTTCTCACAATGGTTATCAAAAATTTTAGCTTTAATATCTCCACATCTCATTAAAAAAAGGATTTTCAAAAACACCACAATGTTTTATTGATAGAAATATTTCATGTTTTATCCTGTGAAATATACAAACATTAAAGAAAAACATTCCAATTCATCCCTCTCCTTTTTTTCTTGTCACTTGTTAAAAAACTAAAGATTATTTACCTATTAAGAATTGAGCTGATATTAACAGTGTAACCAAATCTTTCATCTTTGATAATTCCATCTTTTTCCATCATCACTACTTCACTACAAAAAAAAAACAAAAAAAAATTCATTTTCAAAATTAGTACACATTCAACACTTTTATGATTTTAAAGTAACATAGTCCAAGAAAAACCATTTATTTTTAATATGGTTTATTATTATTCTATGATATAGGATTGGGCTAGATAGTTACACAAAAGGAACAAACTAAATTTATTACAATTAACAGCTAGTTTAATTTCCGAAGACTTCAACTTAGTTGGAAATCTGAGAAAAATCATTTTCTTTTCATTAGCTCAAAACATAAAAATTCTTCCAACAAGATCTGAAGATTTGTTTAGCCACGGATGAAAAATTACACAAAGAACTTGCAAAAGCAAACCCAAACAGCTATGTTTAAATAAAAATGCAAAATATTTCAGAAAGCTGTTCTTAAAATGTCATAAATAGAACTCTATCAAAAACAAAACATAAACTGAAGAAAATCTTCATTGGATTCCAGTATAAAGGATGTAGTAGATCTTTTTAATGAAATAATTAATGATTGCTCATACAAAAAGAAACATAATAATAATTAAATATGCATATCTAAAATCTTGCAGTTATTTTTTATTTTTACATATTTTTTGAATTAAAAAAAAGTTTATTTCATTTCACGTCTTTCAGTCAATATACCACAAAAACATATTTTTTTGCTATGTTTTTTCCATGGAACATATTCATCATGTACAAAAAATGCAGAGTATATGGTTCGATATTCATTCAGTTTTCAAATATTGTATGCAATATGTAACATACTTTCAAAATCAAATATTTAAAAACATTTTTTAAATAACTTCCAAATGGCTAACATAACTATATATATAGTTATTTATCACAAACAATATTTTTTCTGAAAAATTTGATATTTTTATTATTTTTTCAAGCAAATAATATCTAGATATCCTTTGAAAGAGTGCAAAAAATTAAGACAATCAAAACTATAGTCAGCATAAAATTCCAAACAGTTGCATTGATAGTACACTTAATGTTCAAAAAATAATTTATGTTAATTTTTATAGGATAATTTTTAATACAAATATATTCAGCAAGCTTCTTTCCTTATACATTTACACAAATGTTAAAGAATAATTTTTTCAATTTTTTTAATCATTATGTCCTATGTATTAACTAATTTCTGAACTGATAAAAGAATTTCTTACACTCTGTCTACGCAGGCCAAACTAGATTCCCAAATGAAATCATAGTAGCACTGTGAATCAGGTCCACGAACTATTCTGGGATGTCCCAATGATGTACCACAGTGCATAAAAAGTCTTGTTGTTGGAGTAAGGTGTTTGTCAGAAGGAACACTAGAACATGCTCGACTATCTCCAGATCCAAATGTCAGCATAAGATCAGAAGAATCTGTTGTGAAAATAAATTAGAAATTCAAGGGATAGTCAAAAGAAGTAAAATAAAAAGAATTCATTCAAAGCAAATTTTACTAGTGGCACTCCATATTTAATATTCTTACCAAGCTATTCTTTAAGTTTTAACACATAATTTCAGACAAACAAAATAAAACTTTCTTTTCTTCAAGTTTTTTAATATACCTTCTTCCTGAGGAAATGTTGGAGAAATTTGATAGCACTTAATTGAATATCTTCAATATGCATCAAACAGATTTACCACTACCCAAGAAACACATATCCCAAAAGTCTCCTTATATTTAATAAATTTCTACAGCATATGTAAATTGCCCTTTCAGGAAAAGATAATACCCTTGGGTAATAAAAAGGGAAAAAAATCAAACATTTTTTTTTAAATCAGTGTAGAACATAGGTTTCCAAACTTTTTTGAACTGGCGCCCCCTTTTTCTAGTGAATATTTTGATAACTCCCCCACACACACTCCAGAGAAATAAGAGCATACATAATCTTAACTATTAACATTCGCAGGTAAACAACTGTATGTACATCTATTTTCCCCAAACCACACGACACAGAAGCTTGCCGGAGGTACCAAAAGATCAGGAATGATCAGAGAAATCCGTTTTTACCATTTATATTTTGATATTGCAATGAGTTAAAAGGATATTGATTGAAAACCTTTGTTTTACTCCTGCGTGTTGTTTTTTCTGCCAAACAAAATGAAAAACCAGGAGGTGAAAAAATTTTTTTTTGTCCCTGACGTTTTTAAAACGCGATCTAATTTTCTCTATGAGACACAGACAAAAAATAATTACAGAATTATTTCACCCTGTGATACGGTATAATTTATTTTACAAAATAATGATATTTTCTATTTTTTACGATTTTTTCTAAAATGAGACAAAATCTATGTTTTTGTGAAAATGATTTCTAAATCGCTCCGTTTGAATTTTCTTCCATGTTAATGAAATGATATTCTACACTAAAAGAGTTCATACTTTTCACTTTTAGAATCAGTCATTTAAAAAATAAAATATCAATAACTTTTTTTTCACCATTTTTTAAAAAATACTCAACATTTTATTTAAATACTTAATAACTCTGTGGTTTATAAAAATAATCTCACAAAACTCTTTTTCCTGTGTGTAGAACAATATTATCCGTAATCTGTACAAAGACTGGAAAAATTGCTTAAAAATTACAGTTTTTTTAAAAAAAAAATTGTGTTTTTCGTTTTTTACCCTCTTTGCGAGAGAGTTAAATCACACACACACAATGTAGTATTTTTTTTTCATTTTTTGTTTAAAAAATACCGTAGTTTGCAATTGATATATGAAGTTTGAAGACATTAATTTAAAAATAAACTTTAACAAATAATGCAATTTTACAATAGCCAAGGGTTTGGCGGCGAAAACCTGAATGGCGACCAAATGAGTCTTTTCCCTTGTGCACGTCACGTTTGATGACAAGTTATACTAGAAAAGAAGATGCCTATAAAAATTGAAAATCACCAGATATGGCGAAATTGAATCTCTTCCTTTTATTTTAAAGGTTTTTTCACTCCTATTTTTCCGAGAATTTCGTGGTGTGTTCGGCAGAGCGCTTGATTACTACTGTTTGTACTCGGGTTCAAAACAACATCGTTTAATTTTTATGATTTTTTAAAAAATACTCAAAATTTTATTCGCGCATTTTAATAACTTCACCAGCAATTTTGTAATTGTAAAGATAATCAATTTCACCATGATACAGTATTTTTTTTTTTACAAAACAACGATATTTTACATATTTTACGATTTTTTCTAAAATGAATCAATATTGATGTGTTTATATAAAAATGATTTTTAAAAAACTCAAACTTTGATCTTTTAGAGTAAGTGATTTAAAAAATAAATTGCCAAAAACTTTTTTTTACAAATTTTTAAAAAATACAGTAAGACCCCGCTTAGCGCACCATCACAGTAGAGCATAATATGAAACAGCGTTAAACAAGGTTATCTCATCATGTAAATAATGGGGTTAGGGAAAGATAGGAGGAAAATTGGTCAGCTATTTTGCCATTAAATTTATTATGTTTTTATAACAATAAACAAAAATATATTTCTTACAAATATAGAAACAGAATAAACGACTATACATTACATTTCAGATCATTCAGTCTCTTCTATATTTCCAATTTTCTGTCTTTTTATCAAGAAGGTAGATTGACTTTTAAAGGCATATTGCGTTCAATTTCATCATTAATCCATATAGAAAGTCTATTATCCATTTCATATATTGTAATATTTCTAGAATGGGTAATTCTAGTTGCAGAGCCTGTTGTAGTTGCAGTTACCAATAACAGTATTTTTTCTTTATTCTTAAGAATGGTCCTTATTGTTGAGTTTGTCAAATTCAATGCCAATGTGAGATTGACATTCACCAGCATCTAATCTTCTAATCACTTGCATTTTAGTTTCTTGTGAAATGTTTTTTTCTTGCAGCTTTATTTTCGTGGTTTTTATTTTCACCCATGATAAAAACTAAAAATACTAATATTTGTCACTATAGAAATCGTTTTATTATCTAAATTTATACTTACAATAGCATCATCAAATGTTCGAAACAATAAAAGTACATTCATATAACACCACAGGAAAGATGAAACACAGATAAACTGCTTTGGATACAGGGAAGCCTAATGCAGCGTGCAATTTTGGGAAATCTCACAATTAAACAAAAAGAGCATTAAGCTAAAACAGCACTAAATGAAACAGCGTTAAGCAAGGTCTTACTGTACTCAAATTTTAAATACAGTAAGACCCTGCTCAATGTGGGGTATACGTTCCATCAAAGTAGAGCATATGAAACAGCATTAAACGAGGTTATCTCATCATGTAAACAATGGGGTTGGGGGAAGATGGGTAGAAAATTGGTCAGACATTTTACAATTAAATTTATTAATTATGTTTTATAACAATAAGACAAAAACTTATTTGTTACAAATATAGAAACATAATAAACGAATATACATATAAGAATAAAGTTCTAAGTCAGTATGTTTAAATTTCAGATCATTCAGTCTGTTCTGTATTTCCGATTTTCTGCCTTTTTGTAAAGAATGAAGATAGGCTTAATGGCATATTACATTCAATTTTGTCATCAATCCGTGTAGAAAGTCGTTTTTCCATTTCCTCTATTGTATTATTTCTAGAACGGGTAATTCTAATTGCAGAGCTTGTCGTAGTTCCAGTTACTGATGACAGAATTTTTTCTTTATTCTTAAGAATGGTCCTTATTGTTGAAGTTGCCAAATTCAATGCAGCCTCAATTTGAGATTGACGTTCACCAGTATCTAATCTCCTAATTGCATTTTAGTTTCTAGTGAAATGCTTTTTTTTTCCCTTGCTTTTTTTTTGTATTTTTTATTATCACTCATAATAAAAACTAAAAATCATAATATTTGTCACAATAGCAATCGTTATATTATATAAATTTATACTTACAATAACGTCAAAAATGTTTGAAATGATAAAATTACTTTCGTATAACACCGCAGGAAAGAGGAAACGCAGGTAAACTGCTTTGGATATTGGGGAACCAAACACTGCGTGCAATTTCAGGGAACCCCACAATTCAAATAAAAGAGTTAAACCAAAACAGCACTAAGCGAAACAGCGTTAAGCGGGGTCTTACTGTATTTAATAACTACTTATCAAATTCAATTTTTTTTATAACTTCTTCATTTATAGAAATTGCATGAAACTTTTTCCCTGTGTATCGAACATTTCAAAAAATGCTCACAATTTTAACTCAACATTTAATACAGTTGTGAAATTTTGTAATTATAAAAATTTTTTACTTTTTTCAACATACAACTATTTTTAAAAAGGTACATTTTCGCTTCCGGGGCCTAAAAAGTTGCAAATTGAGTGAGTGAATATTAATGTCCCAGCTTTTAGCGACACACCTTGACATTTTGAACCATTGTCAAGTGACGAGGAGGATGAGACTTGAGGTGGCACCTATATCTCCTAAATACCATACTACACCAATGCTAGGAGTTTAAGCTATCGACAGATTCAACGTGTATTGCTCCTCTTAACAACTGGTTTTCATGGTAGCCGAAATTTTAAAAGGGCAGTAATAATTGTGGAAAAATACCATGAGAATTTTGTAATGACGTTAATATAGAGTTCACAAATACATACCAGGAACAGCTGATAGTGAAAGGGAAATTCCAAGAGAATATGTTATGCAGGGAATTTTAAATTATACTCGGTAAAAGCCTGACTAAACGGGGAGGAGAGTCATTTTGAAAAAGTATTAGAAATGCTGATTTTGTGAAGGAAAGGGAAAATTTATAAATGAGAAAGCCTGTGCAATGCCGGGCTGTGCAGCTAGTACATGGTGAAAACACTAACTAAATTTTTAAAAATATTCTATTACAAATAGAGTATATTTTAATTTGGTTTTTTTTACTAGCAAATTTGAAACAGCTATTGCCATGAGCATACAATTTTAAATACATGCAATCAACATAAGGTAACCAGTATTAAAGGCTACTTTCATTAGTACACAATCTGCATGCTTTTTTAAGTCTTTTTCAGACTATATTTGGTTAATTTGCCCATGTTCCTCCATACCATCTCAAAACTTCCTTATTCTGGGTCTTTTACTGCCCCCTGAAAGCCTCAAACCCCACAAGGGGCGTTATCACCCAGGTTGACAACCTATGGTGCAAAATAACATTATAAAGAAAATGCAACAAAATCTTAGAGTAATTACTGAGGAATCAAAAATGTATGTGTTGATGGAGACTTATTCTTTCAACTTGTTCTCCAGCATTTCCTTTAATTCTTATTAGGAATTGGTTGATTGACTGTTTTCTTAAATGCACTTCAAGGCAACACTAGACCATTAGCAACCCAACTTGTTACATTTTGAATCATAGGTAATAAAGATAAGATTAAGCTTGTACTTCACACAAATTTTGTTTGGAATTTCACTAATAAATTAGTCACTTTTGTATAGGCTTTTTTTATATCTTTATATATCGAAAAATGATGAATTAATCCATTGCTTTTGCTCACCAGATGCTACTTCATTGTGTATCTTGCAGAATGCAAAATTTCAAAAAGTAATTCTTCAAACAAAAGGACATTGTGCCAATCACTGCCATTATGAACGTGCAGTACAATCTTCAGAAACAGAGTAATCTCAACCAAATTATTTAAAAACTATTTAAGAGAAAAGACTCAACTATAAGCCTTTCAATATTATAATTTATAAATATTCTCTAAAAAAAATCAGATCTTTTAAAACAGTTGATATTGGCATGAATCGGGTACAGTGATATTTAACCCTCCAAGCGGCCTGCACGTAGAATTCCGCCATTCCAGAGATGCTTTTTCTGCCTTCAAGCAAGATTCCCAAAAGCGGCCGAGCCGCATTCTTAAAAATACAGCTCAACCACTTTTGAGAAACCCACCTGAAAGCAAAAAAATATGTGCGGTGCATTTTAGAAGCATCTCCAGAATGGCAAGACTTTGTGCTGACCTCTTAGAGGGTTAACAATAGAATTGCTGATTAGTGGCCAAATTGATCACCAAATTTTAAAAAATTTACTAAACAAAAAAATATAAGGTTTTTCTTTTGTAAGTATCATGTACTAATAAAATAACAAAAAGATGTTAATAAATAACGAAATATATTTCATATGAAAACTGTGTACTTATAATCATTGCTGAATTTTGTTGTTGGTAATTTAAAAATGTACATTGTCTACCTAAGTGTCACAGCAAAATTTTATGCAAAATAGGAGGTCGAAAATGAAAGCAGTTTGCACACAACTGGATCAAGAAAAGAAGAAAAATTTATGTTTTCAATTAGAGTATTTTTCTCTATCATTTCTGTTTTCCACACTAATAATGTGTAAAGAGGGAGCAGAAATTAAGACTAAATTTTCAACAATAAGAGGTTCATAAGGTTCTGAGAATAAAAAAATTCATGGATGAACTTTACAGAAATAGGGGAAGAAAAGAAGAAAAATTTATGTTTTCAATTAGAGTATTTTTCTATCAATTCTGTTTTCCACACTAATAATGTGTAAAGAGGGAGCAGAAATTAAGACTAAATTTTCAACAATAAGAGGTTCATAAGGTTCTGAGAATAAAAAAAAAAATTCATGGATGAACACTTTACAGAAATAGGGGACCCAACATAATTAAGGTGGG
This sequence comes from Trichonephila inaurata madagascariensis, assembly GCA_019973955.1. Classification (NCBI taxonomy): domain Eukaryota; kingdom Metazoa; phylum Arthropoda; class Arachnida; order Araneae; family Nephilidae; genus Trichonephila; species Trichonephila inaurata. The sequence continues at coordinate 147,639 of BMAV01015589.1, read as the reverse complement.
TATATTTTAAGAAATAAAAATTTATCTTACAACACAAACAAATTTTTTTTAACCTAATTTTCCAAATTTTCTTAGAAATTTTTTTTTTTAAGGAAAAAGGTTGTGGAGCAGAATTATATTATTTTACATGTATTTTGTACTCGAAGAAAATTATATTGCAGACCACAATTTTGTAAATGGAATCAATTAACTTTATAGTAATACCTTGACTTACATGAATCCGGACATACGCGATTTTCAAATCTTGTTGATTCATCTTTTAGTTTTTTTTTTCTTCATTACTGAATCTCAGAAGGAATTAGTGCCAGAATCTGATAAAACTGGTAATGTGACAAAAAACTTTTTTTCAGATTACCAATCAGGCAAATAAATTTAGAAGTGGACAGTGATGACATTCAAGAACTACTGGATTCCCACAATCAGGAGCTGACAAGCTCATAGAAATACATGAACAAGAGCAAGACATCATTGAAAAAGGGTTACAAAATTTTAGAAAATGCAGTCTACAGTCAAGAGTATATTTTTTCAACAAAATGAGGAATAAAAAATTTATTAGCAAGCTACGAGGAAATTTTGCAGGAGAGAAAAAAGGTTTTCAGCTGGCAGACTACTTTGTTAGATTTTAAGAAAATTTCCATTTCAAAATAACTTTAGTTTGCAATTTTGTATTATATTACTTGAGATTTTGTTAAACATTTATTTCTAAATTATTTTTTTCCTTCGTCTCCATCCCCAACTAAAAATAATTAATATGTACTTATATGTCTAATTATACCCCGACTAGAGCGGTTTTCGCTCAGTCCCATCTATTGTACAAGTTTGGGGTATTACTTTATTTTATCACAAAAGCAGAAAAAAATTTTTTTACTTACTTCTATAAATTAAAAATACAAAATAGGGAGTAAATTTATGATTTGAGGGTACACTAAAATAAAGGCATTCCTTAACTGTAATTTTTTTTAATAAGAATGTAAGTTCTAGTGCACTATTTCCAAATATTATCTTGTGACAAACAGAAAGAAGCTAATTTGATTAATTTTCTGTTCAGATTTTGTGCAATTTTTAATTTTTTAGCTTGCAAAAATTAATTTAATATTTTTAATTTGGTACTTTGTTGCACAAACTATAAAGAATTCAAATAAAAATGAGCAAAATTTACTCTGGTTAAGAGTAGAAAAAGTATTTTAGTATGTATATTTATGACTCAAAGGGTAAAATCAATATAGTGAATAGCACAAATTTTTTAAATAAGAGGTAAAGTAAAGAATTTTTATTGAATTGAAAACAAATTTAAAAAAACCCATAAGAGTTCATTCGGCACAAATTTTAATTTTTGCTGTTTGCTTCAAGCATTTTGATTTAGGTTATGTAGAAAAGTTTCATTCAGATAATGGTAGCATGTTTCCCAAATATTTAACTTGATTTAATCATACTTAAATTATACACTATTCTCAAATTAAGTCCACACATTATGATATAGAAATTCATGTTTCAAATTAATCAAAATTATACTTAAAATAGTGAAAACAGCAGGAATCAATTAAATGAAATTTAAATTTGGAAAAGTGACAATATACTTTGTCAATTTAAAACATTAGAAAACACAAAGAAAGGTATTAAAAAGAATTAATACAATAAAAAAAACCATATTTTTAAAAATACTCTTGCAAATAATACAGTTTTTTCTGGTTAAAATATTTTATCTAACGTTTTACTTAAGTCTCAGAACTGAAATCCTTTCCTTAAAACAGGAAGGAAAACATTAATATTTAGTTCCCATCACATCAAAGAGTCAAATAATAATAAAAAACAGATAATTAGACAAATGTTTAGACTTATTTCATAAGTATAAATTATTTGGAGATTAAATTTTCAAAAAAGAATAGCACATTAAGTTACTCAAAATTATTAGATAGATAAATAATTTTTAACATTAATTGCATTCACCATTTATGAAATTTTACAATAAATATCCCAAAAGAATTTCGGCAAATTAAAAAATTTTATCAAGAAAATGCATTAATGTCACACGTGTACAAGTTAGAATACCCATATCTGTAAAGCAATTAATAACCTATTTACTGATTAAAAGCCTTACTCTTGATTAAAAGCCATTATATAATACCAGATTTACATAAGCTATAATCCATATTATTTCACCTGAACTAATTTTAAAATGAAAAAAAAAAAATCAAAATACTTTTACTCACAAACAGTTTTAAAAATCTTTTTAGAAACAAAAAGAAATCCAGGAAAATGATTAAAGAACTTAGATATTAGCAGGCATCCGATAAAGAAATTAAAAAGCAGATTTCAAAAGTTTTGTCTTTAATAAAATACAGCTCATATCAATCTTTCATTTCTAAATCAGCAGAAAAAATATCTTGTTTTGCAATTATTCAGGAATTAAAAATTTTGTAGTAATAACCTTAAGATGGAGAAAAACTTGTACTGCAAGCATAAAAAAAATTTTTTTTAAGGGAATTTTATTTTAACATCCAGATTTTAAAATAGAAATAGTCATTAAATCTCTCAATAGCTTTGAAATTTAATTAATTAAAAGAGCCCTAAAAAACCTTAAGTATAAAGAAGTTTTAAGCCAAGAATAATTTCTACCTTTTTATTTTAAAGCATCATATTTATATTCAACATTTACACAGATGCATATTGATAGATCCCTTAAAATAAGTTTAAAGAGAGAGAAACCTAATATTTTTTTAAAAAAAGCATCTTACTTATGGGTTTTGCTTCCATTGTTTGAACAATGCCTAAGGTTACATAATAATCATCTGGACTCTTCATGCAGACAGCAGCATTAGGTAAACAACCAAGAGTATCCTGAGTAAGTTGAACTCCACGACACAGATTAATCCAGTACCTAAAATTAACATTACAATCTATTTTCAATCACAAGTCTTATATAAATCACAATTTATTCAAACTTAACTTATTTGTGAAAGTTTTAAATAATCTTTCACATTGTTTCGATTTCCATTATTTGTTTTCATACATGTTAAAGACATTACAAAATCTTGCAACACACATTTTAAAGATAAAATTACATGCATTAAGATAATATTTGTAAATTTTAAAAAATTATTCTCATATATTTAAAATTTATATTCATGTCACATTTTAATATTAAATTTGATGTTCCTATTAATATCCTATTTTATTGAAAAAAAAATTACATCAATATCATGAAATTACAACAGTACTAATTTACTACAATAGAAAGGCCACAGTAGTCTAGTAATTATGATCACAATCTCAAGGCTGGTGTGTAGCAGGTTTTAGTCTTGATGCCACTGAAGACTCGCTGCGTGTAGGCAGCCGATGCACATTAAACCTGTCAAGGCTCAATGTCCTCTAATTGGGTTGTGGGAGGAGGAGCTAGCTCAGGTGACATCTTCATCATTTGATTGAGGTTCAAAATTATGAGGTCCATTGCTTCACTCATTACTATGATAGTAACTACTCTAAGTAGACAACCCTTGAAAATAAATGAATAACACCCAATTTATCTAGTAAAGAAAAAAATAGTGCTATCACACTATGCTAAAAGGAGGACTTTGAGCCATAACAGATTAAACATGCACCAGCTGTTCTACACAGGTTTTCAGTGGTACTAGGGCTCAAACTTATGACACACCAGCCACAAGCTCATGATCATAACCACTAGGCTACCGCAGTCACTAAACATTTGAGAAGTGTAATTTAAAGGTTGAAAATTTCAAAATAAATAGAAATTTATTTGCTTTTTATCCAGCAACTATTTCTCCATTCTCTTCATTCTTATATATTTATTCAAAGAATTAACTTACTACCAAATAATTTACCTACTGAATAAAGCCTTACCATTAACCTCACTATATATAATATATATTCCAGAGTTCTTTTTTTCAATAGTTCATTTTTTTTATATTAATACTGTAGACTATAATGCCTTAGTAACATTTTTTATTCTTGTAATACATTAATAGATAAATGTACTAATTGCTTCTTTTACATAAAAGAAAAATTCCAATTACACCTTTTTTATGCATAAAAACTTTGCAAAATGTAATTAAGACATACTGAAATAAAATGCTAATTTAACAAAATATTTGATAAAAACAATTTTAAACAAGATTTTTGTATTAAAACAAAACAAATTTAAAAAGAAGTATTTTAAACCAAAAATGAATTTAAAAAATATAGAACAAAATGTATAGGAGAAAAAAACATGAAAATGCATGAATTAAAATGTACTATACTAAAATTAAAAATATTATTGAGATAAAAGCAAAATTTAATAGCTGAAAGTAAGATTTACATGTTTCTCTTTTCGTCAGAGGTATTCCAATTATGTGACAAACTGGAAAGCAAATTGAAGTCGAAGTGATTGCCACCTACTTCAAGTGAACACTGATGCTGCATATTTTGACAAATAAGGGAAGTCTTCCACATGAATACAGTTAAACAGGTATATTTCTAAAAAAGTTAGAACATTAAAGAAAAAGGTCACATTTACAAATAAGAAAAAATAATTCTAATGGAAAGAGGAAAATTTAATCTATAAAAATAATCTTATTTTAAATTTCATTATCACTAATAAATCTGTGTTTACACACTGATTTTTAAGTAGTCTGATTTAATTAAAATTAGCTGTGATACTATTAAGCTGCACTTAAATTTAGTAGCTATATCAAATGTAGCTCATGCCATGTACTCATTAGATTAGTAGCTCATGCCATGTAATCATTAGATTATAAGTTTAATCAATCAGGTACAACATTCTTATAAAAGCATGTACACACAATGATAGTTACACTTTCAAAGTTATTCATCTACAGTGTTACCTTCAGTAAATAATATCAATTACTTACATAATTTTAGATTTCTCAAAAATTATGCATTACTATAAATCAGAGGTGTCCAACCCACGGCTTGCATGTGGACCACCTTGAATAATTTTGCAGCCTACGAGATTCTTTACACAACTTTACAACATTAGACTATTTTGTACAATATTTTTGTATAACAAGTTTTTTTTGTAAAAAATAAATCTCAACTTATTATATAACGTTGCTTCTGTTACCGCGAATCTCTTCCCCCCCACCTAAATTGAAAGTTATCAAACATAAATCGTGCTCAAACTTAAAGCATGAAAATCTGCAACATCAATTATGATACGCAAATACACATGCATTAAGATCGACTTGCAAAAACTAAGTGAAAGAGTTGAGAAACAGATATCTTACTAATTTTAACATTATATGATCATTGCATTGTTATTATTATTATATTATCTATGTTTGTATACATGAAAAACAAGGAAAATAATATATCAGTCTGTTTTAAATTTTTAATCCAACAAATGTTTGTACAGGATCCAAATCTAATATAAAGATATATATTTTTATATGTGGCCAGCAGGATTGTAAAGTTCTTCCAAAGTGGCTCACGAGGTCATTTGGGTTGGCCACTCCTGCTATAGATTTCTAACAATTATTACAAAGAAAAAAAATGGATAAAGTGTGAATACACATTCATATTACAAGAATATTGCTTCAGCTTGGTGAAAGGTACCTTATTCAACTAAATCTAAAAACAAAATGTGTGTTTGCATTCTTGTAACTATCAAATCACAAAGATAATACAAAACTGAACATAAATATATTTAAATTGAAATTAATGTTTAGAAAATAACCTAATGAAAGAAAACCCTTATCATTAAAGAAAATGATTTCTTGATCACCAAATGAACTGTGAAATCAACCTAACCTAATTTAATATCAAGCTCAAAATACTTCAAAAAAGCATGTAATATTACTATCAGTTTTATTAACATCTAGTGTGATTAATTACATTATGAAGTATTGTATTTGTTATTGAAAAACAAATATTTATGTTCTTAATATTTTTTAAGGATTTTTAAATGATTATTTTTGAATGAGTTTTTAATAATTCAATTCTACTCAACAATAATAAAATTAATGTAATTAATGAAAATAAATGCACTCCTTCTCTTAAGTAAATACATATTAGAAATCTGCATGTAAAAATACTTTCCTCTTATATTATTGTTGTTATCTATCTGTATATTCAGAAGCTTAGAAATATATCCTCAAACTCTTAACATTTCAATTCCTTCAAATAATAAAACTTTTAGATATATATATAATACTTACAGAACTTTGGTAAAAAAGTGTCATCCACACATCTTTCTACAAAGGGTTATTAAATATAAAACCACAAATTTAAAATTACACATAGAGGCTGAAAAATATCTTACTTTATGTAGAACTGGTTCTCCATATCCAGCATAAGCATCACATATAAAGAAAATTTCAGAAGTGTGTTTTCCATTTACTAAAAAAATATAAATCAAACTTTATACAAAAATATAATCAAGTACAAAATAATTTTTACATACAAAATAATATATATTATAAGTATTACATTAAGTAGTAAGTAACAGTATTTATTCATAATGCTAGTAAAAGAAGGGATTCAAAATGTATATAGGTCAAGAAAAACTTGATTTATATCATCAAGCAAAAAACATTATGAACACCACATTTTTCAATGAACTTGTCTGGATGACATGGAAGCGACAAGATTAAGAAAGCATGATATTTAACTAGAGAAGGTAAGCTATCATTCCTACACTTACTTTTGCGAGTGAGGGGAAAAATCGCTGATCTAAGGGAATTAATTTAATTGAGGACAGATTGTAATGGCCTGAAAACTTGGAACAAGTATCTTTAAAACAGCACCATTGGTAGGTTCCTCGCGATCCGCCATTTACAGTATTTGTGTTAAGTGGATAAATGACGATGAAACCAGCAGTAGATGTCAAACTGTTGGACTCCACGCATCGTCAAAGTAAAAGAACGTTGGAGGCTATGTTGCTTTGTAAATCAAAACTAGCAAAAGGCAGTGGGTCAACTAATAGCCCAATACAATATAGGTCCAAGCACAAGTGTTTTGAAACACACAGCTAAGCAGACATTGTTGAATATGGGACTGTACAGCGAATGCCCACTCTGTTGACAAAGTGTCATTGCCAACTACACCTAGAATGAGCTCAGAAACATTGACCATAAATAAGTGGAAGAGAGTTTATTGGTTGGATGAACTGCAAATTCTCATTCATTATGTCAATAATTATGTCAGGGTGCGCTGTCTTTCACAATTGAACAATTGCTCCCTCCATGAACACAGCTTGGCAATGGCAGTATTATGCTTTGGAGAATGTTCTCAAGGGTGACTCTGGGACCCTTAGTTCTGGTTATAAGTGACGGTGAAAGTTGTTGACTATCTTAGCATAACTATGGGTCAGTTACACTCTTATACAGCATCCGTTGTCCCAACTGGAAATGGAATCTTCCAGCAGGACAGCATCCCTGTCAAAAGGTTAGAATTGTGTTAGAAGGGTTCAAGGAGCATATGGATGAATTTCAATTAATATCATCACCACCTAACTCAGCAGATCTAAATTTAATAGGGCACATTTGGGTTTTCACAGAAAGGCAGCTCAGAGATCAATCATCTTCATGTCGAAATAGCTCGACTTTACATGACAACTGCTTAGACAATTGGTACAACCTGTGTCCAGTCATCTAACTAGAACTTAAGATATTCATGCCAAGAACAATTGAAGGCAGAAAGTAGTGCAATGTGTTACTAAGTTTTGGCTTTTCGGTGTATACAACAAATAACTCAGTAAAAGGAGTTTTTGCCCACAAAATCAAAAAAAAAAAAAATCAGATAGATCATAAATAATAATAAATTTTATGTATAAAAGAAGCTTATGGAAGATGTTAGGTTTAGAACTTAAATTTAGATGGGACAAGGATAATTTAAAATAGGTACATTTGATCTACCTTATGTACATCATTTAATACAGAAATGTCTAATTTATTATTAACATGTTCACAGACATTTAGCTTAAAACAAGGTATCACAAAATTTTGTTTATTTGCCAGGACACCTATAGCTCACCTAGTCTTAAGCTGCTAGAACAGTACTTCATGTTAAGTATGCGGCATACATTGCTTTACATTTCTGCATGTTCTGAACTTGGATGGTATATCACACTTTGTACAGAACATATGGCACTCTGCCCATGAACATGTTAATTTTTTAATATAAGAACTAAACTGACACTTATAAATAATTATTCCATACTTCCAGAAGGACAATCCTCTCCATTTTTAAATGTCAGCCGCAAACGACGTCCATCAAATGTAAATTTCTGGGAAGCAGCTTCTCCATAGTTGTGGGATGTGTGTCCATCAACCTGACAAACTCCTGCACTTTCACAGTTGCTGATGTTTGATGGCGAAGAGATGAACACACTTTTAATAGGAAATGACCATCACTTTTGTCGTCACTTACCTACAAAGGCATAAAATACTGCATTATGCACATTAATTTTATACTATAACATCTTAAGAAATAAAATGTAAGTTATTTTAATCTAGGATTTATCTCAACAAAAAACTATTTATATATATTTCAGTTACTTTGTTCCCTTCAAGTTCCAATGATATTTATACAAGGTGATTCGCTACCAGACTGACAAACTTGTAGGGTGTACAGAGAAGACTCAGAATTACATAGGAGTGCAGGGCCACAAATTTCATAGTTGCGATCCATGATGCAAAAAAGCAGAGAAAGAGAGCAGAAAAAATAACATTCATAGGACAGAAAAATATTTTATTGAAAGGTTTACTGCAAAAGGTGTTTGAAATTAGGACCAGAAATCATCTGGCAGGCTTGACAGCGGCACTCAATTGAATTCTTTATGTTCTGGAAGATTCCTCTCGACAGTCTTGCGGCAGATGATACTAAACTCAGGGTTTTGTGAATACTGATCTTGCTGGAAGTCATTATTAGCAATCCTTTTCTTGAGGTAGTAAGAGGAACTCTTGTCAACATGCTGGTCGAATACGGAGTTGCAGATTGTAATCGGAACGCCGCTCAACAGTTGTACCAGGAATGTTACCCGAACAGGTGTGCTGCATATCACATGACCTCTAAGTGTGAAACGAAGATTACATGAAACTAGTTCTTTAATGAGAGGTACAATTAATCGATCGTGAATGACGAGGACACCTGACAATGAAGAGATGTCTGGTAAAAGACAATCCAAGTACGAGTACTCGAGCAATAGCCCAACAAATGGAGTTTATCCCAATCCATTGTCTGGAGGATACTCTCAGCAAAGCAAATGAGTACATACCATCTTCACCACATCCAATTATTACTGCCTCATGACTATCCGTTTCAGAGGACATTTGTTGCATGGTTCCAGCAACAAAGTGCTACAGATAGGGCATTTACTGTTCTGTATCTTTCACAAATGAAGCGTACCTCACACATAAGGTAACCTTCGATTAGCATAACACACCTTTGTGCGGACTCTGAAGAACCTTCATCGTATACAGCAACATGCAGCTCAACAGCGTTTTTCAGTAAATGTTTGGGTCTGCATTCTTGGAGACTACCTCTTTGGACCATACCTTACTAAGAGTACTTTGGACAGTAAGGCATTAGTGATCTTCTTGCAACGTCCTGCTCGAACTTCTCCATGCACCACATCTCTGTCGATGTGCCACACCATATGGTACCAGCATGCCAGGGCTCCTGCACAACACAGAATTCATGGTCACAGACATCTCAACGTAACCTTTGGACAACGATGAATAGGTTGTGGTGGCCTGGTACATTAGCCTGCCAGACCATCAAAACTATCATGCATGGACTTATACTGAAGTCACATGAAGAGTTTGGTGTATGAAACTTGAGTTCATTTAGTTGAAGAGCTATCACTCGAATATCAGTAGCTAACAGGAGGATACAACAAGCCACAAATCTTCCAAACATAAGGAATTCTATACAATCCTGCTGTCTGGCCTATCAGAAGACTTCTTGTAGTAATTTTGAACACCTGTTGTAGTATAACCTTACAATAAAAGGTTTTCAGTCCCATGAATGTGTTGCTGCTTCTGCTTCTTTACATCATAGCTCACAACTGCAGCACTCTGTGATCCTGCATTCCTATGTGATTCCAATTCAACTCTGTACATACTTACATACTTAGCAAGTTTGTTGGCCTGATACTAAAGCCCACTGTATCTGAGCTATTTCCCCTGATATAACAACTGATTGTCCCAAAATTTATTAAGATACTGCATCCCACAACAAATAAATGTTGTAAAAAATTTACCATAAAATCCATAATGTGTACCTATACTTTCAAGCTGTATTTTTTAGTTATATCTGCGGCACAGTGTACAACCCCCCTTTTTTACAAAGTACCTGAAATGTACGTGCACAATGCTCTTATGTTTTCAAGTGATTTATTTGAAGTATTATTCCAAGCTTTAGAAAAAAATAGTATACTTTTGAACTACAACCCTTTAAGTTCATAAGGAATGTCATTTCTATTAAATAAGCAGTATTTCGATATATGTAGAAGTCTTTTTTCTGCTAATCTTTTTCTTATTTTTAAAGCGCTCATTTTTATACCCAGTGTATAATGCATACCTGTAAATTTCAGTCTTATTTTCCATGTTAAAAGTTTGCATTATACGCCGGATTTTACAAAAATTTATAGCGATGATATGCGTACAATTTGGTTCTATCTTGGTACAATATAGCTTTGATTTCATTACAGAAGAATTTATAAACTGTCTTTACTGCTTCTTTTTACAGTTCTATAAAGCAGTTAAAACATATTACAGCACATGTACTTAAAATTGAATGTATACATACAATGTATACTGTGCCAATATATACTGTGTATACAAACATATACTGTGCCAATATATACAGTGTATACAAATGCATACTGCGCCAATGTAAGAACCTTGAGACTCAACATACAGCATCAGTTGCTAAACCAAGAGAGTCTTCAGAGGCATCAGGTCTCAAATACACAACCACTAAAATGCTGTGGCTATTAGATCCAAAAAAAAAACATTCACATATATAATAAGACAAACGTATCACACACAAAATTAAGACAAATATTCTACAAATAAATTTATATGCAAGAAATGCTTATCATACCATTATCACTATTGTTATGCTATTTTTGTTTGCCATTATTGTGTTCGATTATTATGTAATTTATAAAACATAAAAAAATATATATTAACAAATATAATCCTATATTTTGTATTAAATCTTAACCTCTAATAATCTCCTTTTGAATATGTATGTAATGAATATGTTTAAAATCTGTACAAAGCAAAAGTTGTTGTACTGTCATATTTTGATGTAAAAATTGTAAAATACTGGAAAACATTGGAATTTTTATTAAGTGGTGAATTTTCAAAAATAGGAAAGGTCCACATAATTAACAGATAGGTTCTATTGAAGTAAATCATAATTTGCCCAGAATTATTCAGTAATTGCAACATATTTAATTAACAGGAAACACTTCAGACAAAAACTACAACAGCCTAAATCCATAGTCACATTACACTTTAGAATGCAGAATAATAACTTTATTGCTTCTCTGTATTGTTCTTACAGGGGGTGAAGAGACTTTGAAGGGGCTTCTAGAAATTTTTCCAGATACATCTATTTTTGTTGCCAAATTCAACCCCCAGGTTTGCCATAAAAAATCACTATGATTTGTTTATTGAAAGAACTCCCTAACCCACAAATAATCTTTATGGGCACAATAGCATTTTCATCAGAGAAGCAGAATCAAAATTTCAGTAACAGTATTACAACAATATATTGCACAGTTTTAATAATTTTAACAAAATAACTTCACCATACTGAAAGTAATTTAAATGAAATAAAATAAAAATATCCTTAATGCAGTTTTACTGATGACAGCGTTAAATATAATTTTTTATAACTGCAAGAAAATTTAAACCTATTTATATGGCTTTTCAAAAAAGTAACAGCAGCATTCAGAAACTTATCTGTGCACACATGTAAATATATATGGGGGGAGTTAAGAAAAGAAGTTTATTTACTTTTTATCTATGTTAAATATGCATTGATTATTTACCAGATTTTATAGAAATGAAAATGTGTATTAAAAAATTAAACCTGTTCCAAAAATAAAAACAATTTTTCAAAAATTTACAGTTTTATTTCATTAATATTTTTGAAACTCATAGAAAATATTTCATGAAAGAACAGTAAAAAATATTCACCGTATATGGCTGCAAACTCTTTTGTAAAGGTGAGAGGTCGAAATGAATACCTCTACTACGATCTGTATAGTTACATGCCATTTCTTCCTCTTCTACGGGTTTTGCAGAACACACAAGGCTAGTTCGCCATTCAAATACATATGTACAATCATCCAATTGCATTTCTATCAAAACAGGCTCTCCCTGAAAAAACAAATCTTCCATAAAGTAACAATTTTAAATTCTAGCAGCAAAGTTCATTTATTTGTTGATATATTTTTATAACCATGTTTATCACTCTATTTGAAGATTAAATATCTTTAAATTTAAACAAGATATATGATAACATACTGCCAAATATGAAATTATTTAGTAAAATTTATTTTGTAATCATTTTTCTGTAAAGATAAGTCTGAAAATACAAGCAAAATGTAAATCAAAAGCAATTAAAATAACTAAGTTGCATTCAGTAGATAAAAATTATTTAAGTACATTTAAACTGTAAAAAACACTAACAATAAAAACATTATCACAACATTCATAAATATATATCCATAAAAAAGTACTCAAGGCCTTACATCTTTCAAAAAGTGTTATAGTTTAAAATAAAAGAATGATAAATAAATTTTTGAAAATTAAAAAAAAAAATCAGATTTTTTCCTATTTTTTTGGATAAGGGCAAGGACATTTTCTTAGGGACCTTTAGTTTAGCATTACACTTATTTTAATAATTATCAAATTAGAGAATTTGCAAGGAAAGTAAAGGAGAAAAGAGATGCAGCAGATCTTGTTTGAGATGAGTAACACACTCAGTTCTTTTACCAGATTTACCAATTAGAAAGTTAAAACATATTTCTAGTTTAATGGAAAAGTAGCATAATAAACATAACATTTACTTTTTCACAACTTTTCATGTATCAATATAATTTTTTTTAAAATTGGGAACACATTTTGCACACAGTAAGATAGTACTAATTGCCTTTTTTAAAAGAATGAAATTTTTAAAAATCACCATTCCAGCATCAGAGTCACATAGAAAATGATCCTTGAACGTAAAGGCTCATCTGGTTTGTCTTCACAAGTGGAACCATTGGTGTATATCACTGTAGGAAATCCCATAAAGTCTACAAAAGGTGGATGCTCAGATTTTCCTAAACTCTACCAAAAGAATTATTAAATATGATACCATTATAAATACACTTTACTTCTGCATGCTAAATTACTAATATAATATCAGTATTAAAAGGAACTGGTCAGTATTAACAGCTGGAAAGCCATGTTTAAAACCCCCAGTAAATTGTATTAGTTGTTAAATATTCAAATGTAACATCTCATTCATCTTAATTATATATCTACTTAAAAAGTTATTAAATAAATTTTGTCTATTTTAATTGATGACAATTTTAGTACTTTAAGACCAAAATTAAGGAAATATTTTTGTCTTGTAAAGTAGATCAGAATAAACATGTTCTCTTTCCCAACATTCTAAACACCAATTTTCTTTACAGTAAACATAGCAATAATCAAAAAGAAAAAGTATAACCTTGAGTTTAAAATTTCAAGTCATAGCCAGATTAAATTGGTATCACTGTTAAAATTCCTAAGGAAACTAAATTAGATGCTATTGGATCAATATTAACTAATGGGAATATAGTTAATTAACTTTTTTAAAAAGTTCAAAAAAGAATTTTTATAGCTGTGAAAAAAGGTTCTACATGGATTAAGAGTTTCAAATTTCACTTACAACCAATTATTTGTTCCAGGGATGTTTTGGAAGAATAATTGGGGAGCTATATACATACAGTGGGCCACAAAAGTGTTCATACACTTGCATTTTCTTATAAAATTTAATGTTTTCGACTATAAAATTAATATATTGTAACTGCAATTTTTTGTGATATCTGCAACTTATTCTTAATGGAATAACATAATTAATTTTTTAAAAATATAACTATTTTTTTTAAAAAATTAATTCAAAAACTACTAAAAATTACTTAACAAAAAGTCTTTGTACACTTAAAAAATCTCAACTAAGCTTTTAAATATTGTATTTCTTTCTTAATTTAGTATAGGACATCTTTTTAGTGTCCAAACAGTTAAGCGTCTTGGTATAGATTTAATCAGTTTTGTAATTTCTGCATGATTTTTCACAATTCTTCTGTGACTATTGTTTTACTTAACATTTTGTGTTTATTTGTCACGTTTTCTTTTTACATTAGAATCTCACTAAATATGTTCTACTGGCTAAATAAGTGATTGAGGAGGTGTTTCATAATTTGGGGACAGTTATAGAGACACCAGGGTGTACAATGAGAGCAGTACTTGGCGTCATTACCCCTGTTAAAAATTAAAGTAGTCTCTAAATTCCAAATTTGGGGATAATTGTAAAATTTCTTTTAAAATATTAAATAGAGCTCATGATTCAAATCAAATGAAAAAATAAAAAATTATCTAATTCTGAGGCCAATTTACACCCTTCGAGAACACCTTCACTTCCATGCTGAAGCAGGAAATGAGAGTTCTTGTTCCACATAAATTCATGGGATTAAACACCTTATTTTTTTGATTTACAAGCTATTATAGGCCCATCGGAACCAAAAATGTTGAATTGTCTCCCATCCTAATCAATTTGCTGTCAATTTTGAATTTTCTGAAACTTAATTCAAGAATCTAGTTGGATCAATAAAACATGGAGATAGAAGTGTTCTTGGTGAGGGTGTAAATCAAAGAATTAGGTAATTTGATATCTATTCCTGAGCAATTATGAATCATGTTCTATTTAAATACTAAAGAGAAATTTTAAATTATCCTCAAAATTCTGGATATTGAAACCACTTCATTTTTTGATTTACAGATATGACGCCAAGCCGCACTGTTCAAATGTTACACTGTGTCTCTATAACTGTCCCCAAATTATGAAAACACTCTCAATCATCTTTGATATACCCAGTAGAAACATATTTTAGTGAGGTTATGATGAAAAAAAGAAAATGTGAAAATAACTACAAAATTTGAAGTAAAACAATTGTCACAGAAGAATTGTGAAAACCCTTTTACGTATGCAGAAATTACAAAAAGCTGATTAAATCTATATCCAAGACGCTTAAAAGCTGTTGTGAGACACTAAAAAGATATCCTACTATACTAAATTAAGAAAGAAATACAATATTTAAAGTTAGTTGAGATTTTGTTAAGTCGTAACAAGACTTTTGTAGCTTAATTTTTAGTAGATTTTTGAAAATTAATTTTAAAAATAGTTACAATATTTTTAAAAAATTAATTATGTCATTCCATTAAGAACAAGTTGCAGATATCATAAAAAAATTACAATTACAATATATTAATATTTTTATTAGTCGAAAACATTAAATTTTATAAGAAATTGCAAGTGTACGAACACTTTTGTGGCCCACTGTATATGCTTAATGAAGACAATCTGCAAAATGTTTATACATTTTTTCAATTTGACCAATTTTTCTTCGTTTTTATTTAATATACCACATTAAAATTTTTATAGAAAAAATTTTCAATAAAAATTCCAAGACAGAACAGAATGCCCCCCTCCTCCCCCAAGCTTCAGGGTCCACAAAATGCAGAAACAAGAAATCGTAAAACATCAAGGAGCTCTTCCCCTCCCCTAAGGACTAGCTACACCAGTGTTTGAAATGCCAGCAAAGTTCTCTTCTCCCCACCTCTTTTGATCTAAAAACAAGGAAAGGAGATTTCAAATGAGGGAATTTTAATGATTTAAATATAGAAATCACCGTTAAGTGGTTGATGTCAAGAGGGGAAATTTCCCTCAGTAAAAAGAGTGGTTAAAGTTATACACTTTAAAAGCCTGTGCAACAACAGGTTATGCAACTAGTTTGTATCATAATTTAGTTCCCTTTGAGCTACTTAACAGTGATATCAAATTTATCCAATAGTAATGGAAATTGTGTGTACAAATATAGAATTGCAACTCAGAATTCTCACTATAAAAAAGTAGCACAACAGTTTTTTTAAGTAACATTTTTCTTTAAAAATGGTACGTATTGCTAAATACTTAAAATATACTTGTAAATAATATTATGCTACATGTATTTTAAATTTGTATTTCTTAAAAACATTTTTAAATGTTACAGAGAAAGAAAAATGCATTTGTTAAAGATTATTTCTTTCAAAATGATGAAAAAAGTCATTATACATCAAAAATTTCAAAAAGCAAAATACCACTACAGTGGTTCAAGTATTGTGAAAATATAGGGTGAACTAAAAGTTTTCCTTTTCAAAAGAAAGCCCAAAGTGTTCTTTCATTTCAGGAAAGGAAATTGCCCATTCATGTTAAGTATAAATTTCAACATTGTTAGGTATGGAAGCAAACCTACTGATATAAAATCAATAAAGAGATTTATGAAATGTTTAAAGAAATAGGAAACGAAAAGGATCTTCTTAAGAAGTGGCAGGCTTAGTTTGAGTTTTAGCAACTGTTGGAAACACGTTCGGCAATCGTTTCAATGAAGTCCTAAACCAACTTGAAGCATCCTATGAACTACAAATATCGTAAACAAGTTTGACAAGAATTCTTAAAATGTTCAAGTTGCACGCTTATAAAGTGCAAGACACAGTAAAGAACACTTTGTGGGAACTGAAATACCACTTAAGACATTTTCCAAGCTACAAAGGGGACACACATTGAAATTTATTGAGGTAAATAGTCTTTTACAATAAATATTAATAATCAGGGCAAGACTTTTGATTCACCCTTTATGTTCTATAACTTTAAAAATTAGCAAATGTTCACTTATTCAATAAATGCGATGATAGCATTTTGTAGCAAATCCTATGTTTTGTTTTTAAATTTTGTGAGGTCATATTAGATGGTATTGAAAATGGATATTTTTTCAAAATAAGATTAATCATTTGTCTAATTCTAAAGGCCGTATCACACGTACATTTTCCATGCAACTGTTTTGTCCAATTTTTGGCCTAATGTAAGGGTTGCCGTAAACAAAACGACATGCTCTGACGTCAGCCGCGCTCTATCTCCACATTGAAAAATTACTCACCGATTTTTCTGCTTCGGAAAACGAACATCCAAAATTATTTCTTTTATTTCGCTATTGTTGATGGGTGTAAACAGAAATGGAGCACTGTCCTATTTGAAATATTATACGCCATTAAAATATTATACACCATAAAAATATTATACGGTATATCTGATGTGTTAGACAAAACCAAAGCCGCCATCTTGTTTATGACTTAAGGTGCCGAAGAACCCCATTGGCTGAAATTTCATGCAACTTTTATTAGGAACAACTTTTTGAGCTCAATAGCAAAAAGTTGTTCTAAAGCCGTTGCTATGGCAACTAAGTAAAAATTGCATGAATTGGATGAAAAATTGCTTGAAATGTGTACATGTGATACGGCTTTAAGTGACACCTATTGATACGAGTTTAAATATTTATGAACACTTCCTTAGTTCCCAAAAGTAAAACTGGTGTAGATTATATATAATTTCAGATTTAAACTTTTGTTTGTTTGACACAGTACAACATTTCTGAATAATTTGTATCATTAAAAATATATAACATTATATTACCTGCCCAAATTTTGTAAAAGCCCCATCTTGAGTGATTCGACAAATTCCAGACCCAGGAGGGCAGAAAGCATAATCCAGAACATTCGGCAAAGAATTACAGACACTCACATAATATGTGGCATCATCACCCACGATAATTGAACTAGCAGTGTGATAAGTCTGGGCTAAAGCAGTCAAATCAAAATAATTACTTCCATTTTTAATTGCACAATGCATTGTATTCTGGCACGCAAGTTCTGTTTTCCAGCTGAAGAAATAAGTACAATCGTGAGATTCAAACAAAAATCTAGGCTCTCCTATTCCTGGACCACAATGGAATTCAATGACAGTATTTCGTTTAAAGTGTCCTTGTGACACGCATCTCCATTAGTATAATTCAAGTACAACACACCACCACTGAACGATAAATTGCTATTAGACTCTCCAGCTTTCCAACTTCTCTTTTCACTGAGATTTCTTCTTGACACACACCAGTATTTAAACCACATGGAGAACTACCATTGCTATTGCAAATATTTAAGTAATACTGATGGTTACCAGTTTTTGTCTTGAATATTCCATGATCTCTTAAAGAAGTCAAATTGTATATATATCCAGTATTGGGATCTTCAGCTGTGCAATCTCTGGTATTCTCTTTAGGTTTATTTGCACATGCATAAGCAGTAGGCCAATCAAAGAAATATGTACAATCATCTTTACCAACAAATTGTGGTTCGCTATTTGTGTTATGGGGCTCACAATTAAATTCAATGATAGTCTGCCAAAATCTTGAAGACATTGTTTTGTCATCAGAGCAAATATCACCAGAAGTGTATTTAATTTTTATCTTATCACCTTCTATATAAGGTGAAAGATTTACTCGTCCAAGATTAATTGTTTCACTTGTTTTTGTACTATCTACCAGACAAGCTGCTGAAGTATAAGGACAGAGTGAATTAGGGGTGTGGACCACACTTCGACATACATTAATTACAAATGTTTTATTGTTTGAGTAAGGATTTTTAACGTAATAATTATCACTAAGCAAAGACAATTTGCTGAAATCATAATGCACGCCATCTTTGTCGATTACAGAGCACTCTATGACATCAAATGGAGGACAGGCATGTACAGTGGGCCATTCAAATAAATATGTGCAATCCTCAGCCTCGGCAACAAAAGATGGTCCATCTTTATCTTCAAGGCCATGATGACAAGTAAATGTAAGGAATGTAGACCTGTTATATTTGCCATGACAACCACCAGTACCAGACTTATATTCTAAAGTGATGATTCCTTTTCGGTAAACAAGTTCATCACTAGGCAATCCAAGGCTTTTGGAAAATTTATCATCACTGGGTTTCATTTGACATGCACTAGAATTAATGCACTCATTATTGAAACCATTTAGCTTATCACAAACATTAAAGAAATACCTGAAGCCACCTACACTTATGTTATAATTGTTATTTTTACTTTTCAAGGGGTTTAAATCAAAAACATAGTCGAATTCAGGATCCCTCACTTTGCAACTTTTACCACGACTGCTTCGGACAGGACAAGCAACTGGTGTATCCAATGAAAACACATATTCACATTCAGGGGTTTCTCCTATGAATGTCAGATCTCCTTCATATCTGCTGCAAAATAAGTTAATGGTAGTACTTCTTCGAAATTGACCGTTGTGACAGAAAGAACCATTGGTAAAACGCATTACAACTGTGCCTGTATCACTAACAGTAGGCGGATTCATCTGTGATCCAAGATCATAACCAATTACCTCTTTATCTAATGTGCTTGTCTGACAAGCAGATGAGGCTCCCCCAGGACATTTGTAAGAACTAACCTTGTTTAATGGTCGGCAGAAATTAATGTGATAAACCACACGCATGTTTTCAGGTCTGAAATCAACAACTTCCCAATTACTATCTCTCAATTTTGACAAAGGACTTAAATCATATTCATTTCCTTTATTATCAATTACATTGCAATCAACATGACTGGGAATGCATGCAAGACGAGTTGGCATTTCAAAAATGTATTGTCCCTCCTTATGTCGAATGAACTTAGGTTTAGGATCTATAGTTCCATTATAGCAGGGAAATTTTATAACAACTTCTTCCTTAAATTTTGAAGCAGAGATTGATGCATATGTTAGAGTCAAGTCCTGGCCTTCTGAATAACTTAAAGTATAAGCATCTGCTGTTGCAATTTCCAAAACTTTATTGCCATCTTTATTAACCTTACAAACACTTGTATTCCGAGAAGTAAATTTTCCATCTGGAGTCGAGCATCCTTCAACAATTTTGCCACAGATATTGAACTGATAAATGCCTGAGGGTGTTTCTAAAGAATATGGCTGTTTTTCCATCTGAAGTGAAGTCAAGTCAAAAGTAAATCCAGAATCAGGATCTGTTAATTGGCAGCTATCTTTAGCTTGTAGAGTTCCTGTCGGGCAAGCTGCCTTAGTGGTCCATAAAAATGTATATTCACATGCTCCAAGTTTATTAAGGAACATGGGACCCATTTTTGACATTTGATCCCCACACAGAAAATGAATGACAGTTGAGTAGGTAATATTAAGACCAAATGCTGTACATGGACTGCCTTGGGTATAAGTGAGAGACAGATGACCAGGACTTTCCAAAATTGGAGGTCCAAGAGCACGACCAATATTAGATATCACAGCTTTTTCTCCAGATGCTGTCATTACAGTGATACATGCAGCTGCATTTGAATCACAAACTGATGGACGGGATAAGGACCGACAAACATTCAAATATATTTGCTTCTCACCCGCTTCATCACTTACATGAGACACCCAATTTTCTCTTGAAGTGGATAATCCAGAAAGGTCATAAATTAAGTGAGATATTGGATCATGGACAATGCATTCAGTAGAAATTGCAGGAGGTTGACAAACCAAATCTGTGTACCAATGGAACACATATGCAAAATTGACTTCTTCTACAAATTGGGGCTGTCCTTTTCCAGCTTTAAAATCACATATGAATATGATGATTGTCATCCGAGCTGTTTTATTAGCATCATTATATGGATCTCCGGACAGATAAGTTAGGTTAACAACACCATCCATGTACGATATATTAGAACTAGGTTCTCCAGTTTTCCAAGAATTTTGGTTAGATTGATCCACTTGGCAAACACCCACATTTCCTGATGAATTGCTCTTCTTTGAGCAAGGTGTATCTTGTGCTGCTTCACAAACTCCCAAGTAAAACTTGTAAAGACCTGTATCAACTTCATAAGTTTTGGATCTAAGAGGATTTAAATCATAATTAATACCTAAATTACTATCATAAACTTTACAATCAACGCCTTCTATCATTCCTTCTGGACATGCTTCAGCTGTCTGCCATTCAAATTCATAACGACAGTCAGCGTCATCAATTCTAGTTAGAACTGGCTCAGAATTTATATGACCAGGCCGACATATAAATTCTATCACAGACTTCCACTGCTTTTCATTGCCACATGGACTCCCTCCAGTATATTCTAATCTCACTGAATTTGAATCAATATCATATATAGGAGGAGATGTAAAATTTCCCAAATTTAAGTATGTACCATCACTGCGTAAAACACAAGCCGATGAGCCTTCTCCACAACTACTTAAGTTACCCAAATTTGATATCTGTCCACATACATTGATGTAATACTCAGCATTATTATTAGTATTAGGATTATTTCTTCTATCAATAGCTTCCCAAGCCTCGCCTTCAAATAAAAGCAATTTTTGTAGACTTATCTTTTTTTTGTTGTATGTGACAGAACAAGGAGTATCCAATGGATGTTTTAAACATGCATATTTGGTAGACCATTCAAAATTGTGAACACAATGATCAGATGATACATGCTTAGGCTCCCCTGTCCCATTCTTTTTGGCATTTGGATCACAAATAAAATTTATAGCAGTGGAATGTTCTATACTAGATTCACAAAAAGAGCCTTTAGGATAAGATAAAATCACTTCATCATCAGCATATATAAGTCTGCTGCCAACCATTGTGCCAACAACTTGCATTGCACCAGAGTCAATCATACAAACAGAGAGCGATTTCCAACGTGTCTGTTGACCACAATTAAAATTTTCCAATCCTCCACAAACACTCAAGGCAAATGTTGTTGTGTTGGATGAATTACTCGGTACCATATAGGCAGAATTTTGTCTTAGAGGACTAAGATCTATTTCAACTCCATGACTTTCTGCAGTGAATTGACATGTTCTTATATTTCCTCTTAATGAACTTTCTGGACAGGCATATTCAGTTTCCCATTCAATTTCATATTGGCAATTGGAATTAGAAATAACTTTAGGAGGTTGGCTATGGCCTCTATCTGGACATTTAAACAGAAGTGTGGTCTTAGGTTCAAGGCTACACCCAGAAGGTATTCCATGAGTCTTATAAGTCAAGACTAAACCCTCTGAAGTATATTTCAATCCCTCTTGAGGAACTCCAAATGAAAGATTCTCACTTCCTATTATCCTACAAGCAGAAGAATTTGCAGGACAATTTCTGGTATTATCATCAGGTTGTATATCAGAACAAACATTGATGACAAAATCCACAGCAGGATTCCGCGTATTCACCAAAATAACCACCAGAAGATTTGATTAAATGGGACAAATCTCGTTTTTCTCCATCAGTATCAATAGCATAACAAGGAACTTGGTGACTTTTTGGCTTCACTTTGCAAGCAGCAGAAGTCTTCCAGTGAAAATTTACCTGGCATTCGCTCAATAATACGAGCTCAGGAACTCCAAGATTAGGACCACAATCAAACTTTATAGTAGCACGTTGAATTGTCTTTGTACCACAACTGATTTTTGTGTGTACAAACATAGTAAAACCATTTCCATTAAAAGATGCAACCGCATAATTTTTTGGATCATTAAGAGCATCTCCAAAGCTTGTTGTTTCGTTACCTGAAAACTGACATACAGAGCTATTGACGCATTCTCCTTCCGATGTAGTAGAATAATTTAGTGGACTACACACACTTATTTTATAATGAGTTGTTGTTCCATTGACCTTTGGACCAGCAACCATCCATCCTCCAGGCCTGTAAAAAAAAATTATGCATGTTATAACAGACAAGACATTTAGTGGATAAAAATAATTAAGAGTAAAAAAACAAATTCTACAAGATAATTTGTATAGTTTTTCCTAGTATACAAGTTACATCAAATATATAAACAAAATTAATGTACTTTTTTTCTGTATCTCATTAAACAAAGTCTGAATATCCATTTAAAATCTATTTTATAAATTTTGAACATACACAGTGTCTCTTTTTTAACAGTAAATTTCAGGGAAAAAATAAATTTTAATGAAACTCATAATTTCTTTTATAAATTCTATGGAAATTCTGAAAATTGCATGAAAATTTGATGTCATTTTCATTAATAAAACGAACTGAACACATTCAGCGATGCTTTTATATTTGATTAACATGATCATAAAAACTGTTTGCACGTTTTTCTATTTCACAAATCCATTGCCATATCATATAATTTGTTTTCAAAAAGAACAAGACATTTTTATAATGAAGCAAATGAAAGTAATAGCAAAACATATACTTAATATTTAGTTCATAAAAAAAATGCAAGAATCCTAAAAATTAGTTCACTAACAGAAAAACATAAATTTTATACTATCGATCAATTTCAGCAAACAAAAATACATTGCCAATTAAAAAATTTTACCAACTGCTGTCATTGTTATTAATACTGTGTTTGAATGTGCACAGGTAAGTAAATGAGTGAATATTAACATCACACTGTTCAGCTACACGAGAGCTTTTGGCAATGGACCTCGTAATTTTGAACCATGATCAGGTGACGAGGACGACACCTGAGCTGGCATGCTCCCCCCCCCCTCTCCCAACTACCACACCAATAGAAAGACCTTTGAGTCTCGACAGTTTTAAACGCGGCACCCCACACCGAGGTCTTTAGGGTACTGGCCAAACTCGTGACATGCCAGCCACAATCCGATACCTTGACCACTAGGCTACCGCGGCCACCTGAATGAAGACAGGAACAGTTTGCATATCATGCACTATTGGTTGTATACTTGGCGACACCCTTTGGTTTGATGATAATATGTAATGCATGTACATAAAAAAATTTTGTATCTCCATTCTCAATCACCAGTTATGTTCAACATATTACAAAGCATAACACACATAAATATTCAAACTCTAACTTTTTTAAAAATTGTAAGCATATAAATATTGTGTATTAATAAATTGCTTTTATAAATTTTCATTGTAACTTTAAATATGAATATTTCTGAATGTAAATACTTTTAACAGATGAAAACTTGGTAAATATTGTGAAAATCAATATTTTATAAGTAAAATACTTCAAACATCAAATCTTAAAAATATGTTTTAACTTGAAGTGTTAAATGATAAATTTTTAATGAACAGTTTACTAATGTAAATATTTTTTAAATATTTAAAAAATTGCTACTTGCATACAATCGCAAAAATACCACCAGGATCTCCGATTTCGCATGTGTCATACATGCTGAATTGGCACTCGTATGCATCGTTTCATGTCTCACCAATATGGTTGAGATAATACGCAAGTACCAAAAATCTCTTAAATGATTTTAACAAAATTAATTTTAATAACTGCAAGATGGGCTCAAACAATATCCACCTATACCAGATCATACACAGATTAAACAATCAACAAGAAAATAATCAAAGCATAAGAAAGAGAAAGCTATTAATTCATTAAAAGATAATCAATTTTTATAAAAATTCCTTGAATTACATTAAAAATCTTTGTTTCTAGGACTAATATATATAAGACATGATTTAACCAATGACAATTCAGACTTATGCCTGGAGCTGCAAATTTTGTAAAGGTTCAATTCTTATTCACAGTAGCATTTGAAAAGATGTTGCAAAATAACTGATGCTGGTTTCTAGTTTTATTATAATCCTAATCAACTTGTCACAATTAACAGAAGTAGATGACAGATTATATAGACCAACATATTTCATAAATTAGAATAGTAATAAATAGGAAAACTCTTACAAAACTAACACATTCATGTTCCTTAAAAAAAAAATAATAATCATTTTTTTTAAACAATGAAAGGTACATATTACACAGCTGACCAATTTCGCCAAATAAACAGACATTGTCATTTCAAAAGATGCCAAATACTGTCATCACTATTGTTTTTGTACATGAGCAGAAACTATTTTTCACTATAGGCTGCATATTGCTGAATTTAGTGATGCTTTTTGATTTGAAGAAATTGGTCAATGGTATAATTATGCAAGTATCCAACGAAACTAGGTTTTTGATGTTGTTAAGATCAAGAGTTATTTAGGCAATCATACAAAAAAATATAAATCCTTCCCTTAATAATACATATTCATGTTTTTCAATACAGAAATAAACAAAGTGTCCTTGACTCATTCTCTAGGCTTTAAAAACTAACATTCAAATTCAACACAAGTTTTAAAATAAGATACAATTTAAATTACAGACATACATACAAAAGGGGTTCATTAGCATTCCATTGAAAAAAATACCAGACAAATTTTTAGAGCAATGCAACAAAACAAATATTTTTCTTTTAAAAAATCAATAGTTAATAAAAAATTTTGTAAAGAATATATTAACAGTTAAACATTGTCATATCAAATACAATTGTGATACATAATTTAATGGAAATTCAAAATTATGAAATCCATTGTTGGCCTCATGTAGCCATAGATTGCCATTGATTCATATCAACCAGTTTTAAGTCATCAATTTAAATGTTCCAGCCAAGAACATCTGGCTTTAGAAAACAGAATACAGCTTTAACCCCTTCTCTGTCGGCATCATATGTCATACATTTTGGCATTGTCAGCATCCTGTGGAATGCAACATGGAGAATACTTTTATCCTTGAAACTGAATTTGTCGCTACTTAACATTTAATTTTCCACAATATTTCTATTAGATGGCACAGCTAGTGTTACTTTCTTCACAATTATCGCAGTGAGATTTCCTGCCTGGAATCTGAATCAAAATCATTTTGTACTCTCTCATTGTTGTTATTTATAACTATAACTGTTATAACACTTAGTCCATATTTATCTATAATTATATACGATAAACTACATATATATGTAATTGTTTTTTATCCCACTTGATCGACAGAAACACCTAAATCAAGTCCATGAACCTGTGCATTTTTATACAATGAAGATTTGTACCAGGATTTGAGAACAGCTGGCTCTTATGGCAACCAATATAAGCCAAAATGTGGGCAGGAGAGGCTTGGATCACATTGCAATTTGGACAAGGAGGGTAAATTTTAAGACCTATCATATGCCGTTGAGTTCGAGTATGTCCACTACAAAGCCTAGCAAGAGTAGTTTCATCTCGCCTACTGCTTGTCCCAAGCAAAGCAGCACCAGGACAGCTTCCTTTATACCACTCATGTACGGGGGCCTGCCTCCAAGATATCTTGTTTGACAATTTCTGAAAAAGTAAGGCATGTGTAAAATATTTATGGCTGCCTTCACAGGCCAAACCACATCTGCAATCTCATTCCCACAGACATTCATGTGTGATGGTACCCACTGAAAAAAGATCTTAACATTGGCAATCAAGCTATTTAATAGCTGGACAATACTCGTTGTTCTGTCACCATGCCTCCACAATTCAGATAGATGCTAAATAGAGCTTTGGCTATCACTCAATATCCACATATCTGTATTGACACTCTCAGTAAAGCAAAATTTCAAAGCCTCCTCAATAGCTAAGAGTTCTGCCCTAAATACTGAGTAAAAGTCAGAATTTCTCTTACAGATCCTAATACCATTTCCCTTTTTGATAAAAATTTCACTTCCCGAGTCAGTGCCCACTCCCACGCTGCAATCAGTATCAATCTGTAATGCATCACATGGGACTTTATGAATAGCCTCTAAAGCAAGCTGCCTAAGATACTCTGGATGTTGAGTAACCTTGTAAGAGTATAAGGATAATTCGGTCTTAAAAAAGACCTGTTCATAGAACAACACCTATACATAACTATAATGAAACTATAAATGATAAATATGGTTTTTACACTCTGATGACTTAGGCAGATTATAAAGCTGTTTTAATGGTAAGGTACTATTTGCAAAACATGTTTTAAATAAATCATTCCAAGTATTTTTAAACAAATAATTTTATTTTTATGTAGAAGAGAAAACTGGATTAAAGAACAGAATATCACATATTTTTCTGCCAATAAAGTAAGTAAAAACTGCTCATTGATAAAAATAATTTGCATTTTTCAATTTAGGATAGAATATATATTAACTTTCAACAGTAAAAATAAATGCTTTTTTGGAGGGGGTCAGAAATTCGTAAAAAAATCCGACAGAGAAGGGGTTAAAAGATCAACAAAGCAAAGAATACTAACGAATTACACTGTTGATCAATGGAATGCAAGATTTTACATCCAAGTTTATATGCATAAGTAGCTAAATTTAAATAACATTTTATAACTTAAATTTCATAATTTTAACAAAAAAGAGTTACATTTTAAGTCAACTTTATATTTAACACTCTTACTTTAATATTCCTGTAACTTTGGAAATACTCCATTACACCCTTTTCCTTAAAAGGTAGGTCTTAAATTTTAATCCTTTTTCATGAGAAATATGAAGAAGAAAATAAGACAGCTTATAAGTAAGATTACAGTGTTTGGCAATTTTCACTGGAAATCTTTTTCTTTTATTACTGTCTGTATATCATGGAACTTGGTGACAGTTTTTGATGCAGCAAAAATGGCTGGCAGGCTAATTCACAACTATTAGACAAATTTGCAAGTTACAAGAACAGGAACCAGATTGTAACCAGCAAATCCTTGTAAAAAACGAAGTTTATGTGTACTCATAAAAAAATTATATAAAACATGCTAATTTATTCAAAGCATTTTTTTTCCTCTTATATATGACCCCTTTTTTTCAAACAGAAATAAATAATTCTAACAAACACACTTGTACTTTATTAAAACAAAAATAAAAGAGGTTTAATTACTCATCAGTTATCATTAAACATATTTTTTTATCTGGTAATATAAAAGCACTTACAAGAACCATTTGCATTTACTTCCCAAATATCAAATTTAGAGAAATAAAAGAATTTCATTCTTCTTGAAAATCTTTTTTAGCAACTTTGGTTTACATAAAAATATAAATTTATGTAAAGAACCCATCTAAAACAATTTACGAGGTATTATAATTTAATAGCAAAACTTTTAATAAAAAAAAATCTAATCCAAAGACTTGTTAAAAAAGTTTAATTAAAGAATACAAATGAGAAAACAGCCATTTTTCTATACTATAAAAAAAAGTCACCCTAGAAAAATGTGGTCGAAGATAAGATACAAATATTATATTAATTTCATTTTATTATCTATAATACACCAATTAGATAACTAATAATGTAAAATAAATAAAACTAAAATTATTTAAAGAAATATCAAATTCTGAATTTAATTCGAATTCTTAAAAGTAAAATTTAGTCTTATAATTAAGACTTTCCCTTTCATTGAATTTATAAATAGATTAAAAATTTTAATAAACTGTGCATGATTTTTACAAAAGTTTATCAATCTAATTTACTTTTCTCTTTGTATAATATATATATAATATATAAGCTACAAAACATTTTCATTTTAAATAGATTTGTTAAAATGAAAGTTCTATCATTCTTTTAAAATAATTTACTTAATTCATTACAATAATTCAACCACAATAAAAATTGCAGTTATCGTTTAAATACACAAATTTATCACTGACATGAGTAATATTCTCAGCTAAATCCATTTATTTTTATTCTTAGGTATTATCCAAGTTTCGTTTTTCCCCTGACAAAATATACAACTGCATAAATATATTTAAAATAAATAATGCTTCGCAAAAATCGTAATCTAACCTTAAAGATAATTTTTTTTTAGTAACACATTAAAATTTTATATTACAACATGCTTTCCTATTTTCTGGGGATTTAGTACACAAATCCTTTTAAATCTTCTTATGTCCGAAATGCTTAACTTCAATACTAATATTAAACTCTACAGTCTTCATCAAAAATCTATTTCTATTGCAGAAAATTAATAATTATCAAAAAATGTTCGATTTTTTTTTTTAACATTTACATGCTTAGGCCATATTTATGACAAAAAAATATTAAAACAAACATGAAATAAATATTTAATTTGCTTTTAAATTCCGGTAACATGGGATATTTACAATTACAAAAATAATCTGAATAAATATATATAATGCATAACATGAAAAGAGAAAATCGTGACAGCAATAGAAATAGTTCACTCACAAATTCAATGCTGACAGATCGTATTTGCCATCCAGAAATACACAATCAGGCCACACGTTATGAAACAAACAGAACAAAAATATCACACTTATTAAGTTTCTGAAAAGCGACATGTTACATTAATATATTTTTTCAACTAAGTTCTTCAAACATGAATCGACTAGTTAAGTTCCATACTGCACAACAACGGATCAAAAACTAAACTGAATTTCAAGCAGCATTACTCAGCGTCACATCTATCTCACTGTTCCGACAAGAATATTTCGTTTACATTTGAAGAAATCATCATCACGTGCAACGTCCTCGTGGTTGCCAAAAATATTATGTGTGTTGTTTGTGTAAATGGAGGTAAAAAATAAAAGTTTACACAAAATTTTACATGTATATTTAATATTAACCTAATGAAAATTCGGAACAGTTTGCGTTTAAACTTAACGATGTAATAATCTTGAAAACAAATGTCTGCAAGACATCACAAAGAAAAAAGAAAATGCTTATATATTTATTCGAATGATAACGAAAAAGTACTAAGGATTTTTTCTAAATTACAATGACATATTACTTTTTTTTCATAATTTTTTTCTTTGAATGATCCCTACTAGATTTAAAGTATGCTAATGTTAGTTGATAACCATCCAAAAGTAATCCTAAAGGTAACACCGCATTAATGTCATTTCTGATAAAGGCATGATAGAGGATTTCAGATGTCCTTCATTCTGAATCTATTAGAAATTAGTTGATTTATTTAGCACAAATTTCCATTCTGCCTTCAAAAGATCATCGTTCAGTTGAATCACATCTGAAAATGAGTGAATATAAAACTCTTTATATACAGTGACACAAAAAAGGTATTTTTCCATTTCGCTGGTGCAGTTTTAATGAATATTACTTCTAAGAATTTTTTACTATGAAGTCATAAACATTTTAATATTGTGTAAAATTTTTTCAAAGGGATCTTTCGTTTGAAATGTGGTGGTAAAAGATTACCAGTGAAAAACTCCGTTTGGCGTGTCGGTTGTATCATTCTTGGTAACTTCATCGTCTGTGCCAACGAAATGGAAAAGTGCCCACAAAAAGCAATATTCTAAAATATTAATCATCTAGGGGAAATAAACTAGTATTTTTGTTATATTCCGAAATTAATGTACGATGAAAAATTTCTAAGAATCTTCCATTACAAGTGTGTTTAGAAAATTTTTTAAAAAAATAATTAAAATCGAATTTATAACAATTAATATAATGAGTATTATTCATAATTTCATACATTTATTATACATTACCTTT
The DNA here is from genome assembly GCA_019973955.1 of Trichonephila inaurata madagascariensis. NCBI lineage: Eukaryota > Metazoa > Arthropoda > Arachnida > Araneae > Nephilidae > Trichonephila > Trichonephila inaurata. The sequence continues at coordinate 117,276 of BMAV01015589.1, read as the reverse complement.
AAAATTTAATTCATGTGATCAACTATATGCAGGTGAGAAACGTATGTATTGATTCCAATTATATTTTGGAAATCTCTATGTATTGGAGATTTCTAACAGATATGATTAGAATCCAAATGTTACGAGTAGTTCCAAATATTATGAGAGCTCTAGAATATTATGAGAAGCTAAAACAATCTTGAATTTCTAAATACAACTTAATATTGTTAATGAAAAATAAGCATATAAAATGAAGTTTAAAATTATCTGTTAAACATTTTTTTTAGATTCTTTAAAAAATGAATGAAAATGTATAGTTTGAAATTACTTTACTTCATCATATTAGCATAATCTTTTTGGTAAATTATATTTAGTTGAAATATTATTTCATAATGTTCTCTGAAAATGTTTATGGCTAATAATGTAAGAAGATAAAAAAAGATTTCGAAAATTTTGGAGAACAGCCTTATTTCGTTCAGTTTATTTTGAATTTGCCATTTTACCATTAACCCCACATTTTATTTTTTCTAAAGATCAATAATATATCATATTATTATAGATCAAGTCTCATAAGAATGTTTGTTTAATGGTGCTATACTACCACATCTAGGGACGTTATAAGACTTCTTGAGGTCCTGGGCCCCTACACAATTGTAGGCCCCTCATAGGACCCATAAAAGTAGACAGTGCATAGCATACGTTATCAAATACTCGTACAAACCCGGAACAAATAAATGTGTACGACTTCCAGTCGCATAAATCAGCTCGACCGACTGCCGCCTTTTGACTGATTGAGTAATGGTAGTTTATGGTGGTAGCTTGGGCCTATACAGAGACGACGGTCATGCATTAGAAGTATTTATAATGTATGCATACATGCGTCTTAAATTGATTAAATTCTGAGATTTACATCTCAATTTCTCTTTGGGCTGGTTCGAATCCCGGAGAAGGCATGGATGTTTGTAAATGTATAGTGCCTTCACGGGCATGGGTGTACTTTAAATAACCGTCGAGCCGCAAGTCCTCTCCTGAGGTTGGTGGTAGGGAAAGAGAGGTGAGAGGCCCCTGACCCCGCCAGGGTGTTCTCCCCTGGGGCAAACGAGCTAAATCGTTCTGTCACCTGTATGGTGCTCAAAGCTACGGCTAACGACCGGCTTCACTTAGCCCTTTGACATGATGAATTTCATTATTTGTTCTTTGCCGATCAGGGGGCATTAGTAATAATAACAACAACATCTCAATTTTAGGGGTTATTAAATTTAAATGATGTAGAGTATGTTGATTGTTATGTATTTGAGAAATACTGTACAATGTTTATCGCGCTACTTGTTTTTAAAATTTACGAAAAGAATTTTCCAATTATCCATTCTTCCTCAGTATATATTTATCAAGTTCTTGATGTAGTTAGATTTATATTATAGTGGAAATTTGTAATCAAAAATAAAAATATTGAGAAGTCTGAATGAAAGAATTTTATTACTATTTTTGTTTCATTACTATTCCAGTTAATTCGCGTTTGATATTCAATTGTTAATTATTGATTGTTTGATTTGAATGTTTATTTGTTTAGATGTTATTACTATTTCGGTTTCATTGCTGTACCAGTTAATCCGCGTCTGATATTGGCTTTCAACATTAACTCGCGTTTGATATTGCCTCTCAATATTAATGTTGATTGTTGACGCGTGTTTGTTTTAAATTTATTACTATTTTTGTTTCATTACTGTTCCAGTTAATTCGCGTTTGATATTGGTTTTCAGTATTAATTCGCATTTGATATTGGCTTTCAACATTAATTTCCGTTTAATATTGGCTTTCAATATTAATTTCGATTGTTGACTTGAGCGTTTGTTTTAATATTATTACTATTTTGGTATGCAATATAAATGTATACATAATCAACTATTAAAACAGTTTTTTTTATGTAAACACTTATTTTGCATACTGTGGAGTGACCTGTGAAACAGGATCCTCACCCCTCACTTTGGAAACTGTGCTTTAAATATAATTTTTAATGCACAGGCTAATGGTTCCCCATTAGTTCTGGTTTTACGTTTATCTTATCGATGTCCATATGAGTTAGCATTTTTTGATTCTGAAAAATATGCAGTATTTCTTAAAACTGCAATAGCCCGTGCAACGCAAAGAAATTTTGAAAAATATATTTTGCTGAAGCTTTTACTTATAAGTTAGTACCTAGATAAAATGAAACCACCTGGCAAAAGATTTTAGATTTTAAATCGGTCTTTTCTGGAAGGAAATATTATTTTACTCTGACTTAACTGGCAAGCAAATTTCCATTATGTGTTCTATAACCTAAATTTTACTAACACTTTTCCATATAACTAAACACTCACTGTGATAAAAAGCCTTAGTTTAAAATTTTATTAAATTCTCAACTGTTCTCAAGAGAAAATGGACCCTTTTATAATGCAAAGTTCCTCAAACATTTAGGTATAAAAAATTTAAAAAAATCTACTCGACTTTTTTTAAAACATTTACTCCACTCAATCGGTAATGGATTTTCGAATTTCAAGAATCAAATAAATTTAAATATTATAAAATAATGATTTATTTAAATACAGTTATGCTGTAATTAAATAAGATCCCTAAAATTCAGAATTTCACACCATTATTTCAAAATGCTTATGGATTATCTTTTAAAAGCAAAATTCAGATTCTAGAGTCTATCCGTGAAACATCTACTATTTTATGAATTTTAACAATCAACCTACTTCATGATGTGGTATTAGAAAAAAATATATATATACGTGGGCCACAAAAGTGTTCGTACACTTGCAATTTCCAATAAAATTTAATGTTTTCGACTAATAAAAATTAATATATAGGAATCATAATTTGTTAATCATATCTACAACTTGTTTTAACGGATTGACATAATCATTTTTTTTAAAAATAGTGTAACTATTTTTTTAAAAAATTAATAATCAAAAAGCTACTAAAAATAAACGCCACAAAAGTCTTCGTACACTTAACAAAAATCTCAACATAGCTTTAAATATTGTATTTCTTACTTAATTTAGTACTTAGTAGGATATCTTTTAGTGTCCACAACAAATTTTAAACGTCTTGTTATAGACTTAATCAGTTTTTTGTAATTTCTGCATCGATTTTCGATCATTCTTCTCTATGATTATTGTTTTTACTTCTCATCAGTGGCGCACAAAAGGGGGCCTGGGGGTCCGCCCCCAAAGCCCTTGCTTTTTTTCCCAACTGGTTATAATTCTAAGTATATAATACGTAAAGTTTAATTAAATATTTGTTATTAATGATTAATTTTATTAATTAATGCTAATTATTTATTCAATAATTAGTTTTTTACTGTGATTTGTACCTGAAAATCAACAAAATCAAAAATAGCATGATACAAGAATGATGAAACTTTCAACCCCGGACTACCCTTGAAAATTTTTGTGAAAATTCTACGCGCTACTGCTTCACATTATGTGTTTATATGTCCTGTTTACTTTTTTTTTAAATCAAAATCTCCCCAAATATGTTTTACTGGGCTAAATAAAGTGATTGAGGAGGTTTTTCAGAATTTGGGGACAGTTTTAGAGATACCAACGGCGTACATTGAGAGCAGTGGGCTTGGCGTCATTATCCTGGTAAAAAATGAAGTCGTCTCCTATATTCAAATTTTGGGCGAATAATTTAAAATTTCGTTTTAAAATATATAAATAGAGCTCATGATTCAGAATACCATAAAAAAATACCAAATTATCTAATTCTGTGAGGCCGATTTACTCTCCCTACGCAAGAACATCTCCACCTCCATGCTGAAGCATGGAAGTGGAAGAGTTCTTGCTCCACATAAATCCTTGGATTAAACTCCTCATTTTTTCATTTACAAGTTATTATATCCCCATAGGAATAAAAATTGTTGAATTTTCTGCCATTCCAAACAATTTGCTGTCAATTTTGTGTTTTCTGAAACTTCATCCCAAGAATGTGGTTTGATCAATGAACCATGGAGGTGGAACTGTCCTTGCGTGGGGGTGTATATCAGCCTCAGAATTAGATAATTTGGTATTTTTTGATGGTATTCTCTCAATCATGAGCTCCATTAAAATATTTTAAAGAGAAATCTTAAATTATTCACCCAAAATTTGGATATAGGAGACGACTACAGGATATAGGATATAGAAGAGCTTTTTGATTATTAATTTTTTTAAAAAATAGTTATATTATTTTTAAAAGAATGATTATGTCAATCCATTAAAAATAAGATGTAGATATCATTAAAAATTACGATTCCTATATATTAATTTTTATTAGTCGAAAACATTAAATTTTATTGGAAATTGCAAGTGTACGAACACTTTTGTCGCCCACTGTATATAATTGAGAAACCATTAAACATGGATAATTTTTAACGAATTATTTTGATACCTTTTAACACGTTGATTAATGAAATAGAATAATTGAAATTATTGTATGATACTTTCCGTTAAACACATATCAAACAAGAAGTGAAGAAAAATAACATTTTAAAAGTAACTCAAGAAGTTAATCTAAACTTCTAAAATAATGTGAAGAAAAAAAACCCCAACAAAGAATGATTCAAGCATATTTCACTGGTATGATTGATGTACTACTGTTTCGGATAAAGAAAAAAATATAATTAAACTACTCTGGAAAATGAATTTCAAGTTCATGATTGTAATGGATTTTAAAGATTTAAGTTAACAGTAAAAAGAAACATCTCAGACATTTTTAAATGCGCAATGAGGAACCGCTTATCTCTCTCGGATAGTTTAGAAAACAGATTAACACAAGTTATCTCTCATTTTTACACCTGCTCGATTTCCTTTTCTTTTTCATTTTTTACCTGAATGTTAAGTCTCAAATTCGTCTGCTTTCACTTTCACGTTTCATTTGTATATTCAACAGTTTGAGTATTTTGGTTAAAAGTTCACACACACACACAAAAAAACTCAGGAATAGTAGAGAAACAAATTTCTATAATTATCATCATAATAAGCTAACGTTCTACAATATTTATATGAACGACATTCTTACGAAAATTGGAGCACTTAATTTGTGTATAATTTTAGAGGAAAAAAATCAAACAAATTTCAAAAATTTTAACAACATTGTCCTTTAATAAAATAATAGCATTCAACAAACATAACAATAAGCCTCTTTTCACCTTAGGATAAATTTTTTAATTTTTTCTTCATTCCTGAAAATATGCTGTTCTTTAGCAGCTTTTATTTGCTTCATATCGAGATCAGTATTTTATTCGATCTCTTATATTACTTATTATTTTATATAGTCTTTATAGTATTTTATAGAGAGAGAGCATTATAGAGTTAGTTTTTTATTAACTGTATTGGTTTCTATTGAGATAATTACCATTTCCTAGTTTTATAAAGTTAAATTTGATCTTAATTTAAACCCCCTTAAAAAGTTTTTTTTTCTGACTTTGAAAAGGAGGGCATATTTTTGAGATTTTACAACACTTTCGAATTATAAAGTTATCTTTAATTTCGATCGTTTGCACCATTTAAATTCAAGAGATTCTACTATTATATAGTTAGTAGGAAATACCACATGATTTTTCAGTATATTTTCTAATACATTTTATAAACATTCATTATGGAAAAAAATTCTCATATTTTTTTCTTGTTTATATTTTACACTCATTTGTTAAATTTTTTCTTCAGTTTCCTTTAAATGATTTGAAAAAATATGCACACAAGCCTTATTATCATATTTAATAAAAAAATGTAAGTATTATTTCAAATTTAGAACATTCTTTAATAAATAAATTTATGTTAATTATGTATATCAAATGAAATAAATTTCTTATATTCGTAGCAAATGTTTGTCTTTTATTTACTAATATTTTTATTACAATGGGTTTTTCTCTAAAAAAAGAAATTACTGATTTTTATGTAATTATTAATTTTAAAAAAATCTTCTAAAGAATTTCGGTTTCATTTAAAGTATTTCTAAAACATATTAAATCATAATGCCATCAACAAATCATTCACGGAACAGGAAACACAAATTCGAACAACTCCGATACAAAATAGCGAACTGAGTGTGTGAAGCTCGAATTTCGGTATATTGTAATGCTTTTCGCATGAGTAAATTTCCGTTTCGGACTAATGAAGCAGAAGTAGGTTAAATCTCACCTTCCAAGTCCAGAGGTGATCTCTTTGAATTACCTTTTCCGGTTTTTTGCCGTATGAGTTGAAAGAGATGTGTTTATATTTAAACATCATTGTTGTCAAAATAATGATAGAACAAAGGATTAACATGTATTTGTTTTATTTTTACAATTTAAATGAGCACTATGCTTATATTATTATGTAAGCTTAATAAAATAAAAAAATGAAGAAATGTTCTTTAAGTATTGTCACAGGTAAACAAAAAAATGCCTCACATTAAATTCAAAATTTTTCAGTAGTATTATAATTAATTCATGGTCAGTGCAATGCAATATATATATATTGAGATGACTAAAATAATTATAAACAAACATCAAACAATAGATGGCCGATCATTAGCGTTTTAAATAGAATTGTTTCCTTTTAGAATCTTATTTTATTGATGAAATTAAATTTCAATAGTAAACACCAAACTCTAACACCAACCTTTGTCATGTTTGGAAAGCTATAAAAATGAAAAGGAAATATTTCAAAAATTTTCTAATATATTTATTATTTGGATATTATTTTATATATTTCAACAAAAGACGGATAAACGTACAAAATTTGTTGAACTAAAACTATGAGTAATAATGATGTGCATCTTGAAGCGATCTTTTTTCTTTCGCAATTTATTCAAGATTATTTTTTACTGATTGTTGAAGTGATCTTCGGTATACTTTTCAATCCATTTCCGGAATCATTCGTAGCAGGTTTGTAATTCTAGAACCAATCGAGCTATTTTAAGATTTTTCCAAGACTGACTTTGTTTCGGACGTGTAAACTAATTAACCGATTTTTAACAAATTTTTAAAAATGGAGCATGTTTACTTCTTTTTTAATTCTTTCCATTTAGAAATTCACTAATCCACTGCGAAAAGAACAATTCGTCTTCTTTTAGAAAAAGAACTATAAAGAATATCATTTGATAAATTTTATACAAAATTTTAATTATACAATACGTATACAAGTTTCCACTATCCTTCCTTCCGTTGAGGAAGGGGGAAAAAGCGACCCACTGCACTTTGTTTTATGATGTCATAGTCTGTTTTTGGAGATATTTATTCGTTTATTTTTTTATTTCTGGTAATAGAATCCCTATTATTTTTGAATGATTCATACAAAACAAGTTTTCTTTGAAACAATTCCCAAAAATAATACAGATTATTTAAAGGTGAGTGCTCTCATTTAAAAGTAATTTTAATTTTTTTGGATCTGCACAGGTTAAGCGTGAGCCTATATTAAATAAATATATCTAAAGCACTATATTAAATTTTATTTTAAAAATCAATCCTTATGGAAAGAACGGGTATTCTAGGAAGTATTATGTATTTTAACACAGTTACAATTTTAAAATTTCAATTAATAGAAAAGTTAAATTATTCGTTACAAAAATCAGCCAAATGTAACGTTATTCAAAAATCGATTTTTGAGTTGATTATTATTAGCGTCACACTATAAAAAAAGGCAATGAACCTCGTAATTTCGAACCATTGTCAAGTGACGACACCTGAGCTGGCACCCTCAGAACTGCCACAACACGCCAACAAGAGGAATTTGAGCCTCGATTGACTGAACGTGCATCAGATCTTCTACACGAAGAGTCTTCATTGGCACTAGGGTTGAGCTCGTGACACTCTGACCACGAGTCCGAGATCAGACTACTAAGTTACCGCTGCCACGAATTGATTTTTCAAAGAAAATCTTGGTCAAATGTTCTGAGCACTAATTTTAACAAAGAATATATGTTATTCAATTTTAGATATCGATGTATAGACAATTCAAATCTACTGAAAACTTACTGATTTATCATTTGATTAAAATGGAAAACTAAGTTTTATTGCCCTCTATACATGTTTCATTCACGTAGAAAAATTTTCTTAAAGGTTTTGTTTTGTGTATATTTGAATTTGTGTGATTAAAATATTAACTATATGAAGGTGATTAAAATGTGGCAACTGTCAAATGTAGTTGGCAGTTTGAAGTGTTCAATATTCTTTTATTTTTTAATAAAGAATTACATTTTGCATTCATGACAACACATTTTTTTCTTTTTTCGGTGTTTGTATTTGTACCCACGCCTATTAAATCGTTACTAGTAACTTTGCTGTGAAATTTGCAAAAATTGAAGATCTCATATCTTTCACAAAAAATTTTTCTGTCTATAAACTAAACAAATTCTAATATAGAATTCAGTTCTCTTCTAAAGAATATAATTGCATAAGGTTTTTGCCCTTTTTTAAACACAGAAAAAGTAATTCTTCTAGAGCTTTTAATCGAACTTTTAATTATTATTTTACCGATCTTTTAACAATTTACACACACATAGATTTTATTACTGATTTATTAATAATTATATTTTTTTAATTTTTGAACAAATAAATGATTCCAATGGGAATAATGGTAGTTTAAAATGAAAATATCCATTATGATGTTAATTCGACAACGGCATTAAATCGAAAGCTACATCTCGAACTCATGTACAAAAACTGAATTTTACGCTGTTGATTAAAAGATCCTGAAGCAGCTCTACTGAGGAAGATATCGTAGTCCGTTATGCACAAATCGGCAGACCGAGGCTCTTTGCATAGACGTTTGTGGCTCCTTAGATTTCCGTCTCTTTTTACAAGCATTATAAAAAAAATTCTTTTAAAAATTACTGCTTCATTATCTCTTTTTCCTTTATAATTATCTACTGAAAATATTTGCATGCATTTTACCTGAGAAATCCATTTTAATTTCTTCTTCACAAGCAGATAATCTTCAAACAACTATCTAAAATAGAAGCAATATTACACACATGGACAAAAAAACTAGCGCACCAAGAACGAGTCGTCAAAATGAAACGAAATTTAACATACGTAATGAATGCTTTGATATAAGTAAATGATTAGAAAATAAAAGAAAAAGGATAATTTATTTCAGAGAAAAAGGCAAAAGAACGGAAGATTTAATACCCTGTTGAACCCCCTCTATATATATATATATATAGCGCGAATGCACGATGCAATACCATCGGGCATTTAGGCATACAAGTTCTGTATGATGTCTTGAGACATTTCGTTCCATATTTGCTGTAACCTTGATTCTAGTTCGTTCAAACTCGTGGGATGACCAACTTGCCGTCTCAAATGATCCCAGATATGCTCGATTGGAGACTAATAGGGGAACCGGGCAGGCCAAGGAAGGATAGTAACAGTGCGGAGACAGTCTTGTGACACCCTTGCCGTGTGAGGCCGAACATTGTCTTGTTTAAAAATAGCTCCTGGGAGACGTTGCATGAGGGGCAATACATGTGGTTGCAGGATGTCATGGAGATACCGCTGGGCTGTCATGGTGCCACGGATCAATACTAGGGATGACAGTGTATTGTAGATAATGACACCCCATACTATCACACCAGCTGTGGGAGCGGTGTGTCGCTGTAAAGCAAAGACAGGATTGATGCGTTCACCACGGGGTCTCCACACACGAACACGATTATCATCACTGCTGAGATTGAATCTAGATTCGTCGCTAAATACGACCTGGTTCCATTCCGCTGCAGTCCAGTTTCTTCGTGTGCGGCACCACTCCAAACGGATGCGTTGGTATGTGGGCGTCAAGGGCAGCACACGTAATGGGCACCACGATCCCAAATGTCCTTCAGCCAGGCGCCTTCGTATGGTTCAAGAAGACACAGGTGCCCCTAGTGAAGGTGCTACATGTGCCAGGATGGCGGCCGATGAAGCAGTTGGCTGTACGCGTGCATTTCTTACGATGTGGAGGTCTTCTCGAAGACTGGTCCATTCATTACGTCCTGAGCCTGGTCTTCGTGTAAATGACATCTATAGGATCCAGTGGTCCCAACACCTCCTCACAACACAATCAGAGCGGCCTAAATGACGAGCTACTCGCCTAGCTGACCCCCAGCTTCCATCATGCCGATGATTCTCCCCCATTCAAACTGCGACAGCTGCTCATATTGTCTTCGAAAACGGCGTAATGGCATGTGTACCTCAACTCTTTCTTTGTAAACGATTCAGGACACTGCAACAAGTTTTGGTTACCTGTTTTATACTCCACGGAGAACGACGTTAGATGCCCTCTACCGGCTATAGGTAATGCGCAATCATGCTGCATTTCTTATCATTTCCATATCTCCCCAACATGTACTTTCATGCCAAGTTTGAGACCCCCAATTATTTCTTGGTGCGCTGATTATTTTGCCTATTATTTAATACATAAAATAGTTTTCCCATAATTTTTTTTTAAAAAATTAGCATTTGTCATTTTTAAAATATTTGATTTTATATATTTATACAAAGATTCTCTTCCTGCATCGAATAAAAACCAAGCTAAGTAACTTAGATTATTATATATATATATGTGTGTGTAAGGATAATTAAACTAGATTAAAAATTAAATTCTCTATCTAGCACTTTATCATTTTTTTTCCTCACCTTTTTGAAGTATCAAACTAATCACCCATTTATTTTTCCGAACTTTGGCCTAGCCGAAAAAGCATGCTAACCCAGATGTTACATCTAATAGCCTATATGTCAGCATTAACCCCATGAACGCCCGTCGGTGTTTTGGTTTTTAACCATTTAAGTTTTTTGGGTTTTTTTTTTCCCTCTACTTTTTTTGCGTCAGATGATGTCTAACTTTGATCAAATAAATTTCCCTTTTTTTAAAACTAAGTCTGTTTCTGACTTAAATCATTTTCAGAAATAAAGGGGACATTCTATCTGCGAATAAATTTCGAATTTTAAAAGTAAACTAATTCAATAGAAAAAAATAATTTTAAATTAAAACAAACGTCAACTACCGTAATAAATGCTATGGAAAAATTTTTGGGATTCCGACTGCGCTGCTTTCTTTACGGGAAACGCCAAGTATACCAAACCATCGGAAAAGTGCTCTAAATAACGATTTAGGACCCCGTCAAAAAAATATTTCTCTACGCTAAAGGGCCCGGGAAATGCCGGAGTGAAAGAACAACTTCTAATGGCGAAAAAAAAAAGAAAAGAAGAGAAGCGTGTCCTCTACCCCCGTGAAGAAAGATGTAATGCCTTCCGCCAGAAAATAAAAAAAATCTTTTTGCATGAAAGTCTGCATGGTAATACTGCAAATTTTTTCCACTATCGATTTACAACGTGAAGTACCAACATCGACAGTAAATAAATAAATTTATAGTCAAATCACATAAACAACATCGGGATTACCGCTCCCCAAAGGGTTTTGCCGCTACGAAGGGGGAGGATTAAAATTTATATTTTAATTTTTAATAACATTGAAGTGACTGAGTTTTTCTTCAGAGCTTTAAGAAGAAGAATATATGATATATGATATTTAATTTTTATAATATAGTTATGTTAAATCAGATATTCTTTATATTTTAACTGAGAAAACAAAGTGTATAGGTTTCGTCATACAAAATTTTGAAAAATTTTTAATATACTTCTCATAATTTTATTTTTAAGATGCCGAATGAATTAACATTTATGATAGAAATTGGTGTTTTAAAGTTGAAAGATATAAATTAATTTTTTAGAAAATTTACTATGTACTATAATACTAGTGTATTGATTTTTATAAGAAAAAAAAAGAAAGTACGTTCATTCCTCCCAATTTTATTGTTTTGTTAATTATTTTATTCAGCAGTAACCTTTTGATGTCATTTAATTTTTTTTTTTTATTTTGAAAATTTTGTGTTTTATATACCGGCCATATATCAAAATTAACTGTTTCTCGAAATTTTCTTCTTATCTAAATTTAAAATTAATTTAATAACTTGAAGCTTGTTTTTGGATATTGTACAGTGGATAAGGGAAAATACAATCATTATAATTTTGTATATGTCTTGAAACATTAAGAGGACAAACGTGTTTAGTTTGATATGTACATTCTTATGTTTTCTTATTGCATCCCGAACATCTGTGATTTGCAGACCAAGTGTGTTCTAAAATAAGTAGTGTGATAAATTTATATTAGTGAATGTGTGTAAGAGAAAGTAAAAATTTTTTTTATGAAACAAATACTTAGAAGTTACGGAGAGATTCAAAATATTGTATGCGATATTGTTTTTACAATGAATAGTGTGAAAATTTTACATAAATACTAAAGGTGATGATAGAAGAGAGTCCCATTTCCACTCCAAAATTTTTTAAAAGCCCTTTTTTTTTTATAACTTTATATTTTTTATTCCTATATTCTTTTAATTTTTTTACTTTTTTTTTTTATTCTTATAGTTTATAAGATATGAAATAAAATATTGTTTATTGTGTTGAATAGTAAAATAAGTTGTTGTACAACCCCTTTTCATTTATTAAAAATTTCATTTTATTAGGGCTTATACTTTTTTTTTCTTTTAAAAATGTATGCCATGTAAAAACATTTTTGAACACTTTAAAGGGATTACTACGATGGCCCAGAGTGATTTTTTTAAAATTAGTATTTTTTAAAATTTGTATGATACCATGTATTTTATGTCTACTATCTTATTGTTTGAAATGATATTATTTTTCCCAAAAAAAATTTTTTAAAAAAAATTTTCCCTTTTTAAAACGAATCTATTATTTGAAGGAATAGAGGAAACCCAGCTCTTATTCTGGGTGTCGAATAGATTTGAACAAAATCTTCATTATATGTACGGAGATTCATTTTTATCAATTAATTTTGGAAGCAATGTGTTTGTTGTTATAGTTTCGTTTTTTTTAGAGCAATTTATTTTTTGTATTCATTTTACTAAATATTTCTACTGTGTGTAAATTCGTTTCCAAATGATTTTTTATTGTTTTATATGTTGAAAATTGATTAAGTTTGTAAAAAAAAAAAAAAAAATTGAGGGGCAAATGTAAGGATAATTTAAAATTTGAAAAAATTTAAAATTTTCTATCTTTTTCCCTTTTTCCCCACCTCTTGAAGTATCAAACTAATCACCCATTTATTTCTTCCGAACATATGGGGTAGCCAATAAACATTCAATTCCAGATCGTTACATTTTAGCCCTATATGTCAAAACATTAACTTTCAAAAGCACCATGAACGCCGCATCGGTTTTTAAGTGTTTAACCCTTATTTAAAATTTTTGGTGGGTTCTTTTTTCTCTACATTTTTTCGTCAGATGATGTCTAACTTGATCAAATAAAGTTCATTTTTTTTAAAAAATAAGTTTTTTCTACTTAAATAATTTTTAAAATATATATATATATATATATATATACATACAGATAGCTATAGAACCTAAATATAACTATTCAAGATAGGAAATATTAGGCACAGTAGTACAATAACAAAATCCTGGCCTTAGGAACCAAGATTGCAGGTTTAAACAAGTTTTCGGGCTAGCCAACCTTCACCTGTAATTTGTCTATACACTGTACCAAAGGAAAAGAAAAGAATAATATTAGGAGAAATTTAAATATTACAAATAAAATCACTATACTATTAAAATATAACGATAAAATTATAGCCTACTAGTTGAATACTAGTTACAGTATAAATTTAAAAAGTCGATGCAATAAGGTAAATAGTAAGACTTACTTCGTGAGTATATCAACTAGTTATGTTTCCCGCCAAATACAACAGAGCAGTGCTTCTCGAACTTTCAATATACGCGACCCCCTATTCCATCATCAATTTTCATCGCGCCCTCCTCCATACAATAACAATGTATTGAGTTCATTAGTACTATACTTTGACATTAAAGCTACAATACGGCTTTAACCTCTTAAGTGCCACTGACGTACACAAACGTATCACTCAGACAAAGCATTAGTTTTTGGATGTATATATACGTTTTTCTGGAGTTAGATCTTTTTTGTGCAGTGTTCTCCGTAAAATTATTCCGAAGGCATTAGAATGAAATAAGAGGACAGTGTTTGCGAAGGATTTACTTATTTCGCAGGATTCGCTTTGTTTACTCCTTTTTTCCTCCCCTAAAAACACCAAATTACGCTCGTCTACGTGGAAAACGGTGGCATTGGGGAAAGAATCGCGTAACTTTTAATCATCAGTGAAAGAAATAATTAAAAACCTTACAAATTGTCAAGATAAGTGATAATACAAGCCTATGTGGTCACTGATAATTATGAAACTTATTCTTAGTATTGTTAAATTAATAATAAAATGCGTTGTGTGTGTGTACAGAACTGATACATTTATAAGCATATTATACGAGTGTAAATGTGTATTTTATATTTTATTATATCAGAAAGTATTTTGTTTGTTTACTTTCAATAAATTAATAATTTTTTAAATAATCTTTTGTTTTCGACTTTTCAATATGCCCCCTCTTAGAGTTATCACGCCCCTTAAGGGATGTGTGCCCCACAGTTTGAGAAACACTACAACAGAGGAATATCATTACCGCATAAAGTTAAAAAATTATGATAGAATAATATAAAGTCTATATATATATATAATATAATTGATATATAATATATATTGATATAAATATTTGCAGAAAATAAATGATGACAAGAAATATTTAAATAATAATATTATTAATTTATTAAACATGTGGCGCCATATATTGAATAATTGTATAATTAATTAAAAATACTAATATTAAAACATAGTGTCAATAATAGTTATTAATACATATTGTATTATCACTGAGAACTATTAGAAATATAATTGTAAAGAAAGTTAGCAGGATATCCATGTTCAATACTTTGTTTAATAAAGTTATTAAAATTTAAATATATATTAGCTTTATCGCTAACTAATACATTATTACGATAATCGCTGAGAGAAAAACGACGACAAAGTGTGAATAAGTGTTTTTACCACTTATGCCCAGATGTGAAGCATCCTTTATTTTATGAGTTGTACTTGAAAGTTAATGCTGACATATAGACTATAAAAAATGATCATCTGGGATTAGAAGTGTTTTGAGCTTGGACCATCTGTTTCGGAGAAATAATTGTTTGATTAATTTAATACTTGAAGATGTAATGGAAAATAAAAGTTAAATGTTGTATAGGGAATTTAACTTTAAATCTAATTTAATTATCCTTACACACACGCACTTATATGTAAATGCAAGAGTTGCAACAATAGGCTATCCGTGATGTCTATTCTCTCTCTCGGATCATTTTCCAAGTAGCCAATTCGGCACTCTCAGTTAGAACAACTCTACCGTAAACGATCGTCACTGGAATAGATTAATGGGGAGATAGTAGCCATAACATTACTGCCGAAATTATATTCACTTACTTTTGAATTACAGTTGCTATTAGACGTTCTTAGAAGATTTCTCGTGCGCGAGGCTCTGAAGCTGCATCTCATTTCAGATAAGTACTCGTTATCTCTTGCTATTTATTGTTTTGTCTGCATATCGCGTAAATTAGCGCTAACGCTTCAATTAATAAAAGTGATTTACTGTGAATACCTATTGATAATCATTTCATGTCCGGCTTAATTGTGTCTCAATCACTAATGAGTTCGGATCCCCCGAGTATCTGGTTAATTAATGGAACTTCCACTTCAGCCAACCCGAGGAGGAGGTATTGCGACAGAGTGTAACTAGCTTCTTAACCTGAGTACTCTAAATTAGGGGTACTTAGAAATGGGTGGTTTAATGCAAGAACAATTTTTAATGATAAGGGGTATTTTTTCTATAGGATTCAGGATAACATAATGTGCTCTGGCAAACAAAGAACTCCACCGTTTTGTCCCAAGTATTTAATATTACTCTTTAAGGGATACAGAGCACAATACAAAATGTGAAGATTAATCAAAATCTTCGTCGACAACCTGTGTCAAACATCTTTCTATCCTATTATCCACTGCTTCTCGTCCCTTTAGCCTTTTTGTCCTTCCTTTCTCGGTATCTTTTTCCCGCCCCTTCACTTGGCCGTTCTCTTCCAACCCAAAATATCACTATTGCAAAATACGGGTGTTAGATTCTTACAACAACGATTGTAAGTTTTATATGAAAATGATATAGGTTGCGTATTCCCTAATAAATTTCCCTACTATTATATTCAAAAATAATTACAATCAATTTTAATTGTTTTTTGTAAACACATGAAATTCTATAATAAAGTACTTTCAGTATTATTTGTATAAGCATTTTTTCAAGAAGCTTGAAAAATTAACTCACCGTTTTATAATACATTGATATTGGTTGTTCTTGCATTTAATCACAGAAGCAAAAATATTCTTAGTTCCAGAAGGAATGAAAAATGTTACTGAACGTAAGACTTTATTTAAAAAATATAAAAAATTATTAATTTGAGCATGATAGTCTTAAAAGCGACAGATTGGAGATGAAGCACTGCCTTTCTAGTTGTGCATGGATATGTGTATAAGTGACTTAATACCTTCATTATCCTGTTTCACTTTAGAACTTGACTCGTCTCGCACGAAATTCTGCCAGACCCTTGCCCTAGTACAGGGGTCGGCAACCTGCGGCTCTATGGATGGGAAGCTGCGGCTCTTTAGTTCCATACTCAAGTATTATTTATTTTATAAAAAAACATAAAAATCGTTCTGAATCGATTAACGAGGATTAGGCACCATTTCTATCTCTTCAGCCACTTGTACTCGCTTTTCCAAAAGAAGAATTTCTAGTGCGACATAGCCATCCTCGGATGACTAGAAGTTCCGGATCCGCGTATAGAGGTGGATTATCAAAATGATGAGACATATTGGTTTCTCAATACAACTTTATTAAGAATAACTTATATATTACCAATTGACAACTTTCTAAGTGAGAGTTAACACCACTAAACCTTATATTCAAGTCAGATCAATACCAACAGATCATTTATCTTAATTATATAAATTAACAGATTGTCTAACTCCATATACAAAATATTACTTTTGTAGAGTCCTCCTTCACCAATAGAGAGAATACCATATTAATTAATACGAAGATTCAGACTCTTTAAATGAACGCTTCCTCTTTCAGAGATTAAAGACATCTAACTCGTGATCAGAATGATTCCAACTCAGTATCTCTAAACTTGCGCTCCTATCATCAAAGTTCTATCCTTTAAAGTATATCTCATTTACATATTTATCTGTCAAAATCTTCTTGATATTGAGGTTAGGACATTTCTATCTCTCGCCATTAGAACGTTTGTTCAAAAGAAGACACTAGAACTGCTACCGCTCTCGGGACAAACTAGAGGAGAAGGTATAGCGAATGACATACGAAAATGCCTAGAAGACAATATGATCGATTTAAATAAAATCTTTTCAATAACAACTAATTGAGCCAGAAGTATGACAGTAAAATATAAAGGGGCAACGATTCTTCAGAGCAAAATAAACCACGAAATTCTTACGTTTCACTGCATAATACACAAATGCTTTGTGCCCAAACATTTCCGGCCGAAATAGTTGAGGTCATGAATTTGGTAATCACACACAAGATTGTTAACAGCATCTTGTCAAAAGTCCTCTACCATCGTCAGTTTAAAGAATTCTAAACGAAATGGAGACTCAGTATTCCGAACCCTTCTTCACAATAAAGTGCGATGGCTTTCCAAAGGTAAGGTGTTGAAACGTTTTGTTTTGTGCTTGAATGAAATAAATACATTCCTCAATGAAAAAGGCATTGATCACCCTGAATTAGAGAACGACAAATGATTGCAAAAAGTTTACTTTATGTTGGATATCACAGTGAAATTAAATAAGCTGTGTGAATCTAAAACTGCAAGTAAAGGGAAACCCAGCTTATGTTTTGTTAGAAGAATTGGTTTGTTTCGAAGAAAAATTAATTCTTTTTGCAGAAGATATTCAGAACGGTGAATTACTTCATGTTCAATTTATAAAGCAATATCGCGATAAAACCAGTGCTACTCTGTTGACACGAATTACTTCAGCACAGTAATAAAAGAAATTAAAGATGAATTTGCTGAATTCAAAACCAACAAAACCACTCTAGCATTCATAATAAATCCTCTCAACACAAATAGTAACGAAATCCACATTGATGTAATTGAATCATTTGGAATTGATACTGGATCTCTAGAAATGTAATTGATCGATTTAAAAAGTAAAGCTTTGTAGAGTTGAAAATTTACAAAGTTGAAAAGCAAGTTCGAACAGTTGGAGGTCCAAACATGTATGTACGTGACGCAACAAAAGTTGACAACTTTAAAAGCAATGCCACGAGTTGAGGCACTAATATTCAACGCATAGAATAGTCTTCCAGATTGCTACAGTGAGGTGAAGAAGTTGGCATTTGTGTGGAGTGCAGACTATCTTCGGATCGACATATTCGTGCTAGCAAGTGTTCTCTTGCGTGAATATAATTAAAAGTAATGTAAGAAGCCAACTAACAAATGAAAATTTAGAGACGTGTATGAAACTTAAAACAAGTTATGAGCCAAATTTATCCAAAGTTTCTAAAACCATGCAAAGCCAACGCTCCCATTGAATTAGTTTGTTATTGAAGTACAAGTTAGTGTTGTAAAAGTAAATGTTTAATTGTTTTAATTTTTTACATAAATAATAAGTAATTATCTAATAATGCCATATACATATTATCTAATTGGTTGTGGAAAAAACTACTTATTTATGAATAAATAGATATTTTTTCTTATGAATAAATATATTAGTTTTTTTTTTCTATCAAAAAATTTTATTTATGCGAGTACAATTTATTGTTGGCAAGAAAAAATTTTGTGGCTCTTTAAAAACTTTGAAATTTCGTAAATTGTAATTTTTGGCTCTTCTTACTCAAAAGGTTGCCGACCCCTGCCCTAGTACAATAATAGTAGACTTTTCAACTACTACTGTACTGGGAACCTAGTGCTGTAGCACTTAAAATACTGTCAATTATCTAGAACAGGGGTTGGCGACCTATGGTACGCGTGCCACATTTGGCACGCGGAGCAACTCTCAGTGGCACTCTACACTATTCTACAAATTTGTCAATTTTTGAGTGAATGGAAGTTGATAAACTTGTAATAGACCTTGCTTTGACCAACATCTTCAAAATTATGCACATTTACGAAGCCAAGAAAAATTCTGAAAGATAACTCTATAAATAAATCTACAGCTATTTTGTAAATTATTTGAATGACATTGCTAGAGAGATTTAATTGTTGTAAGAGAGAACTTTATGTTCTCTGCTTTCGCTTTTAGCTCAACATATCTAAGTGAATAAATCTTTTTTCATTTGAAAAAGATTTGAAGTTGACAAAGAACTTGTTAACAACTAAATGTTCAAAATCGTCTCAAATTAAAAGTCCAAACTATACCCCTGATTTTGCGATATGAAGTAGAGTGGTGCAAGCACTAGGCTTGCATTAAAATTTTAATTTTTCAATTCCTACTATTAGCTCACACTCTCTCTATATTTATTTATTTGTTTATTTATCTTGGTGGAATTTTCAATCGTTAAAAAAAATACATTTTAAAACGCTCAATTGAGCTGAAATTTTATATACATGATTATTTTGGAGAACAATACAGTGTAATTTAATTATAATTAATACAAATTAATTGATTAAAACGTATTCAAAGAATTATAAATTCAGCCACGTTGGCATCATTTTTAGGCGACTTGGCGACCTTTTGGAGACTTGTGTCAAAACTTTAAGATTCTTTTTTCTCACGTTTTAAAGCAGAAAAACTCAACCTGCGGCCCACTGGGTAGTTTTAAATGACCCATTCATGATCCATTGCTCTAAAAAATCCATGCATTTATAAAAATTTGGTGGGAAGTTCTTTGCTAAGAAAACAATAATATCAATTTTAATTTTTTCTGTCGTTGTTGTATGGGTGCGGATTGATATTCATTTTTCTGATTAGTGATAATAGACAACACTGGAGTAGTGACCATTTTATGAGTGGAACTAATTTTCAACTATCTTTAATATCTTGAAAGTGAAAAATATTCGAAGAAAATAGGTTGTTTCAAGACGATTGGGAAGTTGACTATTTTGTAGTGAAAAACAAGCATGGATCAGTAATTGTTTGATTTGTCACAAAAGTTACATTTAAAAAATACCGATGAACAGGAATCGAGCGCTCAATGACACTTTTCCTCGAAGAACATTTTCAAGAGGTGATAAATAGGCTTTCTTGAATAATCAAAAGCACCTTATGAAATTTGTTATGTTATTGGTAATCATATGAAACCATTTACTGAAGCAGAAATTGTGAAGGAGTGATTCTTAAATGCTTCCAATAATGCTTCCTGGCAAATATAAAATAATAATTAAAAAACAAAACAAAATAGGAGTTTTAATATTTTAGTCAATTTTCCACATTTTAAATTTTTCAATGTTCTCTTGGTCTTAAAGCACTTCTCTCCCCCCCTCCATTAATCCTCATGTGTTGTGGCCCGGCAGAAAAAAAAGGTTGAGTACCCCTTTTTTAAAGCATTCAGTAGAACTGAAATTTTATATACACGATTGTTTTGGATAACAATACGATACTTTAATGATAATTAATAAAAATCCATTACTACTTAATGTTGTGATTCTGTCATATGTACATATATATGTACACTTGCCACCGAAAGTCTGCGTACAGGCGATCATCTTTCATATTCATGCAAAGATCGCTAATTAAATGAAGTCTTCCTGAATCAATACTATTTTTTATTGATTCCTATAACGTCGTAAATTCAAATAGCATAAACAACAACAATCGCCTGAATATTTCATAAAATAATACAGATATCTATAACTTTAGAACGACACAAATCGTGTGCGTCAAAAGTCTGCGTACACTGGAAAAAACCTTTACAATAATGGATTGTAACTAAAAGTTAATACTTTTTAAGCAGTTCCGTTCTTTCTATAACTCTCTCAACATATTTGGCAAGAATTTAACTAGCTTAATTATTTCATTTGTGGATATTTTGTTCCTTTCTTCTACTCTGACAGATTTGAGCATTTACTTGGATGTTATTACGTTCTCCCTGATTATTCACTCGAGTAAATCCCACAAATACTGTATTATGCTTAAGTCTGGGGACTAGGTTGACTTTAGGAATTGGTTTGGGACAGGTCAGAATAGCCATGACTTCACAATGTGAGCCATTTGTTTGGTACCTTTGTACAGCTGAGAGTAAAAATCATTACTCACCGCAAATTTCTCGGCATATGCCCTGATATTTTACTTCAATACGTTTAAGTAATCAATTTTATACATTGTTGATTCAATTAATTCCAGATTACTAGCCGAAAGCCTTCGAATGCACCCCCGAACATACCTCCTCCTCCATGCTTTATAGTCGAAAAAGGATTCTCTTTCTTAAGATCTGTCCAGGATGTTTTGCAGGCATGTTTTTGTACTTTTTGATGCTAAATTACAAAAATTACTTTCAATTGAATATATTACATTTTTAAAAAATATACTATGTGTCTTATTTAAGTGTTTTTTTGACAAAGATCATTCTCTTAGCTCTGTTCATTCGAAAGATGAATGGCTTCTTGAGTACAACTCGGGCAGGATAGTCATCCTTTTTCAGTTTTCTTCGAGTTGTAATTAAAGTAACACTTTTTTGCAATATCTCGGCAACACTTTTAGCTATTTGTGAAGCTTATAGTCTTGGATTTATTTTTATAGAGCGTGTTACAAAGTAAGAATTTCGAGGTGACACTGCAGACGGGTGGCCGGATATTACTTAGACGTTAAATTTTTAGTTGATTTGTAGTTTATGAACACTTTTTGTGAATCAACGAATGTCTCCTATTAACAATTTCAACAATTTCTTTAAAAATTTCCCCCTTTTCTGAAGATTTATGATGATTTTTCTTTTAATAATATATCAATCTCTATTCTGTTGCCTGTCATGGAACCACAAAAGTTTTCAAATCTCAAATCCTAAATAAATCGTAAAAGAAGCTTATAACTTAAAAACACGATTTCGTGCAATTATTTACTATAAAAGATCTTTAAGAGCTCTATTTTGTAAGTGGACGCAAACTTTTGGCTCGGATGGTTGGTGATTATTTGGTGGTCATTCTTGTTTTTTCTAGTTAAGGTGAATTTTGTTGCTGTTGTTTGAATAAGGAAATTCTGAAGAATTGCTGACAAGTATTTTGACTTTCTAAACGAGATTTTAATAGTAATTATAGCGTAACCACGTAAGATGATTGCCTGTATGCAGACTTTCGGAGGCAACTGTATATTAATTGTAACTATTTAATAAAAAGTAGCTAAAATAAAATTTTTCTTTGTTGATCTAAGTAGGAATTGGCTTAATTTTTTTTTATTTTACTTGTTTTGTTTAACTATAATGAAGGAGATATACTTATATTTTATATTGTCTGTTTCTTATTTTAATAAATGTTTAAAACTGCATAATATATGTACAATTTTAATTATTTTTTATTTATGTTGAAGAATGGTTATATTATGGGCTTTTTATTTTTATGTTAAGAAATATCTTTAAACGATGCAAAATTAATACGTAAAAAAGCAGTAAATTTATATATTATTGACCTCTGTTCTCTAACTAAGCATGCATTATCGTGGGAATCAAAATGTTCCAAACATGTCCTACTCTGTGGCACGCTGAATCCTATTGGTAGATTGGTTTGGCACGCCACAGTTAAGAGGTTGCCGACCCCTCTCTGATCTAGAATGAATCGGAAATCCCGGATAATACAAATCTCGATTAAAACATTATGTGTAAACATGAAACTGAAGGAGTAGGTGCACCATTTAAAATGTTGGAGCTAATATAATTTATTACTTTTTAAAATAAAGGCAATAAATTCGCTCGTTTCATCTTTTCAATAGCCTTTTATGCAAATCGTGCGACGTATATTTTGCTCAATTAATTTTTCTTTCTTGTGAATATGAAGAGTTTTAACTTGTGTAAGCGCATCTTGCTTCCATCATACGATTTCATTTAATATTTCACGTCCGGTTAAACTATTGTCTTTGTTTAACTAATCACGCACTGCTTCCTCGTCAAACATGCCTTCAAAAGTATTCAAGGCTGCATGCACTGTTCCGCAAGTACTGTCTTCAAGACTTTAAGGCAGTGTTTCTCAAACTTCAGTATTCGCGACCCAATTATCAGTCAAATATAATTTTCATCGCGCCCCCCTTATACAATAATGTATTGAAAACAATAATGATGTATATACTTTGACTCTAAAGCTGCAATACGGCTTTAATTATAAACCGTACAAATTTTCAGGATAAGTATTAAATTTCATATATAATTTTATGGCATGCCCATAGGGCCACTGTTAATTATTAAACTTGTTCTTAACTTAGAATTGTTAAATTAATTATGAAACACATTGTGTAATGCTGATACATTTTTAAGTGTATTATATCAATGTAAATGTGTATTTTATTTTTTTACTATGTCAGAAAGTATTTTGTTACGCTTATTTTCAGTAAATTAATAGTTTTTTTAAATAATTTTTTGTTTCCGACTTTTCGATATACTCGCGCCCCCCTTGTAGGGTTATCACGCCCCCCTAGGAGGGTGCGCCCCACAGTTTGAGAAACACTGCTTTAAGGTAATATTTTTCACCACGATTTTTAAGTTGACAATGCTACTGAATAATACCGCAAAATAACAATTTTGGTTAGACATGAACTCATATATATATATATATATATATATATTAGTTTAAGTTTGATAAATTTATTTAAAAATTGCGAATGTAAAAAAATTCAAGTTTATGATGATTTCCCGGATATTTTACTTTAAAATGACGAGGTCCGTCACCAATAGCTCTCGTGTAGCATCAGAGGGCAAATTCCAAAGCCTAGAAAATCCACTTCCGGGTGATCGAGAGTCTACTTCATTTAATATCTCGTTGAAATCAATATTCAAAATCATTTTAATCATTGGCAACCCTCTCCCCCCAAGACTGAAAAATTTGGTCTCTTTTTCGGTACTTTCCGTTTCGGTAGATCATAAAATTGCAACAAAAAAAAATCACCCCAATAGATTGTATAAAATCTAACTTTTTTCTTCAATGTTCGAAACAATTAAAATTTTCATACCTCTTCAATAAAATAATAATTTAATTGAATCTGGAATCGAGATAACGCCTTATTTTGTGTTTGGTGTTTAATTTTGCGGGAAAAAAATTTTAAACGCGTCTCCAACGTCCCTTCCCCCTCCCGAAATGGAAAAGTACCTCTTTTTCTACATATATAACAAAATATTTATACGAAAGAAATGATATGTCCCCAATCTATGCATGATCTATGCATCATGCATGCTCAATCTATGCATGCGTAAATACACAACATTTTATAAAAACTAATTTAAGGAAAAATTTAGTAATAAAAAATGCTATAAGTAGTAATAAGAGTATTTCATATTAAATATACAGAAAATGTAAGGACCATGAGGCATAATTATAACACAAAATGTACGGGAAGAAATTTTTGACTGAAAAAAAAATCTCTGTAAGCAATTATTTACCGTCAACTACAAAAATTATTTTGATTGGACATGTCATCATATTTTTTTATGCTAAAGAGGTTTGTAACTTTCTCAACAATTCTTGCAAAGCATTAATTTTTCTTAAATATTTTTTAAATTTTAAGACATTCTTTGCGTTTTAGCTTTTACTTGAAATTAATTATCGAAATTAAAAATCCCAAATAAAGAAATCACAGCAAATGTTTTAGTATTTGGGTAATTTATTGAATTATTGTAACAGTTTCATTTTGTTAATTATCATACATTGTGTAAGTGGCAAGAATTCTTTTTTGTTCATTATCTTTTATTCAACAAATAAAAAAAACAAATTTTGAATCAAAATAAAAGCAAGCGAATATATTTCTTTCTATTGCGCCTATAAAAACTTGTAATGAATAACATTCTTCACCGTTAACATTTTCTCAAATTCAAAATAATAAAAAAGCAAACGATTTTTACGAGAAATGATTGTCAGAAATTTTAATTTGTACAATTTGTGTTGGATGCATATTGGTTACATCATTAAAAATTATATAGGAAGGAGCATTCTCGTCATTTAAAAAATAATGAATAAAATCATAACAAAAGAGTTCTACAAATCCCTTATTTCCAAAGAAATGAATTTTCGAAAACGATTGCGTTTGGAAAAATAATTTTTGAGGATTACTGTTTTAATACAAGACAGTATTGTATATGCTCAAGGGGAAACTTATGTATTATAATCACATGAATTTATATTACGACATTTTTTGTATCCAAAGCGTTCTTAGTTTAAATTACGTTATTAAATATTAATCTAACAAAATCTTATAAATGATAAACTAGAAAATATAAGCAAATATTTCGAATGAATAATTTCTGAAAGTAAATATGGTAAAGCCAATGAACGGTTAAACCGATGTTGGTTAAAAGTAAATACTTCTGTACTTAAACATTGACCTAATTTTTTCCGTTCATGAATTGTAGTTGCTAAAAAAACCTCTGAATATGAAAAAGAACAATCCTTCGGTATTGGAACACAATTGATAATCAATTTCCCCCTCCCCTTTATTCCAATCCAATTCATATTTAAGTGTTATCGGATAAGCAGAGATGAGATAGAGATGGAACAATAGACATTCTAATTAATTCTGAAGCAGTGGGTGTGCACGACAATTCGACATGGCGACCGTATGGTGGAGGTAAGTAAAATTCCATAGAAAAATATATTAAATATTTAATGTTGATCAATAATTGAAAAAAATTGTGTTAAATATGTTATATAGAGGTCAATTTAAAATCTTCATGTATTCATTTTGGACTCTACTTGTGCTTTTTTTGTAGAAATCTGTATTGAATATAGCTTATATTTCTGATTTTTATATTTCGAGTACTAAGTATTGTGTATGTTTGAGATACATGATATGGATAAATGGAACTATATGTGTATACAAGATACTTAGTAATAGAAATAAAAACCAAATATAGTCAAACCTCTATATAACGAACCTCTATATTGCGAATTTTTCTGTATAGCGAACTTTTTCTGGAACCTTGAACATTTCACGATTTTCTTAATAAAATAACCTCTCTATAGCGAAGTGTATTTCCTATACAACGATTTTTTGTGATTCAATTTTTGTTCTCCCTTTTTATAAAGTATTTCTGAAAAAATTTCAACTTATTCTCTCTTTAACACATTTTATGGTCGTTTTAAATCTTGAACTGGTTCTATTAGATCCTAACTCGCCGAGAGCAATAGAGTTCTGGACGTTTCATCCAAGAAGTGCAACCTTTAACCCCCATTGCCCAGTTCACTAGAAACATCTTTGATATCCTCTTTCACCCTCAGTGGAGTTGTCAAGTGTTCTAATTATAAAATAATGTATGTTTAATATTACTTGTATGCTTTAAATTATAAAATGTCCTTAAAATTTATTAATTTTAGTATAAAATTAGTTTCTTAATATTGTAAGTACAGTGAATTCTTCGACATTTTTTTTTTCTTCTTGATTTCCTTGTAGTTTTTTTTTTCTTTTTTAATGGGTATGATATATAAAATAAACATATATTAATTTAAAAAAGGTGTGAATAATTACTTTTTTTATATATAGAGTTAATGAATTTAAAATTTGTTTTATGTGGTTTATATAAAGTATATTAAAAGATGAATCTCTATTTAACGAATTTTCCATATAACGAACTTTTTTTCCCTGGATTTAGTGACTTCGTTACATAGAAGTCCGACTATACTTATATAAATTATGTGTAATCCAATTTGTACTTTACTTTAATGTAAATTTTAATTTTGAAATAACAAATATACATACCGATATGAATAATATTTGAAAACTCATATATATAATGCAACTTTAATTTTTGATATTTAACTTAAGGAGACGGCGGTCCATTAAAACTAATTTCTTAAATTGTTAATTTAATTAGCTGAAATTGAAATCAATATACTAAATTATTTTTATATTTCCCAATTTAAATACATATTTTTTTAAAAAATACTATAAACTGATTTTTTTTTTAAAAAAAAAGGAATTTTTTTAAAACTATTTTTAAAAATGCTCCTTGAGCATTAGTTTTTAAGATATGTACATTTTTGTTTTATATATTTTTGAACTACAAGAAAATATATTTGTGCATGAATTTTAAATTCAGAATACAATTTAATGAAAAAAAAAAGAAGATAAATTTTCTATACTCTATGAAATCTTTTACCAATTATCACACATTCAAGGCATTCAAAACAACACAAAAAAAAAATGATATGTTATTTTTTTTTTATAAAACTAATGCATAAATTTGTGAACTGTTTCATCTCTCTTTTTCATAACTTATAAAAATTTCAAAAAGTTTCATAAAGTTTCTAAAAGTTTCATAATATGAAACGCAAGGAGCATTTTATTCAGCAATGAAAAGAGGGAATTTACGAACGAAAAAAAGTATATTTTAAACATTTTTATTTTTGTAAAATAATAAAATAACTCAGTTATTATTAATCAAAATGACAAAATTCTTTGACAGAATTATTTAAGAAATATAAGGAAGATTATTAGTATAAAAAATCAAAATCGCAATTTTGACCAATATTTGACATTGTGAAGGTCCACCATCTTCTTAAATTAAAATGCAATCTTTATTAAGAATTATCTTGTTTAATCTAGAAAATAATTGGGCATTTTACATCTATATGTGCTTAAAAATTCTACATCCTATACAAAGTGAATAGTCGATTAGTTGTCGAATAGAAAGATAAAATTATGACTTTTAGAATAGCACAGTTATTTTTTAAAAAAGGAATACAAAACACACTCTTTCATTTTATTTTTAGGAATGTGTAATTAAATATAGTATTTTTATAAGCTTAATATATTGTTCTGAAATAATGGAGTCATCTTAGTGTTTATGTCTCAATAAATAAATTGATTACCACATTGTTTATCCAATGTACTCAGTTTATTTAGTAGCTAAAGTTAAATAATTAGGACTACATATTTATTAAAAAATTACATGCATCGGCAGAAACTATAAACTATATGCATGTGATTGAAAAATATGTGTATAAATGTCGCAGGGAAATGACGAAATTAGGAATTTCATCAAATCCCTAAAGGAGAGGATCACTTGACGGTAGATGTTAAAGTAACGTCTCTTCAAGGTCATTTCCCAGTGACAGTAAGAGATATCATCAAATCTCTGAACTGTTTTAGTGAAATGATGAAATTAACTAGTCAGGATTTACATTGGCAAAATGCTATACAGGGGGGGGGACACCTGGGGAGTCGAGTCCTTGTACTTCCTAACCATACAGGCAGTACTATCGATCCCCTAAATATCTCCCCATATCTTTAAGAAAATGGCACCATAGGATTAACATAGGGATTGATATTTTAGTGCGTAAGCAACCGAGAGAACAGATGTTATACGTCAAAAAATACCAGCCTAATTTTCTAATTATTTGTTAATTAGTTTCGAATAAATAATTTGTATTTCATTGACTATTGTTGTATTATTTACATCTACGTTTAATAATGCACCATATTTGTTAAATAAACGCTTTTAAAACTCTTGACAATATTATTTCATCATTTAACTGAAACAGCTCAGGATTTGTTCAAACCCCTTACTTTTATCAGGGAAATCACCTTGAAGAGACGTTAATTTTACATCTACTGTCAAGTGATCAACTCCCTTAGGGATATGATGAGATTCCTTATTTCATCATCTTCCTGCTACATAAACATTCTTCCAATAAGCATTAAATGCACGTTCACACAGTACCTCTGCTGTTGAGGAGCTTTTAGAAACCGAGAGCATCCGTAGAAATAATTGGGCAACGGGCTCCTGATTTAAATTCCATCGAACATGTGTGGAAGGCTTTGGGGATGTGCTTGGTATCAAGATCGTTTTCTCTAGAGAACACCAGACAGCTGAAATAGATGCTTCTTGAAGAATGGCAATTCTTACCTCAAGAACTGCTGGATAATTTGGTACTGAGTATGAACAGACGGTATCACGGGGGGTCAGTTAGGGGAGGTCATATACCTTATTAAGGCTGTCTTCGGTCAACGTTAAAGGATAGGGATCAAACGGCAAGCACATTTGGGGGCAGGAAAAAGCCCCAATTACAATGAAAATTTCAGTGGATATAAAGCGAATAATTGTCTAAAGGATAGTGTTCTTTGAATTTTGATTTTTGAAAAAATACTCAGTTTTTAGCCTTATTACAAAATAAAATTTGAATTTTCTATGTTAAAGTATAGGAGGTGAAAACGCCAAGAACACATTTTAACAGGAAATAATTGATTTTTCCGAGTAAACTTTGGTTTGTTGTTTTTCTGACGACCACACAAGAGGTTTCTTACTATAAAGCCATTCTATCAATAAAATCCCCCCTTTTCTACTTTGCTCCATAATGTATGCATACAATTTTTTTGGCAACTATGCTTTTTTCAACCTTTGAGTATTACAATTACATTGTGTGCCTATGTAGTGCGGATGTCATCTAGATTTTTTTCCCCGATTTTTTTTTTCACTATCTAAAAAGCAGCGTGTCTTCTGCACTAGTGTATATGATGATGTCAGATATTTTAGAGAATGAACACAAAATTCCATCCGGTCGATAATTTTTAGAATTATTTATATTACCCTTTTTATAAATAGGAATAATATTGGTTTGCTTCCAGACATTAGGATATGTATTTGTTTTCAAAGAAAGTTTAATCAAGATAAGAAGAGAAAAAAGTGAACAATCCTGGTTCTCTTAAATTAAGCCAAAAGTTATGTGTACGCAAGCGCCTTTTCTTAAAGAAATCATATACAGCACTTCTCAAGTTTGGGACTCCTTGATTGATTGTTAACGTAGTATTTTGAAGTTATACAGGTACAATTGGCAATGGACCTCGTCATTTTGAACCTAGATTGACAGAAGCGACATCTGAGCTGGCACTACACTCTCCTAACCACGCCGACATGAGGATTTTAAACCCAGGGACATCTTAAGACACTTTGAGGCCCTGGGTCCAGAGAAAAAGGTTTTTGAGGCCTTGGGCCCCAGTGCAAAAGTAGGCCCTACCTAATATCTTAAAAAGTAGACATTATATAGCATGCATTGTCAAATACTCTTTCAAACGATAGTTAGAAACAAATATGCACGACTCATAATCTCAAAAAAGTAGATACAAACCGGCTTGACCGATGACCGCATTTCGTCTGAAGGAGTTGAATGATTGTTTATGGCATTAGGCCTGGGCCTAGACATGTGGACAATGGTCATCACATAATAATAGTCTTGCCACTTTTGTCAGTTGACATGCAGCTTGAAATTTCCTGTTTAATTTTAAAATTATCCGGATCATGATCTTAATAAGAGAGTCGAAAACCAAACGAGGCCTCCATCGAGGGTGAGGCCCTGGCCCGGGACCAGTTGGCCCATATCTTAAGACGTCCCTTATTTAAGCCCCGACTTATTTCACGTACATCAAATTCATCACATGACAGGTCTTCAGTAACACCAGGACTTTAAAATGTGACTCGACAGGAATAATGTAGACCGCAAGTTCAAGACCATAACCACTTGGCTACTACGTCCAGTCAAGGTTTTTGGGAAAGCCTTGATATGTACGAAACTGCCACCAAAATCAATATATGCTGAAGTATTCTAGGTCTCGAATTAGCAGACTCATTAACCCGTTCAGGACCGGAGGAAGGAGAAAGAAGCGTTTTCCCAGGCCCGCACGTTTCGAATGTATATACGCACGCACGAGACCGGAAGAATTTCCCCGCTAAGCCTAATTTCATTTAAAATGTCATGTAAAATCTTTAATGCTATCAATTAATCTTTAATTTGCCATTTACTATCATGAATATTATCTGAAACATACAGTACAAAAAATTCTATATTTAAAAAATTGCGAATTTTAAAGAAAACGTTTATATTTTAATTAAAAAATTATTTCTTTCGACATGATGATTCAAATAAAATGTACGCAAAACATACAAAATGCTATTTTTTAAATTCCAAACGATAAATTTAATCTCGCATAATCTTGCTGTGGTTTCAACTGATACAAATCTTTTAAATAACACGGTCAATGCATCGTTTTTTTTATTTTTAATTAATCATTTTATTGTGGATCTAATATAAAAAACACAGAGTCGAAAACACATTTTAGAGCTCAAATTTCTGTGAAACATTATTTGAAAAAAAAAACGGACTTTAACCGCCATGTAGTGCTTGTAAAAATTAATATAAAAACGTTCCAAACTCAGATCACACCGGTGTGATCATGGGCCTCAGAGCAGGGAAAGAGCAATCACATACGTATATGATACCGTGGGCCCTGGAGGGAGAAACGCTTGATCACATATGTGTGCTTATTCTACGACAATATTATTGAAAATATGTTCTAAATTAATGATTAAATGAGTTTTAATAATTATTTTGTATTGGATCAAGCATAAACATATTTTCAGTATTATAGTATAAATAAGTATTTTTCAAATTTACATATACTACAAAAATATTAATTAATTCGGAATTATTAGAATAAAACTATTTTCTCTTTACATATAAATATAACGTTTTCCAATTCTGTGTCATTTTTTTAAATAAATTGTTATATTTTTTCTAATTACTTTATACATTTATGATGATTTCTTATTATTATTACTCACAAAAAATGAAGGAATATAATTCATCAAATATATGATGGATTTGGATAGATTGTGAACATGTAAGTCAATTCGAAAATTTATTGTTAAAAATGTGTCTTCATACAAATATTTAAGTTGTGCTTTCAGAAATTGTGATAATAATAACATTTTTTTGTGTGTAATATTTTAAAGAAGAAACGCCTTGTTATGAAATTAAGAATAACAAATAAATAATTCAAAGTGAAATAATAAATCTGATTTAATTTGAAAATGAATTTAAAATTTATCTTTGCAAAATTACATCGAAATCGGACATTTATTCAAATTAAAAAGCTTCTAAAATGAATGGAAAAGGAATCAAACAAACAAACAAAAAAAAAAATTCAGCCATTTTTGAAAAAAAAATAAACATTACCCGCTTCATTTGACACATTTGAATTTCATACGAACAATCAATCAAACAAAGTGATAAGAATTCAATGTATAAAAAGTAAAAATATTTTTAACATCCATTGTAATTTAACCGTTTTAAGTAGTTCTAATACATTATTATTTCCAAATAGGCAACTCTTGAAAAATACATCAAAATTTTTAAAATTATCGAATATTTGTGTAATATATTTTATATTTATCGAATATTTATACAGTTTTTTTATAATGTATTTGAAAATTTATGAAATATTTTTATCAATAAAAATTGCCAGTTACTTTGCCTGGAAAAGAAATCATAATGTATGAGCAATACCGCAATATTGTCCAGAGTATCTAAAGTAGTTTTGAAGTAAAAAATAAGTTTCAGGAAATGTAGATGAAAATAAATTATAGTTTAAAAAAACTAAAAAACACGCTTTTATAGTGAATCAAACGAAAAAGTAAAAAAATGATTCTTAATATAAGAATAAAATGATTAACAAGAAAATTAATGTCATTGGGATAAAAGGGTGGGGTGCTCTATATTAATTGTTATAATTTCTTACTAGTTCTATTCTGAAATGCTGAGGTAGTGTAAAAATGTTGTAAAAGTTCCCCACGCTTTTACCACAATGACACATTAGTTTTCTCGATAGTCAATTTATTCTTTAATAAGAATTAATTTTTTTTACTTTTTCGTTCGATTCACTATAAAAGCGTGTTTCTTAGTTTTTAAAAACTATAATTTATTTTTCATTTTTTAGTTCGATCTACAATAAAAGCTTGTTTTTTCAGTTCAGGTTTGTTCATTTATTCTTAGTTGAATTTATCTTTGAGTTTGATATTTGGAGCCTGAATTATGTGGCTGCTAGAACTAGTATTGCTCTTCATTGGATATTAATTAATGGGTCTGAAGAGCATTTATTCTCTCCGTTTACGGGGCCTCAGATGGGTCCCATATCTCGTTATATTTCAAAGATTTCGACTCTGTAGATACAGGTCTAACTAATAAAAGTGTGTAAGAAGAAATATTAAATGACAATCGTATTATCACCTTTTAAATGTATTGCTATAATGTTAATTCGTATCAACACTTCTAAACATATTGTTTTATCAACATAAAAAATATTTAGCAGTTAGAACATAAATTATTTTTATTCACATCACGAGTCTTTTTTTTGTTTCCATTTTCAGAAATACGCACCCAACCTACCACTTTTTTACATAAAGAACTCTTTTTTTTTTTGTTTTATTTGTATTAACCGGAAGCCTTTTTGCGGTTTTAAGGTTGCATCTTAATCTTTTAGTCGCTAAATCTGGAATTAGTCGCCAAATTTAGAAATGGCATATGGAATTAATCGCATAATCTGAAAATGGTTTATGTAATTAGTCGCCAAATTCCGTAAATCCTTAATTATTAAACTCCTGATCAGTACAATGAAACAAAATTATGACATTATTGTATTGCCATCGGCCCTTGAGAAGTGCGCGAAATTTCGAATTAATCTAACCTTTTAAAGTGGGTAAAAATCGAGTTCAAAGATTCCATTACATACAAGTGAAACTTATAAAAGGGTATAAATGAACTCTTTTTCAATAGAAAAATTATTTTTGTAGTCAGTTTCAGAATTTCTCGCCAATTGTGGAACAGACGTTCTACTTTTTTTATTGGCTCCTATGTTTATTTTTTTTTCTCATAGATTACGCCTAATCAAAAAGAAAGTGTTCGAGTTTTGGTTTGCAAAATGATTTACGGACATCGGTTCTTAAAAAGTTAATCACTACAGCCTCGCCTCCTTTATTTATCAGCCTGACATCGCGGACCCGTAAGATTTTTTATACTCTTCTCTGATTCCCAACACAAATAGCTGAGTGATTTAAATAGTTCCTCAGTAATCCTCAGACTGTTTTTGCTACTCAGGTTCGATCCTAGGGAGTCGGCCGCTCGCGTGCAAAAACCTCATGTCCCGTCCCTCTGAAGAATTTTTCATATTTTGACTAATACTTAACATTAACGTTTTAAACTCATCAACCAGCATAAGAGTAAAAAGTAAAACATTGATAAAAATGCAAATATATTCAACAATAATTTCTTTCATCTATTTTGTTTTTCTAAATTGTAAGATTATTATTAAATTGAAAACTTTTAATTTCCCCAAATCCATATTAAATTTAAACACTCTTATGTCTTAGGCAATATCAACCACATTGGAAATTTTCGTAAAGCAACTTTAGCAAAAATAATTTTTGAGACGCATTTGCTAAGCATCGATCCACAGTGCGCCTTCAATGCCACTGGTAAGCAAAAAAAACCTTTTTTTATCACGCTTTTATAAACTTCACTTGTATGTAACGGAATCTTTGAACTCGATTCTTACCCACTTGAAAAGGTCAGAGTAATTCGAAATTTTGCCCACTTGTCAAGGACCGATGACAATATAATAATTTCATTTTGTTCCATTGTCCTGATCAGGATCATCAGGAATAAAGATTTCCATATTTGGCGACTAATTCATTATACTTTTTCCAGAATTGGTGACTAATTTCAGATCCCATTTCCATAATTGGCTACCAAAGGATTAAGTTGCAACGCTAAAAGCGAAAACGGGCGTCAGCAATTTCCTACCATAATATAAGAAACTGTCCAGTTTTTCTGAAAAAGGAAATTAAAAAAAAAAGTCTCTTGTCTGTGTAAAAATATCATTTGCTTTAACTCAGGGATGGGCAAACTTTTTCGGTCGCGGGCCAAAAATTCAAAAAAAAAAAAAATGTATGAATAAATGATAATTTAAAAAAACTAAAAATATTTACGTGATTTTATTGTAGATATAACTAAAAAGTGAAACATAAATTTCAGTTTAAAAAAACTAAAAAACACGCTTTTATAGTGAATCGAACTAAAAAATAATTCTCAATATAAGAATAAAATGATTTAC
Organism: Trichonephila inaurata madagascariensis; assembly: GCA_019973955.1. NCBI lineage: Eukaryota > Metazoa > Arthropoda > Arachnida > Araneae > Nephilidae > Trichonephila > Trichonephila inaurata. Next base: position 82,264 of record BMAV01015589.1, on the reverse strand, counting down.
GAGAAAATTAATGTCATGTGGTAAAAGCACATGGGGTGCTTTTAATACATTTTTACGCTAACTCAGCATTTCGGAATAGAATTAGTAAGAAATTATGACAATTGTGATATAGTACCCCACGTTTTTACCCCAATGACATTAATTTTATCGTTAATCATTTTATTCTTATATTTTTAAAATTTTTTAGTTCGATTAACTATAAAAACGTGTTTTTTAGTTTTTTAAACCTATAATTTACTCTACTGCGGAATTGCCGATTCTGCAACGAATTTTGCTATCAAATGAAATAAGTGTGTAAAGAGTAATGAAACAACACACTTGTGACGGGTCTTTACGCGACCTTCACCAACTAATCCTCTTGGGGAATCTTTGGGCTAGCATTCGCGTTTATTTCACAGCCATCCCTCTCAAGAAGAAACCCTGTGATGTAAATCAGTAGAATATATAAAAGAGTTTAATAATCGTAGGTCAGAAGGAGCGAAACATCTGAATTCAACGTTACTAAGGTGAGAATTAGAATTTAAGCATCTTGACTAAAGGACGGATTTTGGCTTCAAGACTAAATTAGTGTGATCAAGAATTAATAGGTTAGGATTCATTAAAGCTAAACTAATCTGATTACGTGCAACTTATAAAAGTAGGGAAAGCCCGTGAAACGCCGGGCCATGCAGCTAGTTGAATAATAATAAATTAGATTTATCGTGGAGAGTCTTGGTCATGCATCGTTCCCTCCCACAGCTTTAGGTAGACAAGATAATGAGAAAATGACTTCAGGGAGAAGTCGCTTACACACTGAGCAGTAACGTTCTATTTTTCTTAAACTATGCTACATTATAGGGAAATCGGGATAATTTTTGATTTTTCAAGTAACTATTTAAAATTTGGCATATTTATTCGACTTATTATAAGTTTTATCTTGAGAAATTCGTATTTTGCTTGATCAATAGAACTGTATACGGCTGCCCCTTCATTTGGCCGCCAGCGCTGCACACGTGCTGGGATAGGCCCTGTTGCCACTTATACAGACTTGAAATTTTTTTTCCTTTAAGAGAACAGCAAACATTTCATTAAAAACCTTACAAAATATTAATTTAATATTCTTGATCAAAATGCATGTTCTGGTAGAGTTTTTTACTGAGGAAAAAATTAAGTAATGTAGTCTAGGATGGCACATTTTTCAATTTTTCTAAGAGACATTGTCTGCAGAAAGGGAAATCTTAGTATTAAATCAGAGACCTTCGTGGACTTTTTATAAAGGCACTGGGGGGTCCGCGGACTAAAGTTTAAGAACTGCTGTTATAGGATAATACAAGGGTCGTAGCTACCGCCGTATCAATGATACGGGCTCCTGAGTTACAGGGGCCCCAACATGTGAAAAAAAGAGCGTAATATGTTAAGGGGACCCCGAAAAGGGTTTTCAAGAAATTTTGATACAGGACCCACTCAGGACTATCTACGCCAGTGGATAATACAAAAAATGTTGGGCCTGAAACTTTGGATACAATTTTGAAAAAAATCATTAAATGATACACTTTAACAGAGGTATAAATCCTAAAGCAAAATTTCGTTTTTCGCAAACACTGATCGGCGTAATTTTTATCGCATAACAAGAAGATAGCCACGAATTTTCAAGAGAAAACGACTGTGCAATATTTATATGTTATCTTGCTTTTTATCATCTTAAAACTGATAAATATTCATGATAACTTTTGATTATTTGCATTTTAGAAATAAAAATTTGTTTGAATGTGTCAAAAAGGCAGAGAAAGCCGAAATAAGCAAGAATTATCTACACCAAATAAATATGTGACTAAAAAAATTTTCTGTGGAGGGGAAAATGATTTTCGGCGGAATACATGCAATTTTTTTGTATTTTTTAAAAATACTGTGTTTATATTGTGAATGTATTCCAGCATGCTTTGATATGTCTATGAAAAGCTTGTTTTAGTTGAAATTATAAACCTGATATTTCATGATGTAAACTCGGTATTTACAGCTACTTTCCCTTTACCAATAAAATAACAGTAAGATGAAGCTTCTCGCGCATTCGAGGGAATTTCCTTTATCTCGAGATTCCGGTCAGATGTTATTTTGCGGTCACATTTTTCGAGGGAAATTCCCCTTTGGTGTCATATGTTGAATGTGTTGTTGTATTTTGTATGTTTTTTTGTATCCTGTTCTTATTTTAATGAGCGAATTCTTTACCCCTAAAATAATAACACACTAATAGAGGGTCACAATATAAATTTTTCGGCATAAACAATGAATCATGAAGCAGTTATAAAATTTTGTTTAAAACTTTGTCATGAAATGCTAGAATTTTTATGAGAAAGTATTTTATTTAAAGCATGCAGTAGTCAGTTATGTACTATGCGGAGAACGTTGCCACGGTGCAGTTCTTTAAGCCTCGCGATTTAATTTTGATTTATCGTTTGCTCATTCGAATTATAATTCAATTCGTTTTGGAATATATCGTTTGGTTTGTTTAAAACCGAATTTCGCGAATGAAATAATACTACTATCTATTCTGTTTGTGGAATTAAAAGAAGTTGGTGTTATATTTTACGAGTTTTTTTTTCAATAATTTATATTTCGTTTTTAACACTATTATCGTAACAACCATTCAATATTTTGGACGAAACATCTTTCATTCCATGAAATCTATCCGAAAGCATAGGATGCATATTATAAACTTTGAAGGTGGAAAAAAAGCAATTAAAATTAGGCTTTGAAAAAATGATGAGAAAAAACTATAACAACACATAAAGGCTGAAAATAGGATTAACGGTGCATGAGTAATATCAAATTCGAACAAAGGAATGTGTAATTTAATATATGTCAAAGAGAGAAGAAAAAAAAATTGTAAGACTTTCCTCTAATACCAGTTTTGAAAACAAAACTTTTTCCTCAAGGTTCTAGTGAGTTTTCAAGGTCTGGTAACTTTACCTATACTTTCAAAAGAATTTTTTTTAAAAATTAAAATCGGCATTTTGCAACAATTTGAATTAGTTATATACATAAACGTTTTAAGAATGTACATTGAAAGAAAATATTCAATATCAGAAAATATACCTAAATCACTGCATATTACAATTTTTATCGTTCTTATTGAAAGCAGAAGCAAAATATTTTGCCAATTTTCATTTTATGTCAGAAATGTTCTTGGTATAAAAAGCATACTATGTGTATTTTCTAGGGCTTCAAACCGAAATCTTTTTCTCCGGTTCAGCTAAAAAAAATATATCGGTTCAGTTATGGTTTTCATTCCAACAAAAATAACGGTTTTATGTTCAGTTCCGTGAATTATAATTTTATTTTATGTATATTCTTATCTTAAATCATTTATACTTCTAGTTCATTCAGTTTGAATTAAATCTGCCTTCTACAAGTAGTTTCGAGAGAATCTAAAACGGAAAAATACTAGTGAACAAAAAAACAGGAAATCGAGAAGTAATCATGTACTCTTGATAATTATATGGTTGGCAAATTAGAAAATAGGCATAAGTTGATTACAGTAACAAAATGACAGAAAATAGATTAAACCGAATAAACTGATTTTTTTAAGTTCAATTTCAGTTTTCGTTCCCACCAAAATAAGGGTTTTTTTTTGATTTTTGGTTCAATTCTGGTTTGAAGCCCTAATATTTTTTTCCATATATTAAACATTTCGCACAGCAGCACAAACACAAACACACATATATATATATATATATTAAGAATATTACTCTCTCATTATTATGTAAAATCAATTATAGATGACATATTTCAATATTTCTAAGCAATTACTATATGTTTATTCATCTTTGTTATTCATGTGTTTGTAATAAATGCGTTTAATATAGAAGTATTTCATTAAATTTTCCACTTTTAGGAAGTTACTCATTTTTTTTCTGCTTCATAATTTAATTGAGAAACCAAAATTTCAATTATTAAAATATTAAATAGATAAAAATTATTTTTAAAAAACATTGGAACTGAAGTCTTATTTTTAAATTTTGAATTTAATAAAATAGAAAATCATTATTTTCTATGTTTTTGTTCAATTTTGGGAAAGTCTTTAAACTACAATGTTTATTACGAAATCTTCGGAATAGAGTTTTTTATTTAATTATTTGTCTATAATTTGTACTCTAAATCCAGTCTAAGTATTTTTCATTGCATTTGAAATATTTTCTACAATAATCATCAATAACTGTTAAAGTTGTTATAACAGCTGTCCTTTTCTTATCATTAATTCTTATAGCTTAGTATTACTCTTGTAAAAGCTAGATAATCTCCCTGTTGTACAAATGTTAATTAACATGTTTTGAATTTTGTTAAAATTTCTTCTCAAAACCTTATTGTCATTCTATTCTTAAAGCATGTTTATTTACGATAATGAATTTTTTTTTCTTTATCCAAAGACAAAGTTTTTAAACAAAATAGTATCAATATTAAAAAAATCTTTTCTTTTTATGCAAACAAAAAGGTTTTCTTTAAAATTGTAGTGTTTAAAAAAGTTACTGTATGATTTTTAAAGGTTCTTTTTTAAATGAACAACAGTTTTCAGTGAATTAATGTTTATTTGAATTTCAAATCTCTCTAGAAATTATTTTCTAGAATAAAATAATGTCTTTTCTCAGAAAACTGTTGTTTATGCTGTATTTAGCTTAATTTACAATTTCTACATTATATATTCGTAAATGGTGGAAAAGTAAACAATTTCTGAAAACCTTAATAAGAATTTATTTCTTAAATGTATTTTTTTACACAACTTATATACAGTGGGCCAGAAAAGTGTTCATACACATGCAATTTCTTAGAAAATTTAATGTTTTCGACTAATAAAAATTAATATATTGTAATTGTAATTTTTTTGATATCTGAAACTTGTTCTTAACAGAATGACATAATTTAAATTTTTTTTAAAATAGTATAACTATTTTTTAAAAAAATTAATAATCGAAAGCTACTAAAAAATTACGCCACAAAAGTCTTCGTACGCTTAAAAAAATTCTCACTTAGCTTTAAATACTGTATTTCTTTCTTAATTTAGTACTTAGTAGGATATCTTTTAGTATCCACAACAACTTTTTAGCGTCTTGATAAAGATTTAACCAGTTTTTGTATTTCTACGCCACTGGTTTCTCTATAACTGTCCCAAATTATGAAAACACCTCCTCAATCAATTTATTTAGCCCAGTAGAACATATTTGAGGAGATTTTGATGTAAATAAAAAGAAAACAGGACGTATAAATGCATAATGTAAAGTAAAAACAATAATTACAAAATAATGGTAGAAAATCGATGCAGAAATTATAAAAAACTGATTAAATCTAAGCCAAGACGCTTAAAGTTGTCCTACTAAGTACTAAATTAAGAAAGAAATACAATATTTAAAGCTAAGTTGAGATTTTTGATAAGTGTACGAAGACTTTTGTGGCGTAATTTTTAATAGCTTTGAAATTAATTTTTTTAAAAAATAGCTATACTATTTTTTAAAAAAAATTAATTATGTCATTTCATTAAGAACAAATTGCAGATATCATAAAAATTACAATATACAATATATTAATTTTATTAGTCGAAAACATTAAATTTATAAGAAATCGCAAGTGCACGAACACTTTTGTGACCCATAACATTCTTATAATTTAAGTTTCGACTAATAAGTGTATATGATAATTGTAATTTTTATGATATCTGCAACTATTTAACAGAATGACATAATTAATTTTTTAAAAATAGTATAACTATTTTTTAAAATTATCTATCAAAGATTAAAAATTACTGCCACATAGTTCGTACACTTAACAAAATCTCACTTTTTAAATATTGTGTTTCTTTCTCAATTTAGTACTTAGTAGAATATCTTTTAGTGTCCGCAACAACTTTTAAGCGTCTTGGTATAGATTTAATCAGTTTTTTGTAACTTCTTTATCAATTTTCCACCATTCTTGTGTGATTATGGTTTTTACTTCACATTTTGTGTTTATTTCTCATGTTTTCTTTTTCTTTAGATCAAAATCTCACCAAATATGTTCTACTGGGCTAAATAAAGTGATCGAGGAGGTGTTTTCATAATTTGGGGACAGTTATAGAAACACCAGTGGCGTACATTGAAAGCAGTGCTCTTGGCGTCATTATCCTGTTAAAAAATGAAGTCGTTTCCAATATCCAAATTTTGGGCGGATAATTTAAAATTTCTCTTTAAAATATTTAAATAGAGCTCATGATTCACAATATTAACAAAAAATAATCAAAATACCTAATTTTGTGGCCGATTTACACGACCACGCAAGAACACTTCCACCTCCATGTTTTATTGATCCAACCAGATTCTTGGGATTAAGTTTCAGAAAATTCAAAATTGACAGCAAATTGATTGGAAAGGCAGATAATTCAACATTTTAGGTTCCGACGGGCCTATAATAGCTTGTAAATAAAAAAATAAGGAGTTTAATCCCATGAATTTATGTGGAACAAGAGCTCCTCCACCTCCATGTTTCAGCATCGAAGTGAAGGTGTTCGGGCGTGGAGGTGTAAATTGGCCTCAGAATTAGGTAATTTGGTATTTTTTTTATGGTATTGTGAATCATGAGCTCTATTTAAATATTTTAAAGAGAAATTTTAAATTATCCACCCAAAATTTGGATATTGGAAACGACTTCATTTTTTAACAGGATAATGACGCCAAGAGCACTGCTTTCAATGTACGCCACTGGTGTCTCTATAACTGTCCTCAAATTATGAAAACACCTCCTCGATCACTTTATTTATTCCAGTAAAACACATTTGGTGAGATTTTTATGTAAAGAAAAAGAAAACATGAGAAATAAACACAAAATGTGAAGTAAAAACAATAATCACAGAAGAATGGAGGAAAATCCATGCAGAAATTACAAACAACTGATGAAATCTATATCAAGACGCTTAAAAGTTGTTGTGAACACTAAAATATATTCTACTAAATACTAAATTATAAGAAAGAAATATAATATTTAAAGCTAAGTTGAGATTTTTGTTAAGTGCACGAAGACTTTTGTGGCGTAATTTTTTAGTAGCTTTTTGATTATTAATTTTTTTAAAAAATAGTTATACTATTTTTAAAAAATTAATTATGTCATTCTGTTAAGAACAAGTTGCAGATATAAAAAAATTACAATTACAATATATTAATTTTTATTAGTCGAAAAAATTAAATTTTATAAGAAATCGCAAGTGTACGAACACTTTTGTGGCCCACTGTAGATGTATAGCTATTAAATTTAAATTTAAAAAATACCTATAAAATAATATTCTAAAAAAATATTCGTATGTACAAAGATTAGTTTCTGAATGATTGTTAAAAAACCTGAACTTGTGTGTGTGCTTAGCTTAATAATAAAAGTATTCATCACACACTTTTTTGTATACAGTTCTAAAAAATAAATTTTTGACTATTTTTTTGGAACGTATTTAAATTTAGAAGTTAATTGTCAACTATTTTGGTTGATAAAATAATTATGTATAATGTGCATAACGAAACCCATTGATTTTTTTCTTTCATAATAAATTTAAAGAACAAGTTTCATAAGAAACAAAACCATTCTCATTCAATATCAAATTTCATATACTATTTGGAAATGTTCTACATCTAAAACATTCTCTCTAATTGTTTTAAAATGATCATTTTATATATTACAAAAAATCGTCTGCACCAATTAATATGTTGTCAGGGATTTATATTTTAAAATTCTTTATACATTTATGGAGAGTTTAAAAACAGCAGAAATAGAACATTAATAAACAGCATAACTATTTTATGAACATCAAAAGAAATGTGCTCAATTGTTTTTTAAAATTAACCAAGTTATTATAAAATCACGCAGAAATGAGCTATTCCAATAATCGTTATTAAAAAAAAACACACACACACACACAAATTTATAAATTTTTTTTAAAAAAAAATTAAGCCGATTAAGTAAATTTTTAGAAAAAATACTTCAAAATTTAATTTTTAATTTATTGTCTTTTCAGTGCACTGTTATTGGCTTTGTCCGTACAGATTGCAAGAAGTGATTATGACGCAGACGTGTGTTCATTCTATAAAGATAGTTATGGTAAGTCAATTGTTAGTTATTTCGAACCATTATGAAAAAGTATATAAAAGTTCGATTAACTTTCAGTTAGTGAAGTGTTTTCGGACTACAGATACATTCAACGCTAGTTCAATGTAACCATAAAAATCAATAATAAATTAAACAATTTAAGATATCATAGATTTTTTTGTATACATTTTAAGTACTTTAAAGTTACACTCCATTTCTTGTATTCATATCTGACTCAGTATCTGACTATTATTTGTATTTAGTTAACCCTTTACCACTCCGTTGTAAATATACTCACCACCAAATTCATCAATCAAATCTTTTTATCAATCATCTTTATCTGTATAATTTACAATTCCTTTTACATATTGCAGTCTTTCCGAAGATATTTCATAAATTAACTGCGTTTACTATGAACTAATCTGTTTTTATAAATTTCATAGTAAATAACTTGTAGAATTTTTTAATTTTAGCGTCATCATCTACGAATATAAAATATTTATAATTCACTGTTCCTTTTAAAAGTTGTAGTATTTGCAAATTATTTTTAGAAATTTTATGTGGGAAGAGTTAAAAAAAAAAGAAACAAAAGTATAAACGCCTTTCAACAGCACAGTGGTTTGTGGTAAACATATTCATACTAAATAAAGGAGTCTTAAAAATCACAATAATTTCACCTAATAAACTGAATTATTTCTTTTCTTAAATCGATCTCGCGTCTCAAAAATATTTTAATGTACTATCGCTAGAAAAAAATAGTCCAACAAAGGATTAAACCAATATTTTACGTTTCTTTTCAAAATCTTAAAAATAATTAAAATTAGAGATTTACAAAAAAAAAAAAAAAATGAATTAAAATATTTATTATGGCACTTGTAATTGAAACACATTCTATTGCTTCTTCAAAAATAATAAAAATAATGAAAAGAGATTATTTTTAAAAACTGAACTTTAACTGAAACAATGATTATATTTTTTAAATTTAAATATCTGTCTCTTTATATATACACGTATAATAAACTAACCAATACATTAAGAAATCATTGAATTTATATGTTTCTTAAGGATGAAAAGGATATTTTTTTACTAGAAAAATATTCATACAGTAATATATTGGCGAATTTATTGGCCGAATTTTCAAAATTTTTCCGAATTATTAAGAAAAGAACTATGAATTCTGGCCTTTCTTACGCATTGCATATGAATTCGAAGCTTTATAAAGCATTGCGTTTTAATTTTAGTATTTCAAGCAATCAATCACAAAAATAATATTTTAAATCAACAGACTGTCCATTAGCAATTTAAATACGCAATAATATCAAAGACTAAAAGAACCGATGATCATAAACATATAATGCATATTAAAAGTACATTTTATAAGAAAAATAGACTTCATTTGATATTGATAGAATTTTAATAGCCATCAACAATTCGATTATCGATATAATTTTTTTCCTAATCTTCTTTAAGAACAATTGCAGAAAATTATCGAATAATTTGTGGAACAATTCTGCAATAGATAATCTTTTTAACAATTATGAAGCACGAACTTTTGTTTGCTTGGTTAATAGACGAAATTCACATAGTAAAACCAATAAACCAGAATACTGTAAGTGTATGTCTAGCTTCCATTCCAACAAAAATGAGTCATGAAAATAAAATAACTGTTCATGGAACGCACTTGAATTTCGAACAGAATTTCTAATGGCTTCTTAAAGAAGCTGTATCTGGGCATAAAAAAACTTTCATGCGCTCGAGTTGAAACAGACAACGAACACGTGTTCCATGTTTATTTTAGCACGTTCCTTGCTCCCAAAGCAAATAATGATATTACGCTTTGTTAGGTTAATATCTACTGAGATAGGGGTTCGAGTTTAAAGAATGATATATCAACTAGAATTCCAAAATTTTGTTATAGGAGAGGAAAGATGTGACAAATTTATTTGCATATTTTATCTTTATTTTCTGGGGATTGTTACTAGATTTTGTTTTGTATAGTTTTATTAAGAGTTGTGTAATTTATTTCGAAGAATCGATTTCAAAATGTAATTTCCTTATTGAAATATGAGTAAATAACATTGCTCGGTCATATTGTTTTTACATTTCTGAGAAAATAAGTATTTATTGAAGAGAATTGTGTACTATATTAAAATATTTAATTTGTAATTTTAGAGCTTTCAGGAACAACTTTCAGACATGTGCGTGTGTGTGAATGTAAGAAATTTTGTTTCATTTTTCTAGAAAGAGTGTGGATAATCATTTTTAAATCCAATAACTTCACTGCAGTTATTTGTAATCTGTAAAAAAATCATATGAATAAATTAATGAATATCAAAATTCATCTTTTTCAAATAATCTTTATATTGATAACTATGCCTTTAAATCTAGGAAGCTAACAAAAATTCGAATTTCACACAAAAATGATATAATGCACATAGAAAGTTTTTATATTGACCTTAGTTATAAAAGGAACATTCATAATGTATTCAAGCTTTTAATGAAAACAGCTAAAGAAAAAATCTTTATTCCGTTGGATGAAGTGTGAATATAAATATATGAAAACGAAATTAATTTTTTTTAAAATTTGTAATATATCCAATAAAAATCTCATTAACTTACCACCTAAGGAATTGGAAGAAATCAAAATATCAAAATAAACATAAATTTTGCTTTCTAGTACAGCTAAAATTTTACAGTATCACATGTAAGACACAATATTAAAATTACAATTCAAATTTAATTCATGATTAACATATCCTTTTACTATATTTCATCATGATATAATCCTCTTTTCCAAAAATTGGGGAATATATCGATGTTTGACTTATTTTTATTGATAAAATGCATGGAAAAAGTCCACTTCATTTTCGTTATATTATTCACAAACGTACATAACTTTTTCTTCCGTCAAAGAATTTTTAATTATGTGATCAGATGCATGACAGCTAATTCAGTTTTTAATTTCTGACGTGAAAATTAATTGGCTTTTAGTTACTTTTTCCCATTTATACTATTTATTTATTTATCCAACGCCTGTGCTTGGCTTCTTGATCATTTGACGCTGTGTCTCCCAGTACCGACTGACGATGTCGTCAGTCGGGCATTTATCGAGTCCAGTGCATTGGAGCAGGTGGTCGCCATCCATTCTGGCATAGCCGCAGAGTGGGCAGGCCTCGTTAGCAGGCAGGACAAGCCAGTGGAGGTATATTCCCAATAAGTTATGTCCGATGGTTAGGCGAAAGCGAGCAACAGCCTCGGTTCTCTCCAAGTGCCTCGCGATTGGGCCCACAGTGGCCAGAGTTTCCCATGGCTTTCCAGGCTTTTGGGTCACGATAATATATTTGTCAATGGATGTGAAATAATGCTGTTTGTTCTTCTGAGAGTCAAGGGGACTTCCGCTTGGGATGACTCGGTTCCTGCTTGGTTTTTTGGTCAGCTCTCTCATTATCAGAGATCCCAACATGACTTGGGACTCACTGTAAGGTCACAGTCCAGCCATATAAGATTAGGTTAAGGTAGTCAGCTGGTGTATTACTGCTTACAGCTAAAATTGCAGCTTGGATTTCATGAAGAAGACATAGACTCCATTTATATGAATACAAGGCTTTTAATAACTATAGGATGTTCGGCAAATAACTCAGGCTAACACTTTAGTTTTTGAAAATAATACCTTTAACAACTCGCGGTAAACAATAGAAATTCTCACATCTTATCTATGGCATGGCAGTAATAAAAGAAGAGAAAATAATGCATAGCAATAATAATAATAAATAAATAAATAATAAATTGATATTTTAGATACAGTTTTTATAATCATATTAATTGGATTTGATTTTTTTTTCAACGTACCACTTTGAATATTGGCAACAGGCCTCATAATTTTGAAACTCGGTCAAATGACGAGGGCAGTACTTGAGCTGGCATCTCACTTTCCACACCACTCCAAGTGCAACATCGACATATTTAACATGCATTAGCCTCTTGACACGGTGAGTCTTCAGGATTTGAACTCATGACTCGACAACACCAGCCACGAGTTCGCAACCACTGGAGAACCGCGGCTACAGAATACTATCAAAAATAGTAAAATGATGAGTTTTTTTTTAAGTGAATAAAAATTTAATTTTCTTCCACCCCCACAGTATGATATTTTAAAATAGAAATGTATAAATTAAAACTACGGACATTATGTCCATGTTTTCAAGAAGGAAAATAAAAAATAATTTTGAAAAAAAATATAATTTACATTTTATTTCCAGAATATCGTTGTATTAGAAAAAGCAGAGGAACCTTTTCATTATATTATTCCTTTTTCTTGCGACTATTAAAAAATAGTTTTATAATTAACTCTTATTCAAGAAAAATATATAACTGCCAAGAATTTCACAAAAGATACTAATAACACACAAAACAAACACATAAGTCTACAAAGCATATGATGATTTAACAGTATATATTCCAGCATATTACACAGCGGCCACCTAGTGGTTATGGTAGGTAACCACTGCCTAACGTTGTTGTACCGTGAGTTCAAATTCTGGTATATTAAAGACACTGACCATTTAGAAAGGCTGATGCTTGTTATCGGAGTTCAAAGTGTTCACACTGGCGTGATGCGGTAGTTCGGAGAGAGTTGGGTATCATCTCAGTTGTCGTTCTTGTCACTTGATCATAGCTCAAAGCTATGAATTCTGCCGCCAATAGCTCTCGAGTTGCTTTAAAGTGCTACATTATTTCAAGCCAAACAATGTTGCACTAATAGCCAAATTCACCAGAGATTTTGGATATCATACATTTCTTCCAATTTGTAGTGAAATATTTGACAAAATGTTCCTTAAGCTGCTTGAATTCATTTTTTTCATGTGGAGTTTCATCGACTGGAGCATTTAAAAGACCACCTACAAGTTGTAAAAAAAAGTCTGTATCATAAAAGTCTGAAAATAATTCGTCACTTAATGCTTAATTAGCTACTTTCAGTGTTTGTATGGAGATTCGTTAAAACAACACTTGTGTTGAAGAAAATATAAACTTTTCTTTTAAAAATTCTAAATCTTTCGGATGTTTTTCTTTCTTTCTTATAATATCCAGATTTCACAAAATTTACAGCACTATTGCTAACATATAAAAGAAACTTAATAATTTTTTAAAATAAAATGTATTGGCACATGCAATGAACATATGAATGTTGAAAGAAAAATCAATATTCTTTGAAAGAAGCTGGGAGATTAGAGATTTACCATTAAGCATTGTTTTTCAATCTTAAGGTATCAGACAAACTGTATTACACGAATTTTAGCTAATTTTGAATATTCATTTATTTTACACTGCATTGTGCTCAGCATAAAATGCAGGTTGGAAGAAAGTATAAACTATAAACAATCTTCTGTAATGAAAAAGATTCCCATAAAATTATACAGTAGTTCGAAAATAAAATAATATTTATTGTTTAAGGTAGGTTTGTTTTTTACTGCATTCCTAGATGACATTGAAAAAATTTAAAACTCTCATGTTGGTTTTGACAAATATTTGCTAGAAAAAGACATATTATTCTACATTTTTTATTTTTAAAATCTATTAAATATTTGTCAAAATTAAAATTACAAACGAGCTATCTTATTAACATGGTTATGGTCCAGCCTGAATGTGAACTATACTTCCATCATAATGTGAACTATTTTTTTGAAAAAAAATCCTCAACCGCGAAATCGCAATGCACAATAAAATTATGCTGGATTGTAATGCAAATATTTTCTTTTTTATACTTTTAAGTTCACTTATGGGTTTATTGAGAATTTTTGAATCCTTTCTTAATGTGTGTTAAAAGAGTTTGGAAATAAAAATCAGATTGTTCGAAATTTCTTTATAAAAACAATTTTGACTTCATTTTAACAATGCATTCTCTAAAAAAGTTAAATCTTAAAATAAGAATAACTGCTTAATTTCTTCTTTTAATACCTTTACATTGAAAAAACTGGCACATCAAGCATATAAGTTACAAATCTAAGCATTGTTTTTTTTTTTTTTTGACAATTAGATGTCCAGTATAGAATGTATTTCTAATAATTGTGATACTTTAAGGCATAACCGTATAAAAATATATCGAAATAATAAGATTTCGATTTTTAACGAACATATATGAAGTATCTTCTATTAGTAAAAATAATTTTAAAATTAGGTTCTTATAGTTACTTATGTGTATGTGTTTATAATGAACCCTTAAAAGCTTCGTATTTTATTTTTAATGAATATGTAACTTGATTCGTTGCTTAAAATTTATAATAAAATTTTGACATATTTTTTTCTTGTATGAGGCCGATTGAAAAATTACATGTAATATAATGTTAAAAGAAATAAGCCATATATTTTAGACTAATTTTTAAAAAAATGTGTTGTAAATAGCTTCTCTTTTGACAATATTTCTCAATAGAAAGGATATTTGTTTCTCCCTTAAAATTCTTAGAACTAATAATTTATTATTGACAGCTAATGAGTCAGATTAATATAACCCGCATGTTATTTGACTGAAAACAAAAGAAAGGGCTTCTAGAATTCTTGTTGCTATCCAGACCTGATCATCTGATAGGTTCATCGACCGATTAATGTTGATGCGAACAAATCACCTGCTGTTGATTTACAGTTTTACAGCGCGAAGACGAATCGCGTCAAACTTCAAATAAAATTATACAGGAAATTAATCTATATGGAATGTTTTAGAATTGGTGTTCGTTATCTAAGCATATTTCGTAATCATAATACGTCCAAAGTACTTCGTGATAATTTCTAGTTGTAAGTTAATGTTTCTGTATAAACTTAAGCTTACAAAACTAAGTTCATCACAATAATTATGTACTAGAAAAAAACCTGTAAAACACACAAAAAAGGGACAAACCGTGATATAACAACAAAAAAATAAATAAAGTAAAAAACAATGTACGGTAAAATATTTATAATATAGAGTTGTAACAAAGGTTTTCCGCCAGTCACTAGGCTGGCCAGAGCGCTCTGCTTCTTAACTGTCCTTGTTTTTGAACGTGTGGTACCAAACCTTCTCTCATTGTCATATGATATTACAGTAATACCCTAAGCTGAACACATGTTTCGGTAAAGTTGTGAAGCTGACTTTTGCAACAACACTGGAAGTAAGTGAGGGTTCTAATCTGGTACAGTTCTATTCAGACACCTTGTAAATAATGATAACGATATAATTTTTTATAGATTTTTCAAAAAACAGTGTTCTAAAGCAAAAATGTTCTTTGAAAAAACAAAGTTCTTTCAAATGACAAAGTATGAGCAAACAAGCTAACGCGAACTGTTTGCGCAGACGACATTAGCGATGGTGGGAAACTTTCGTTGCAACCAGATAATACTTTGCCGTTAACACACATATAAATTGAGAATAAATGATAAATATCTCAGTTTATAATTTATATTACATATGAATCAAATTAAGATGTAATAAACGAAGAAAAACTTTTTTTATTTTTGTAGTTTATTAAATTTGAGAGAGAGAGAGAAGTTATAGTTTTCTCAAATTTTAAAAGTACATTTTTATTTTCATTCCACATTAAGATTACATTTTCTAAAAATGAAAAAAAGAGTGAAATTTATACAAAAATACAGTTTTACTGGAAAAAAAGGTTTTTCGTTGCTTACAAGTCAGCTGAAACGACAATGTATTTCAAGCTTTTTTGAAATACTTAATTTCAAAGCATGATATATGTATTAAAAATAAGTTGAATAATATTACTTTCAATATGCCTCACGTGAAGAAGTGAAATTTTGTTCTTTGCAGCTTATAACTCAAGATGTAATCTTTTTGAAGAATCAAGGTTGAAAATTTGAAATACACTTTTGCAACATTTTCTTTAACACTAGATTGCCCAAGGAAGTCATTTTGACTGCATTTTAATTTCAACTTGAAAAACAATTACATATATAATGCACAACTTCTTAGAATTTTTTAGAATACATTTTTTTTCCAAGTGAAGTAAAATTTTTTTTATTGTTAATATTTACTAATTACTTGTTATGTGACTGTAAATAATATAAAAAATATTAAAAGATAATTTTCAACAAATTTTTTACACATTAATCATTTTTTCACAATGCAGTCATTTTGACTGCTTTTGGGCAAAAAAGGTATGCACTAAATTTCAGTCTTTCTAGTGTTAAAAAAAATTACATTTAGTTTTAACTAAACAGTTTTCATTTATTTAGGTCTGTCATGAGACTGAATCCAACCAATTATGGCAACTAAAGAATAAAATTGAAAATGAAAAATACCTTAAAAGTTTAAGAAACATTTATTTGTTCGTTAAAAAATTTATAACTCTTGTATGTAATTAATTTTCGCAAAAATTAACCGTAACATAACAAAGGACAAAAAGAAATATAGTAAATTTTGTAAATGCTGTTCTTTAAATATAATTTTTGTTCAGATAGTTACAATAAGTAGTTAATACATGGAGATATTATAATCTACTTTTCCTTCAAAATAATTTCGGTCATTGATTGATTCGGTCATATATTGATTTTCACTTTTGTTCTATGACTCATTTAATTATCAAACGTGTTTTTCTCCTGGAAACGATGAAATAGTTTGCAGTTCTGGAATTCATGTACTTTATTACTAAAGTGACCAAACGTCCTCTTTTTAAAGGTACTGTCCTTCCTCGAAAAGTGTCCTCCTTTTCAATATTTTAAAAACTCATTTGTTAATCCTTATTCAGAGATGTTCTAAATATGTTTCCAATATATTGAAGTATGGTCTGAAACAAATATTCTAGGAAATGACAGTTTTCAATGGTGTTTTTTGACTTCATCGCAAGTAAATTGAACAGATATAGAAAATTGTGTTGAGATCTTATCGAAAAAAGTGCTTGATATTAAAATCTATCACAATTGTCTGTCTGAAGAAATTAGAAGACTGAATGTATATTTAAATTCAAATAAATTGGAACAATTGGAAAATCAATATGCTGAAATTGATAAAAACTGGATAGAAATACTTAACCATTTCAAAAATGAACACTTTCCATATGAGAATTTAGTTATTCTTATTGAATTTACGTTGTGCTGCTCTGGAACTAATGCAGAAGTTGAAATAGAATAGTTTTTTCAGTTGGTAATGATTTTTGGATAAGTGAGAAATCAAGATTGAATGTTGATATTTTATAGCTGCAGTACTTACCGTAAAATTCTGTAGGAAGGGTCTTTTTTCAAATTTTAAGGTATTAGGAAATGATATTTTGACAAAAAAATTATTCAACGGGAAAATATTCGTTTAAGTAAATAATTAAAAGGAATGCAAGCGTAATTAGCGTATTTTTATTTTAATTCATAAAACGTTTTATACGTATATTGACATTATAACTTTTTTCTTAAATTTTCGCACGCGCTCGTCCTCCTTTTCATTGTAAAAACTGGTCACCTTATTATTACAGAACATATTATTCAACTCCGAGATAATTTCAAAAACAAGGAGTTAATAGAAGTATACTTGTTGTAAAGGCTAAAATAAAAAATTTAAATGATCTTCCATGAATACGCGATTAGAAATGAGAACAACGTTTATAAGAGTAAGCATTCAAACTTTCCATAACTCGTTGCACTGGTTGCACATTAAACCGTTCTTTTTTTTTAGAAAGAATATAGTTTCTTGTATTTTGATAAATATTCCTTTTAAATGCATTTGATTTTGGATATATTTTCTAATTATGTAAACAATACTATGTCGATATTTTTGAAGGAATTTATATTTAATTTGTGACATAAACTTTTAAATTTATCAGTTTTTTTAAGTGATCAATTTCTTCGTAGAATTTAGAATTTATTAGGGCTAAGTAAAGTTTTCTTCGATGAAATGATACTGAACATGATAGTTCATCAAACTATCAAGACTTTTTGTTTTCAACAAATAAATTGTATTTTCTGTTTGGTTTTCGAGATCGAAGTTAGAAAAATGATTGCGAATTTTATTGCAACTCGGCTAGTTTCACCACCTGCTTTTTCTACTCATGTAAACATTGAATGAGTGTGCGAAAAAGTCAAACGATTTGCAAATGGTAATGAACCGCATTCTCTAAGTTCAACAACTCCTCAAAGGATTTTAATGACCTTGCTGAGCAAAAAAAAAAGGCATGCAGGAAGAGACGAAACGTTAGCACACTACTTTTTCTTTCTTCTAAAAGTTTAAGTTAGGAAATATGAACAGTTAAAAATTCCGCTACCTTAAACATTAATGGCCTTGATTTCTTTTTCTTTTTTAATTTTGATTTTTCTTCAACGATTTCTATATTTTATCAGAAAACAAGCTTCAGTTTTCTTGATATTTTTAAATAAAATTAAATTTTAACAGAAACTAAATTATTAAAAAGATTTTATTATAATTTAATAATCCGTTTTATTAAGTAGCTCAGAATTTTCTCTAGGTCTTTTCCATTTTTTAAATATTTACGTTACTAATAAAATTGTAATTGTGACTGATCGGCGATTTCTCGTTTGTTTCATCTCAATTTATTAATTGTTGAAGGTATTTCCAGGTATAACTTGCGGTTTTTAAAGCTTTAAACAGATATACAGTTGAACCTGTTTTTGTGCGGTAGATAGGAGCCGCATAAAAAAAATAGCACAAAAAAATATTCAAAAATTTCTTAAATTCTTACATATAACAAACTAATTCGTGGAAATACTACAAAAAAACTTCTTTTGTGCGGTGGATTGGGACCGCATAAAAAAAGTCGCATTTATAAAATATGCCAATTATTTACGAAATTTATGTGAGAGTACTTTCATAACAAAATAAATAATTAAATATTACACATGGAAACATTTTAAAAACATATAGTTTCTCATTGTATATACGTATAAGTCTTTAAAATGCACATACTGCATAATTCATCGCTACTCATCGTAATCCAAAGTCCTGTAATGAATAAGTTTAAAATCGCGCTTATATACGTCACTTCAAGGTGCAATTTCAGTTGATTTATTTTTTGGCAACATAAAGTAAGAGATAAGTTTTTGTGACAAAGAAAGGGTAGTCACACACACACACACACAGTTGTTTGTAAATGTCACGATAACCAGCTATACATGATTGAAGCCCATTTTGGAATTTTATATTCCTTTCTTAACTGGAGTCTATTTTAAGAAAATGCTTTTCCAAGTGGTTGGAAAGCTGGATCCTTGCATATTTTTATCCGCTCTCAAAGAATCTGGCTTCTTGTCCGTCTTCATAATTTATCAAATCATTAATAATGTCACTGCCATTGAAAGTTTCATCATCAATCAAGCGCGGGCTGCTGGAACGTTGAGAGAAAGCAACTGAATTTGCGCATTGTCGGGAGACTGTTTATAGCAAATAAACAGAGCGTCTTGAAGTGTCTACATTTCAGTGGCGTAACATACACCCCCGCATCACGCAAGGGGCCAGGACTCTAGGGGACCAAGGCCTGACTTACGTTTAATATACGTATTTACCCAATTTATAAAATATTAAAGGCGAAACCTGTATTTCAGGGGAGGGTGTCCTACATTCTCCGTTACGCCACTGGTAAATAGATAGAAAACATTACAGTGGCGCCAAAGCCATTTAATCCTGTCACGGGGGGGGACTCTAGGAGCCCAAGGCTTGACTAACGCTAAATACGCATTTACAATTTATAAAATATTAAAGGCGAAACCTGTCTTTCAGGCGGAGGGTGTCCTAACATTCACCGTTACGCCACTGGTAAATAGATAGAAAATATTACAGTGGTGCCAAAGCCATTGAAATTCATACACCGCATAAAAAAATAAAGCACATAAAAAATCGCATAAAATAAAATCGTACAGAAAGGAAATCGCATAAAAAAGACCGCACAAAAACAGGTTCTACTGTATATATGCAGAAAAAAACGGTAACAGAGCAGCGGCTACTGAAAATTTATAACAAATGAAACAAATACTATACGTAGATGGTGTAAAAAAAAAATTAACTTTTGCTTGTAAATGTTCTACGGTCTTTAATAATTCTTTTTCATTCTTCTTTCACGCATTCTTATAAAAAAAATGTTGTATAACAAATGCATTGGATGGCACGGAAGACGACATCATGTGGGAAAATGGCGACGCCTGCATCTATCTGTAACAATGGGAGTGACAAATTATTTTCGAAGCAATACTGATGGATAGAGAAATTATAGTAAGGTGACCAACTGTCCTCCTTTTACAGGTTCGGTCCTTCGAAAAGTGTCCCCCTTTTCAATATTTTAAAACGGATCTGTTAATCTTTGTATTCAGAGATGAACCAAACAGGTTTTCCCAAAAAATGTGAAAATGGCCTGAAAAAAAAGCACTGGAAAAAACATTTTTTAAATTTTTTTTTGACTTTGTAGCAAGTAAAGTTATAGAAAATTACGTTGAGTTTTTATGAAAGAAATGTTGATATTAAGAAACGATGAAATTGTCTGTTTGAAGTGAAAGAAATGTAATTTAAATTTAAAAATTAGAACAATTGGAAAATAAACATGCTGAAAATTGGAAAAAGATAGGTAAAATTTCCCTTCAACCATTTCAAAATAAACATTCCATATAAAATGTAATTATTTTTGTTAATTTATTTGGCTGCCCTGGAACAATGCAGCAGATAAAAATTTTTTTTCAGTTGGTAATGATTTTATGAAGTGACTGGGAGAAATTAAAATTGAATTTTAAATATTTTAGCTACAGTGCTTCCCGAAAAACGTATGAAGGATTTTTTTTGCCCGAGTTTTCCGATATATTAGAAAATTATATGTTAAAAAAAACCCCATTCAATGGAAAGTACCGTTTAAGATATAATTAAAAGAATGTAAGCGTAATTGGGGATTTTTTTGAATTAAAAAAACGTTTCTATATTGTTTGTAATTTTTTTTTTAAATTTTTCGTCCCCCCTTGTTGTAAAAAATGGTCCCCTTTTAATTAGGGGTACTTTATGCATGTATTTGAAAGTTTCTAATACTGGTAAAATAAATTAATTAACTTGATTTTTTCCCATTGAAATTTTTTTTTAATTTCTTAAGTATTGGGAATATCAATGAACTGATATATATAATATATATAATTTTTTTTTTATTTTTCTCAACAACGTATAGAGAATTAAAAGGGGGGTTTTACAGTTCATAGTTATGTTATTTTTTTTGGGTTGAAGGGGCAAAAAGGTATTCTCCACGGTGTGCGGCTTAGAATCGATGACAACGTTTTTTCACAAAAAAACATGTTTAGAAATTGGGGTGCGGCTTAGAATCGTGTAAATACGTTAAATTAGTTTTGCTGAAAGATTCATCTCCATATACACACACTCATTCCATTACAGCATATTAATGCCATTATGTTTTTAAAAAAATTTCAAAAAGTGTTCATAAAATATGAAACATAACATTGGCATGAATGTTTCATAACTGTAATGAGGAAAAACAGTTCGACAAAACATGTTAAAATTACATCTATTCATTTTTCCGATTAAACTTATAACCACAATCTAATCATGAATGAGTATCAGCTGTGTGTTCAGGAAGTTCAAACTACTTTTATGTACAAAGAGCAGAGCACGTGAAAATTGCTGGTCCTTTTTATCTCACATTCTTTTTGGTTACAATAGCCCATTAGTCAAGGTCATGAACTGAAGTCATGGTTCCAGATTCCAACAAAGATTCGTCATGTGGAATGTAAGTATTTCTGACTGAAAAAAATAGAGCTCAAAATTATGTTATAGCTTAAAAAAGGGGAGACTTCGAGGTTAATCTCGTTATTCGACCACATGTTAAAATTAAGAGGTCAAATTTAAGATAAACCATTCAAATATCTCTTAAAAACTTTTAAATTGAGTCACACCCCTTTTTATTTTAAGGTATACGAATACATTGAAATGATCAATTTTTGTAAAAAGTCCCATTTTCAGTTTTTAGTTTTATAGAATAAAGGATTTATTTATCTTGATAAATCTGTTCTTATTTTGTTTCTCTAAGTCGCATACAAGCCAAGATATTAAAGAACTAGTAAAGCGCGAAAAACCGGAAGTGGATATTTAAGTAACCGGAAGTTAGAATTTAAATGCCCTTAAACTTTTCAAACAGGATTTAAATACCATATTTTTTTTTTTTTGAAATATAATTTTAGAAAACTTTTGATTTAATAGAAAAAATAATTTCTCATTTTGAGAGTATTTGAAAAGTAAATCTAGCAATAGTTTTTTTTACATTCAACTTGATTTCATAATATCTCTGTTGTTGCAAAGCAAAAGTTATCCTCTTTATTTGATAGAATATCAGTAAATTATTAGCTCGTATTTTTTTTAAATTATTATGGGAAATAACAAAAGTAAAAGTTATTTCTGTAAACGTCAGAACAAAAAAAAAAAAAAAAGAAAGAAAGAAAAAAATAAAAAGAAGTACCGTAATAAAGTTTTAGTTTCCGAGAATGAAAAAATTAGTACCGATTTAAAAAATGTTCCAACTGTGAGTGAATCAAAAAGCTAATTAATTCTTTAAAACCTACATGTGTTCCATAAAACAATGAAAAAGATATTGTTTTTAACTTAGGATTTTTAAGAAATATGATTTCGTTATTACGTTGTCCTGTACGTTTTGAAAGAAAAGTTAAAGCTGAGAAAGACTCTATGTTTGGGTTAGACATGAATAAAATTTATGAGATTTCAGGAATTGTTCGATATATTGAAATATTTTTGTGTGACTACTAGTGCATTAATATTGAAAAGTTTTGCAGAATTTGTTGAAATTTGAGAAACAGAGTTTGAACGACATTCTCTGTCAGTGGCATAAGTTGCCAGAAAAAAAATAGATTAGCTAAAAAGTAAAAAAATGATTAAAAATGGGTAAACAAAAAATATAAGCTATAAAACTGGTGAATTTTAAGTAAAAAATTGTGTAAACATAAAAAATTAAAAAATATTTGATAAATAGTACTAAAAATGCATTCTTCTCAAAATCAATTTTTTCGAATATTTTTAAATTTTCAAAAATGATAACTCAAAATATTACCGATAAATATCTTTGAAACTTGGTACCCTTTTTTCTAATAATGCTTTCTAGGCGGGTAGTAAAATAATGATTATAACAAGCATTTTTTTTAAAACTATGGTCTAGTATTTGTATAATAGTCTTGTAAAATATGGCAAATTTCTACTATTGGCTGTTCGACTAGTTCTGGAATTTTTATTTATATTTGCAACCAAAAGATTTCACTACAGGCTTTAGATACAAATATATAATGATTATTTTGATACTAAATTTATGCAAATTGGGTCAATTATAAAATTCGCAAAAATATCAATTTTTAAACAAAGAATTTCCCACCAAATTTTCACAAATTAATGAATTTCTCAGGGCAATGAGCACTGACCGGGCCACTTAAAAAGGCCCGGTGGGCCGCAGGTTGAGCATCGCTGCGGTAAAAGGTTAGTTGTGAAATGAGTTTGGTTGGATGTTCCAAAAAAATAAAACAACGATGCGGATTCATCAAGAACACTCATATGTTATTACTATTATCAAAGGGTTTTTAGTTTTACGAATTAGTTTTTTAGGAAATAAAAGTATTTTAACACTTATTTTTCAAAGAAATGTTTTATTTTTTCTGGTAATGGAGATAAAAAACTTACCAATAAAAAGTATACATAACATTCTATATTCACTCTTTTCACTGGGAATTTTCCTAGTTTCTACATATTTCAGTTGGAATTTTTTAAATTTATCCTCGGATTTCCTTAGGAGTTCAAAAAAGGAAATTTTATATAGCATCACACCTCAAAATTCAAAGGTAAAGGAAATCCGGAAAGCGCAAAATCTCTATTCCAGGCTGCAATCATTGCAATTATTTATTCGTTTTAATGCGCGAGTAACAGGATATATAGTTAACTTTATATTTTATTTATTACTGATTTAAAACGGCAACAAAAAACAAAAAGATTAAGAGGAAATTGAGTAATAATGGAAGGAAGAGAAGCCTCAAAACGTTTCAATTAATTCAAAGAGGAATTGCGTGTGAGGATTTTCAATTTATTTGATTCTGATGCATATTTCGCGTAAATAATTATTCATAATTAACTATGATTATAATTAAATTAATAACAATTCTTGTAATTATGTAACAGTTTTGAATTAATTTATTAACAAAAATTCATAAAGGAAATGTACAGTTTGCTTAGATTTTCTGACCTTTACTTAAAATAACTGATGTCTTTCATACGACATATACTCTCAATAATAATAATAACATATGAAAATTACAATAGTGAATGGAAAATAAAAATAAACCGTGAATTAGAAGAAATAAGAGTAATAAAGACAGTTATTCGCTCCCTTTTTAGTACCTGACGATCGCATAATTTTCAAGAAAACTGCAAAAAAAATTCGTACTTTTTATTTAAGAAAAATGTATAAAAATAAATGCACAGTGAAATTCGTTTAACGTGAAAACGTTTAAGACGACATATCGGTTAACACGAAATAATGCAACGGTCCCTGCAAACTACTATGTATTTTCATGCTTACCCCCTCTTAACACGAAAAGATTTCCCTTCTAGTAAAGAACAAAATACGAAAAACACTAGCTACACAGGTGAGATTTTAGAGGGGTGTGAAATGAAAGGGAGGTGGTTTTACATATTTCTCAGAAAAGAGGTTAAAGGCTTTGAAATACCCTCGAATAGCCTGCGACACGAGCCAGTTTTGTTTATCTAAGCTATTTTCCCCTTCCACTCCTACAATGCCACACAAAAATTTCCAAATGAAGGAACGCCATTAAATGTATGCGCAGTTATTTAGATACACATTCCATTGATGAAAAGAATAACAAAATAAACGATCTAAATAATGCTTTTCATCGAACAATTTATTGACAATTTGATGCTAAAAAAGACAATACTAAAAAAATATCAGATTATTTTCCAAAAACCCAAGAAATGTTTTATTTCTCTCAAAAAACTCTTGAAAATTTTATATTTAATTTCATTAAGTTCTTGCAAATGTTTTTGTGTCATTGATTTTTATTAAATACATGCGTATATACTTATCTGTGTAAATAAAATGTACTCTAATAAACTGAATTTGTTAAATATATATATTTCTTTTGTGCAGTATCCTTTCACACGAAAAAACATTTCAGCCCCCTCAGTTTCGTGTGGAACGATATTCACCCTAGTTTTAAAAAACTAATTGAAAATAAACCACCTACATTATAAATAGTCTACTTCTATCATCGGATATGCGAAATAAGAAATTCATTTTTTGGAGGGCTGGGGTATATGAAATGACAGTGGCGTAACGGAGACTGTTAGGGCGCCCACTTTCAAATGTTTTGGGCCCCAAGACGGATCTTACAAATGATTGCAAAAGCATAACATCAGACTTTGGGCCCCTAGAATCCTGTTCCCCCCTTCCGGGATGCGGGGATGCAAGTTTCTCCAATATTGAACTCTCTCGGAAATATCACGGGCACAAGAAATAGAGGAAATTCTATATACACGATTGTTTTGGATGACAATACGATACTTTAATGATAAAGAATAAAAATGAATGTCCACTTAATATTGTGATTCTGTCCTACGTATATACATATGTATATTAATTGTAACTTTTTAATACAAAGTAGCCAAATAAAATTTTTCTTTGTTGATCTAAGTAGAAATTGATTAAAATTTTTTTTAATATTATTTTTTATTTAGTACAGTTAGTAAACTACGAGTAGATGATTTTCAACTCTTAACACTTTAATTGACATTTCTAGTTGTAGAGCAATGGCTTGATTACAAGAGGCTTATAAATTCGAGTTACGAGTCTATCAAATATCATTGTACAGATAGCAGAGTATGCTCTAGATTTCTTGCATTTAAGTAGATTAAGTACTCTGTCAATGTGTTGTGTGGAAGTTTCGGGTTACGTTTCTTTCTTTTTTATTTTGGGTATATTCATCGTCACGTGATCCGGCTCAAAATAACGAATTGCGTGGCCATTACATCTTTGTGTATCCTTCACATGACGATTGTGGGAGCGGTAGTCTAGAGATTATGGTCATGGATTCCAACTGTGACGGATTGGCCTAAGAAATCGTCACTAGCAGGAAAAAATATGCTTCCCTAAGGTTCCATATGAAATGTGTTGTTGTTTCTTATCCCAATTTATAGACAGAAAAATCTAGATCTAGTCCATGAACCCATGCGTTTTTAAACAATGAAGAACTGTAGCAGGACTTGAGAACAGGTGGTTCTTATGGGAATCAATACAAGTCAAGATGTGGGCAGGAACGGCTTGGATCAAATTGTAATTCGGACAAGGAGGGTAAACTTTAAGACCCGCCACAAAAACTTCTTCCTTATAGTAACTTAGGCCAAGTTATACCAGCATATAGCTCAACTATCCTCACTATTGAATTATCGCTGTTAGAAACATCAACTTTGTAGAAGTGAGTTCAATAGCAACACTGAAAACAACCTACTGAAATCATGGAAGACGTAAGAACGTTACAAGAGAGCTGACAAGCGCAGAAGATCTGGCTTACAAAGAAGATAGTTAATGACGGAGGTCATAGAAAAGGTGTAGGGGCAAAACGTAGTGCAACAGCAAGTGCCAGCAAATACAGTGCATCCTGCATTTGTCCTGTTGTGCTAACTATTATGAAAATCAAGGACAGGAATAGGTGCAATGTTGTAGCTCTTGTTCATCCTGGGTCCATGAAGAATGTGTCGAGTTAGAGGATGACTTCTTCTATTGTGATGAGTGTAGCGTATGATACAAGAGCAACTCTTCATTAAGAGTTGTTTTTCTTTAGATTTATAATGAATTTAATTGCTTATCTGATTTCCACTATTTAAATATTTTTAACTTATAGATAAAAACTTGGAAATCTTTTTGTGGTACAATTTTTTCGATAATAGGTTTAAATTAGTTTTTTTATCGTTTACCAAACAAATGATTTGTGTAAAAATATATTTCCGTTTTGTAAAGGTAAATTAAGAGATGACAGTTTCTTTATCTTTTTTTCATAAGGCAGCCTGCTCATTTCCGGCAATTGTGGCCATATTACTTGAAGTTTTAGTCAAATATGGTTTAATTAGTTATTAGATAATAGGTTTAAATTAGCTTTTTATCGTTTACCAAACAAATAATTTGTGTAAAAATATATTTCCGTTTTGTAAAGGTAAATTAAGAGATGACAGTTTCTTTATCTTTTTTTCATAAGGCAGCCTGCTCATTTCCGGCAATTGTGGCCATATTACTTGAAGTTTTAGTCAAATATGGGTAATTGCGAAATTTGTTTTAGAGCTTCTTTATACACACAACAAAAGTTAGAGGTTTTTTCATATACCATTGGAAAGACCATACTCTAAAGTTTGAAATACCTTAATTTATAAGTAAAGGAAATTGTTTTAATGCAGTATATTTTCCATTAAGTGTCTTGATGTCCATATTTAACAAGTTTACCCTGTACGTGAGCAGACAAAATTATTCTAAAAGTTGATATTTTGTCCAAAATATATTTTGCCATTTGTCGTATTTGTGCATTTTGTTTATAAATTGAAGCAATACTTTTGTTACTGCAAGTATTAATTCTACGTATAAATAATTATCTTTACAATCGAACATACCAAATATTTGCTTAAATGGTTAGAATTTCAAACTCCATCTATCACCCATGAGATGAAGTTTCCTAGATTTGGTTTTATCATCGATTATTCTCCATACATCCTTTCTTTGATAGGATTCTTTAAAGAATTTGCCACACTCATTTAATAAGGAAAAAAAAGAGAAGTTCCTTCTAAAATAATATTTGTAGAATCGACCAATGGGAGTTACACCAAATAGGGATTTGGCAAGGTTCTTTTTCACTCAACCGTTTAGTAAAACAATCATAAGCACCCCACACATATTTGACGCGTCATTTGTAGAATTGCAGATACATTTCCTGAAATCAATGTCCATGCTTTCTAAGAAGTTGATGACCATATTGCACATATCGGGTTCAGTGGAATTTGTACAAGATAAAATACCTATCACTCTTTCGTATGTATTTTCTTTATAAAGATATCTAATAAGAACTGAACATCGGTCCATTTGATATACTATGTCAGTAGTAGTATCAACTTGAAGAGTAAAAATTCGCTTCTCGAATCTCAGCTAAAATTAAACGTCTAATGACATTCTTGAGGCTATTATCTATCGTCATTTTAGATAACAATGTTACTCTATTCCCTCTACGTTGAGGATCAGCATATTTCGTTATAATATTAATTTTCCTCTGAAGAACAGGTTCATATTTTGAAAGTATTAGCATCGTTTCCACGAAATTTCCACGATCAACGGTAACATCTGTTAAGTTTCAGGCATTTTCATTCCTATGACTGCGGAAAGCAAGTCATCTTTTTCCGATAAATTAAACAACATCAGTAATTACTTCCAACGATCGTTTTCGCTCTATTGCACTTTTTGTTGATTAATCGTCAACGTTTCGGAGAACTAAGTACTATATATGTATGTATTTTCCTTTTACAGTCATTATGTGCTCTTCTGTACATTTATTATGAATTTTACTCGCTCCACGTGTTGTGTTACGTGGCGCGAATCCCATTCCTCCATTAATAAAAGTATTTTTGTCGGAATAAAGTAAACAAATAAAACAAAAAAAATCCGTTTGTCTCCTTACAGAAACTGAACCATTTTCTATTACTTTCGTTAGGATGATAGAACACTAGCTGAGGAAGAAAAAAGCAATTGTTTTGAAGCTGAAGGTTGGCTGGAATGCTTGCTAATAAAATCCTATCGATCGTGCAACATTGAAAGGCAACAAATATGAAAGGACGCTGATGACGCACTAGTAGTTGCTACGGTAATATTTTTTATACTGGCTGTGTCCGTGGTTAGCAGCACCGAATTATCCTTACATGAGGGCCGTTTTACCGCGTAGGCACGTGCCTAAGATTTAGGGGCGCAAAAACGGAGAGTAAAAAATAAGAGAGGAAAAATATATATATAATTACACCGAACGTACCACGCGACCTAGCGAGTCATGAGAAAAGCATTTCTGCCCTCCTTGAGAGTAAAGACAGAAATGACATATGCTATGGAAAAAGAAAAGATTGTTTGATGTTGCAAAATGATATTAAAATGAAAATTGATGTCATTTTGCAATGACCAAAGCTCGAAGAAAACTTTTTTCGTACAAATACAATGACTCAACAAAGAATAAAGATGTCTAAAATTAAAAGATGGTAAGGCGATAAGCGAAGAAAATAGGATAATTAAGAAGTTAAAAACAGTCCATACAGTAATGTTAAGGTGACCAACCGTCCTCCCTTAGGGAGGATAGTCCTCCTTTTATAGGTCCTGTCCTTCCTCGAAAATTGTCCTCCTTTTCAATATTTTAAAACTGATCTGTTAATCTCCGTTTTCAGAGATGAATCAAACATATTTCCTATATACCGTAAAATGGCCTGAAACAAATATCACAGGAAATAACAGTTTACAATGGTGTATTTTGACATCATTACAGGTAAATTGGGCAGATATAGAAAATTACGTTGAGTTTTTAGCGAAAGAAATGCCTGATATTAAAATCAATGACAATTGTTTGTTTGAAGTAAAAAGACTGAATGTATATTTAAATTCTAATAAATTAGAACAATTGGAAAATCTACATGCTGAGAAATTGGTAAAAGATGGGTGAAATTTCTTAAACCATTTCAAAAATGAACACATTCCATATGAAAATATAATTATTCTTGTTGAATTTGCGTTGTGCTGCCCTGGAACTAATGCAGCAGTTGAAAGAGTTTTTTTCAGTTGGTAATAATTTTTGTGAAGTGACTAGTGAGAAATCAAAATAGAGTGTTAATATTTTAGCTACAGTGCTTACCGTGAAGCTCAGTATGAAGGATATTTTTTGCCCGAACTTTCCAATATTATAAAAAATGATATATTGATGGAAAAAAAAATCTTTCAATGGAAAAATACTCCTTTAAGATAATAATTAAAAAGAATGCAAGCGTAATTAAAGTATTTTTGTTTAAAGTAATAAAACGTTTCATATATTTAGGTTATGATTTTTTAAAAAATTTTTCGTCCTCCTTTTCATTGTAAAAAAATGGTCACCTTACTAATGTATACTCTATATCAGGGGTCGGCAACCTTATGGCACGCGGCAAAGTTTTTAGTAGCACTCTGCAATACTCTATAAATTTGTCAATTTTTGAGTGAATGGAAGTTGATAAATTTGTAATGGTCCACAAATTTGACAAACATCTTTAGAACTATGAACATTTACGGAATTATACAAAAAATCCTGGAAGATATATTACAGCTATTTTGTAAATTATTGAATGTCATCGCTGGGGAGATTTAATTCTTTGAAGAGAGAAAATTGCATGCACTCTGCTTTCCGCTTTTGGTTCTACATAATAAAGCAAAAAATCTTTCCTTGTATGAAAAATATTTCGATTCCGCAAAGAAATTGTTTAACAACTGAATGCTCAGAATCGAGTCAAATTGAAAATCACACAAAATGCCCTTGATTTTGCGATATGAAAGTAGAGCATTGCAAGCACTAGATTCGCATTTAAAATTTTATTTATCTTTTTATATAACTGTAATGAAGGGCAATGGTTATGTCTTACGCTGTCTATTTCTTATTTCAATAAATATTTTTAAAAATTCATGACACATGCACAATTTTTATTCTTTTAATTTTTGTTGAAGAAGTAGTTACTTTTTAAGTAGTTTATTTTTTATGTTAAGAAATATCTTTACATGATGCACAATTGATATATAATAAAACTATAAATCTAAATTATTGAACTCTATACTCTAATTCTGCATGTATTATACCACGGGAATCGAATTGTTTCAAAAATGTTTTACTGTGTGGCACGCTGAATCCTATTGGTAGATTGGTTTGCACGCCAAAGGTAAAAGGTTGCTGACCCCTGCTCTATACTATAATTGCAAACGTTTTCATTAATTTACTGAATTTTCATTAAGTACTTTGTTTATACAAAAGGGTGAATTGGTGGTCCACAATGCCGAAAGGTAAAAAATGAAAGTAAGGAAAAGATAATGGCCAAACTATGTCATTATCTGTTCCTTTCGACTGCCGGTTGCCAGTCCAAGACACGGTGGGTCCATAGGTGGTGGATAATGGAAAAACTTTCCTAACAGCTAAAACAAAGAAAGGGAAAAGAATAAGAGAATTAAGGGAAAATCCTTCTCGAACCAAAACTAGCAAACTAAGAACTGAAGGAGGGGGGTAGCCATTTGAAGTGCATAGGGCACTTGGAGTGTTAAAAACGGCACTGCCTTACACGCGTTAGATATTTCAGCTTCAAGTGTTTTTGAAGTGCGGCCTCTTTTTCTTGTGTTTGCGTAGAAACTGTCTTGGGAAAAGGTGCTGGTTTTGAAAATCCAGGATATATATCCGTGATTTTTGAGCAATATTTTGCAGAATCCTCCATTATTATTTTTGATGACTTCTTTAGGTGCGTTTTGCTGGAGAATGAACTTGAATGATGCGTTTTAAAAAGCTAAGCATTGTTATGCTCGGGTTTGTAACGCTCATAACAATAGTAACAATACTACTGAATAGTAACAATACTACTCGTAACAATACTACTGAATCATTTGGGTTTAATGAGTCATGTATGGCAGAAACTTGTGCAACGAAATGTAGAACAGAAAATGGACAAATAATTCTAATGGTTACTATTTATATTTCACCAAATAAAAGTGTAAAGAAAATTATCGAATTCATTCACTAAAGTTTAGCTGCCTTACACTGTGTGTGTGTGAAGCCGGATCAACTCTTCTGAACAAATTTTAATGTAGATTTTTCAAAAGACAAATCAAGGTCTTTAGAAGACTTTTTAAAATCAAAATTCAATTTAAATATGTCAAATGATCCAAATGAAAGCACGACAAAGTACTGAACAATGCTTGACGGAGTTTTTTTAGATATTTATGCAATTTTGAATCTAAAGTATTTACAATCTATTTCAGCTACCATAAACCTATTGTTTCCGTCTTAGAGTACAATTCACAGATATGATTGTATATTTCGCGAGAAATATTACTTTATGAAGTATATTAAAAGATAAATCTTTATTTAACGAATTTTCCACATAACGAACCTTTCTCCGAGATTTAACAACTTCGTTAAATAAAGACCCAACTGTACTTAAATGTCTTGCAATTTTAACGGGAAAGCAACTGAAAGTTGATTTAGTATACAAAATGAGTAAAAATAGAATTTATATTATTTATTAACGGTTTTTCAATAGCAGTAAAAGAAAAAAAAAGACGAAACAATCATTTGTAATCACATTTCTTCACTTCCTGTGTAGACTTTAAAATTTTGTTTAAAACCAGTGTCATGTGACTAACCACTCCTGAGAGGAGGGGAACAACGGTTTTTTATCGAAAGCGAAAACTGATAAAATACTATGTTGTCGATAAAAATGTTTTGCTATAATTCTGAAAACGGCAGGAGGAGAATGAAAGAACAAAGTGCAAACACATGCATTTCAAGGTTATGACAAGGCAGTGTTTCATTTTTGTAACAATCACCTGCCGCTTTTTATCGTTTGCTCACATGAAGGAAAGTTGGAATAACCTATTTAGATCGTGCAAGCAGTACTAGCTTTCATTCCAAACAGTTTCATTTGAATAGAAATTGGTCTCTATTTTTGTCTTATGTCACCGGAAATAATATTGAAGAGATCAAATGATACATGTGTTTTTGTGTGTAAGCGCACATGTAAGTTTCAAATGTTTTACTGAATACCGATAAATATTGCATACCACATACATGTATGTGCACTAAATTTATCTAAATATGCTCCATTTGAAATATTTTAATGTTTGTTGAAACTATTTAAACGAAATTCTTGATTTTCTTTAAAAATAAAATAAACATGTAAAACTTTGTGGTACCCCGCGCGCTGGAGGTATCATCTCATCACCATCCACGCGACCTATGTTTGACGGAATGAAGGATTGACCACTAAACACTGCCATAATAAAATTAGTTTATTATGATCTTAATTTATATTCAACAAAACAACACTAGTCTAGGAGGCTTATGATCAGGAGTGATGCGATGTAAACCGTAATTCTGATAAATAGTGCAATTAACCACTGAATCTATATTTATATATTATTTCCTAACTTAATATAATCCGCTCTAGTCTTAAAGCTTAAGCAAACTGTCTTACCACTATTTCCTCGGCGAACAGCTACGGTCCTTATATCTTCAATTTCTTCTTCAATCCAACTTGATCCGGCTAAGCGAATACTCTTCTCCCAAAACTTCACTTAGAGCTTTACCTCACTTCACTTAGTTTTACTTAGTATACTAACGTTCCGATATATACAATTCCTAATCTGCATAACCACGCTCTCTTCTTGGGTTGGTTGGAAAGAATTGCCATTCTGGCCCCAAAGATATTCCAAGAGGATTATTAGAAGAAGTACCGATAAATCCCCGTCACAGTTTGAAAAACAAACAAACTATGAAACATGTGAAACCTCCTCTCTTTCATTTCGCACGCCTCTTAAATCTCGCCTGCGCTTCTGGTGTTCTCCATATTTTGATCAGTCCCAGAAGGAAAATCTTTTAGTGTTAAGCGATTTTCGTTTCGTGTTAAGAGAAAAAAGATGCTTGAAAATACATAGCAGTTTGTCGGGACCGCTGTATTGTGTAGTGAAAACCGAGATTTCGTCTTAAGTGTTTTCGCGTTAAACGTATTTCACTGTAAAACGTTTTTGAAATAGAACAGAAAAATGCTATATGGATGTGAGAAAACTCATCACACTTGCTGCAACTGAAATCAATTCTTGTGAGCAAACAATTATGGTATTCTTAAAAAAAAAAGTGATATTAAATATATTCGTTGAAAGACCTCAGGTACTATGTTTCCCGATTAGTTAAAATAATTCTAAATTACCAATAATCCTCACATATAGCAATATGTTAATTCAAAGAAATTGAGATTATAATTGTTAAATGTTTTTAAAGTTCTGTAATCTCGATTATTTTTGACATGTTATAGGACATAAAATTCCCTACAACATTTAAACATATATAGGCAAAAATTCGAAAAGTTTCAAAAATTAGATTCTGTGCTTAAAATTTTCAGAAATTATTTATCGGTTGAAAATGGAGAGCTCTTGCTTTAAAAAAGCTGTCCTAAATCTTTTAAAAAGCTATAAATAATCCTATATGAAAACATTAATTGCCGGTACTATAAATCAGAAAAGGCATGGAGTCATTTTCTGAATTAAGGAAGAAGTTTTCCGGGGGAGGGGGGAATGAAGGGAAGGGGAAGTCTATAAAAAATATTTAAAAGGTTTTACAAACAATTTATTTTTAAAGAGAATCTATTTGATGACATGAAAAATCATTCATAAACCATATGTGATAGCTAGAGTTTATAAATATGAATCCACGCACAATTTTTTTTCATCTGTGATTTATTGAATGAAAGGAAGATTGTTTCTGTGAGAGATTTAAAGCATTTTTATAAACAATCTATATTTGGGAAGATTTTTTTTTAATAATATCAAAAATCATTTGTGAATCATGTGTAATTTTAGCTGGAATATATAAATGTGAAATTCCTTTTTTTAATTGATGATTTATTAAATGAAATGAAAAAGTGTTATACAATTAATTCAATCTTAATATGATTTTAGTGAATTCAAGCCAAACATTTAATCACTTAAATTAAGAAAACTAATTTATCGTCAACTGAATGTAATGACCTTAAACATGCATTTATAATTATTTAATTATTATTTTAAAAAATAATTTGCCTAGAAAAATTAGTCTCTGAAATTAAAAATTGTATATTTTTAATGATCACTTTATGATTAAACCCGTTTGGTTAAAAATTTATGGATAAGTAAAACAATTGAAAAAAAGATTAAATTATAAACTGAAATATAAGTACCAACAAACAACTTTAAAATAAATATGTATTATAAATATGTATAAAAAGATGCAGTGTATGAAACTGCGAATAGTTAAAAGAAAGAAGAGTGTACGCTTATAAAAAAATCATTGCATCATAAAATAAAATAAAGAAAACAATACTATTAAAAATTAAAGTTATTACAGTTACAAACGCATCTCTTTATTTATGCTCGCTCATTTTTGCAATTTTGCAGCGAAATCGGATTTATCAGTGTTATGCATTGGTTTGGAAAGCACATTGGGTACAATGTGCTTTCCAAACAATTCCCAACTACAAAAAATATGTAAAATAACTGTTAATTTCTTAACAAATTTCAATAATACTCTAAGTGCCCCAAAAAAAAAAACTGTTAAAAAACCTTGCTTCAGAAAACCGAGTACAAAAACCAATACTAGGAGGAAATATTTTATTTTGAGAACAAAGATAATTAGAAATCAATTTTTTTCATAAAAAAAAATATGTTAAATTCGAAAAAAAAACAAACAAATATATATTGAATATTTAATTTAAATTAAAGCATGAGAAGTTATTCTAATGCTCCCAGCATAACCATCTCAAGATTCATTAAAAATAAATGAATATTTAATATTATATGCACAAAAATTGAAACAATAAATATATATTAAACGGTAACGTCTAACGGCGAAAATTATATTGTAAGAATTTCAATAGTTTTATTTAAAATGTTAAACGCTTGAGCTAAGGAAATAATAACAGTTATATAATTGTGAGAAACTTATTATTTTGTATGAAATGTGTGTCCACGTAATTCGTTTGTAGGAAATAAAAATATAATTTTAATTTGTGGAAGCCATGTGAAACTCGAAAAGTTGAATTCTCATTAAAAAAATTCATTTTCATTACCTCTATATTTATTGGATATTCGAAATATAACAAAAAAAATAATTTCATTTTTTAATATCCTGGAATTGTTTATACTGTTTGATAATTTCACAACACTCTAGAGTTTGTTTTGTAAACTTTCTAAATTTAGCTACAAAAATCTTATTTTTTCCTACATTGATATTATAGATATTTTTGAAAAAATCATGTATTCAAAGCCAGATGCCTGAAATCAATATATCGTGTCATTCAACTGAAATCTGTTATTAGTTACTTGATAAAGATTTTGTAAACATGTTTAGGTAATGGTTTCATTGTTTTTATACTTCGCAGTTTCAAGGAATGACTTGAATAACTTCGTAATCAAAATTGTATCGAATGTATTATTTACTAAGCATGGACTCAGACTTTCTTAAGAAATAAGAAATGTGATATATGTAAGCAAGAAATTATTGTAATGTGTTTCATTATAGAAAGATTCAAAATTTTGTTCAAAAATGAAGCATTTTAACATACATTGCTTTATATTTAAGAACTGTTCTTTTTATTAATAAACAATGAATTAGTTCTAATTTTAAATTTTTTCTATATGTCTACGAATGATAATGTTTTTATAAACCTCTAAGAATAGACTAAATTTTTCACTAAAAACTATACATCTGTGAATATATTTAATTTAAATTATTATTGTTTAAATATTGTTTAATAATTAATTATTTAACAATTTAATTTTATGAATTTCACCGATATAATTTTCTACGAAGAATACAAAAGTAAAACTAAAATTTTCTTTTTGCTTTGCATCATGGTACTCCTGTTTATAAGATCTATTATGGAAATAATCGTTGTACAGGGGCTTTGTTTCTTAAAGACGCATTTTTCAG
Organism: Trichonephila inaurata madagascariensis; assembly: GCA_019973955.1. Lineage (NCBI taxonomy): Eukaryota > Metazoa > Arthropoda > Arachnida > Araneae > Nephilidae > Trichonephila > Trichonephila inaurata. The sequence goes on along the minus strand of BMAV01015589.1, from coordinate 45,475 downwards.
AAGCAATAAATTCATTTCTCCAGCGTCATTTAAATCTGTTGATTTCGAAAGAACAATGCACAAGTTCCTGCTGAAGTCATGCGTTGCAAAAAGTTTTACGTTCGCAAGCGAATTCATGTCTCAAGACAGCTTTTGCTGCATTTCTGCACATGCGCATTAAGATGATGTGATAATTGAGGAGCATTTTATTCAAAAACCCTTTATTCTCTTCCTAAGTGAAATTTAAAGATTAAATTTCATGTTTCAGAAATATTTGGCAAAAATATTTTTAATTATCCTACAGTGCTTTGATTTGCGTGTATTTTTTTTCAAAAGAAAAACAGTCTGGGCGGTATAAGTTTAGGCTTAACTAATCCCGATTATTTTAGTGGTTCCCAAACTTACTGTGATCCCAAACCCTTTTTATACAAAACACTTGACCATGAACCCTCAAGTGAAATAACACACATTTTTTAATGCTTTACATTGTTTCGAAACTGTGAAAACATACTTCATGAAGCTGAATGAAAAATAACGCAGTATTTCTTCTCTACATGAAATCAGGAATCAAAGAGATTATCAAACACATTATTAGTCAGTATTTTAAAATTTATAATTTACTGATACTATAATAATTCACTAAGACAGTGCTTCTCGAACTTTCAATATTTGAGACCCAATATTCAATCATATAATTTTCATCGCCCCCCCCTATACAATAATAATGTGTAGAATTTAATAATACTATACTTGACGCTAAAGCTACCATAGGACTTTACCCTTAAGAAAAGCGTTATATAAATGTCTGCTCATCCAAAGTGTTAACCCCGACTTAACAATACACGTCTTTCCACACAGTGAAACTGTCATAAAACAGAAGTTTTGAATAAAAAGGTAACGTTTATTCTATTATATTTTTCATGTATCTTATTTATAATCTCAGAATGTATTTTATTTGTTTACTTTGTTTTTTAAAAAATTTTGTTTTCGATTTTCAATACCCCTACTTAAAAAATTATCACGCCTCCTCTGGGGGAGGCGCCCCACAGTTTGAGAAAAGCTACACTAACAGTATTTTTAGTTGTTGAATAAAAAATGTATAGTTTCTAACTGTGGATATTTTTTATGTAGTTGCTTATTATAACCCCTTCCCCAGAAAAAAAGCAAAAAATTTGTATTTTGTTTAGATTTGTATTTTGTTTGATATAACAAATAACCCCGAATTAACGAACAAAATGTTCGGTCTTAATGAATTCGTTAAATCAGGGTCCGACAGTATATAAAAAAGGCGAAAATTCAATGAGAACTAATATTTATTAATATTTTTATGTTGCCGCCGATATAACAAACTTTTAAAAAAAAAAAAGCCTTATTTGTACAAACAGAGTAAATTCTATTGAAATTATTATTTTTCCAGTTTTGAATATTTGCAGATTATTCAGAAATTGTGTTCATGTTTTGTTTATAATAAAAATACTTCTTTGATTTTGTTAAAAAAATATTAGACCCTAAATGTAAATATGCATTAGTAAAAATGTATTCAGTTCAATTCATATTCTGGGGGTACACTTATTTTTGTTTTTAATGTTTAAAATTTCAGAAAAATAAAAATTTGAAATAAAATAACAAAATCTCAAGAAAACATGTCGATAAGATTTCTAAAATTTGAATTAGAGCATTTAAACTTTACTCAATTAATGCTTAAAATTATAAATAAAAATAATAATGATAGATTTCTTAAAAAAAAAGGAATGATTTTTGAAATTTTTTAGAAATGTAAAAAAAAAAAATTCTTTTAAGATTTTTTTTTAAGAATTTGATTTTTAGATTATAAACTCAGTTTTTATTAGCTCATTCCCTTGTAAAGTATGCCTAAATACAAATTTATCAAACAGATTGATATCATGTGTACTTTTAGTAATTTTTAGTAAAACGCATGAGATTTATCTGAAATTAGAATTTTTTTTTCATTCAGAAAATTATATATTTTGTATAGTTATATTATTATTATATTAAAAAAGGATGCAAATTTTTTGAAAAAATATGGAATAAACATTTATAAGTAAAAAGTTAAACCTCTAAGAACTTTTTTAAGGGGGGAGGGGAGGAAGAAATGAAACACTTTTTGATAAATTTTGAGATGCCATATATGTATATGCCCTTTTTTTTACAAATTCTAATTTGAAAAGTTTTTTTGTATATAAATGTTACCTCAAAATATTATCGAATAAATTTGCTTCCAATAGTTATCATGCTCAACTTAATATTTTTAAAGAGAATGTCGTATATTCTTTCTAGATCTTCAAAAAGAAATGTATGTTTTAGTCGTTGTACGTATTTTTTATTAGAAAATAATTGTAATACATTAATCGAATCTTCTAGAATCAGTAAAGTTTTATTTAGTTTTATAAGAAATTGTCTGAATAATTTGCTGAATAATCTTTATGCAAAGTTATTTAAGTGATCAAATAGTGATATTGCTAAAAAAGTAAACGAAGTATAACATATATTGTATGGTAATTACTATTAAATGCCTGAGTCAGCGAATAAAAATATGACGCTAATATTGAGTTTAAAAAATAAAATACCAAGAGTAGTGAAATTCGACACTCAATTGGTTTTGCCAATGGGAACAGGACGATTTCAAAAAATCGGGCAAGAATATTGCCGTAGTGAATGAAATAACATTTCGAGCGACGTCTATTGACATATATTAAAAGGTTAAACACTTTTATTATTAACAATAAATAGTACCTCTGACTGCATTCCTTCGCTATAATTTTGTTTTATTCATACACAAAAAATTTAAAGAACTGTTCAAAATTTTTAAAAATAAAGATTACTCGAATTTTGTATAGCGCATGCGCAGTAGAGCAGTTTACCCTACCTTGAAATGATGTATTCCAAGACCCAAATTCGTGATTCAGTATGACAAGGAGAAATTTGTTCTCTTTATTTAAATGCGGGCGAATATTTAAAAATGTTTTGTTGTTAAAGAACAAAACAGTAAGCTGGAACACTTGGAATTATTAACGAATTCTTGATGCAAATTATCTAGAAAGTAGATTTCATAGTATCAACGAACAAATCCTTATTATCGTTTTTGACTATTCAGGATTTAATATAAGAACAAAAACCTATCACATTGCTTTGAAGTAATTTCTTTAATTTTTACTTATTTTGATGAATTCTTTTCAAAGGAATTAAATAGTTTAAATGTTTTCGAATGTTTAACTTTAATAACCTTTCATTGGGTTTTAGTATTTTTCCTTTTTTATTAGAATTTGATGAAGTTTCTTGTGATAAACGACAAATACTTTCGTGTGTCAGTGCATCTTTGTTCATAATATAATTAGCCAGGTTTTATAATCATAGGTACGAACTTTGAATTAAAGGTTAAAAAAATAATTACAAAATTATGCAATTTTTAGTAATTTTAAGTCTAATACTTAAAATTAAAAAAATCATACTGTTTTATTTGTAATACTGAATAATTATTTTAATAAATTATATATATATAAAAGGTACATAATGCGAATAAGTTAAAGTTATGTAGTTTACTCATTGGACAAATTGTTGTTTTTAGCAGCGAGACAGAACAATTTGAATTTTGTACTAACATAAGATGATTGGTAAAAAATTTGCATACTAATTACTTAGAATTTTCAGTTTTATATAAACAAATTCAACATTAATCCTTGCCGAATGATATAATTTTGTTTAATTTCTTGCAAACAATTTCAAATAACTTCACAAATAAAACTGGAAATGACGTTCACAGATCTACAAAGATGATCTAAATAACGCTTACATGTTCAGAAAATTTTTCAAAATTAATACTTTTCAATTTTCTATTTTAAAAATTTAGAAAATAAAAGTTTGTCACTGTAAGTTTTAAATTATTTTTAACTAAAAACTCATTCAGATATGAATAGAAATCTGGCGAGTGTGTGCTCCATTTTAAATTGTACTTAATTACATTTAGGAAGAGTGTCATACTTAAATGACGATTGTTTAAATCATTTGAAATGTATTCTGATCATAATAAATAATAAATATTATTCATATCACATTTTGAAAATAGGTAATGGTGACTGAAAGATAAAAAAAATATATGTATATCTTTTAAATTCATGGTCATAAAAAGATTTGAAAAATTCTAGATCGTCAGAACTATATACACAAAATCCCCACTTATACTTTCATTAACTGATTCATATAAGATGAATCAGTACAAATATCTAGAAGAGTTAGAAATAAGAAAAAGCCTTTACTCCATTTTTACATTATCGGAATGACATGTGAGGATGACTGTGTGAAAACGCTGAGATAATATTCTTAGTTATATATTAGGAAACAAAAAAGCTGTTATCCGTTTCCTTTTGTAACAGTCATCTTCACACAAACAAAAAAGTAGAAAAGAGGGCTATCTGCATAAAGAATCTGAATAAGGCACATTTCAGTTAGAGCAAAAAAAAAACGATAAACATAAAACGGAAAAAAAAGGATGTTCATGAGTAAGATTTTATGAATGAAAAGAAAAGAAAAAACAACGATTTATTTTTCTGATGTGCCATCTGGTGACTAGTATGCAACAAATTGACTTTTTTTCTTATATGATTGCAACGCAATGAACGATTGTTTTGATTGAAGAATGTAAGAAAAGATCTCGTGACAATGTATAACTTATGTCTAGAAATCTAATGAAAATTTAAAAAAAAAATGCCTTTTTTTTTTGAAAAAAATATCTGGCTTAATTATTATACAAAATGAGGGAAAATATAGGAAAATAAAATCTCTTTTTAAATACAGAAATAGACTTAAAACATATACCTATATTAAAAGAAGGGAATGAAATTACACGAATTCTTAAGGAAAAATAAATAAGAAGAAAAATAATTTTTTTAACAAGAGGTATAATTTTCTTAAGGTAATTTAGTTGTTTATACTGCGGCTATAGTTTTAAATATGTATCTGAAATAAGCATATGCCAGTTAATATTCCACATGCAGTTTATTCTATTCATTTTTAGAAGTTATTAAAGAGGAATCTGTAAGAAAAAAAGAGAACGTATATGATGTGATTTACGATGATTGACAGTTAAAAATTTTTTTAAGAAGGAAGTAGTGATAAATTTAATTATTCTTTTGTTTTACTATTGAAGTTACAAAAAAAAAGCATGCGAATATCTATTCAACACATTTGTTTGGTTTTAAAAATTATTTTTTGGGGAGGAAAAAAAGATTTTATGCAATAAAAAAAATTATTTCAGAATTTTGAAATAATAAAAGTCCAAAGCTTACTCTTTTTCTTCGTTTGTTGCAATTTATTATCTTATTATTATGTTTCCTTGAAATAAGAATCAATAACAAAACTTTCAACAGATGGCGCCATGAAGCATCAATTATGTCAATCTTTTTTTTTTTTTGTTGTTGCTAAGCCCTTTTTCTCTAATCAACGCAAAAAAGTGATAGAACAACATGAAATGTGAGAAAATAAAAGTATAATTTTGCGTATTATATAAATCTATACGAAATTCTTTAAAAACAAATATACTACGAAAGCGAACAATAATTGATTCTCGAAATAAAAAGCATTAAACACTTGAAAATTATTGACCAGAAATTTGAAACACACACAACGAAAGAATAAATAACTCTATTTTTAAACTTGAATGTAATTTTTAAAATAAGTCCTTTTTTGAGTATGTTTTAGTTATTTTATTTACTCTACGTAGTAAAGTATTTAAAAATTTTAATTATTTTTATTCACTCACTGTAAAACAATCAATTACGCGTTACTTCCTCTTTTAATAAATTTTTGCTATTTTTTTATATTAATAAATGTACACTGCTGTTTGTAAAAAATGCATCACCATGAAGGAATAATCAGAATTAAATGAACTTTGCAGCAAATATCAATTATAGGATGTTACGTAAAATACTAAAGTTTCAGAGTCACTGCACCTCTGCTGATGTTGAAAGTGTATAAATAAAAGGGTGTAGCTTGACGTTCAAAATAGTAAATGATTATTTGTTAGTGGCGAACGTTTAGTGAGACCTAAGTATGCCTCCACGACGAAATTAGAAGAAATTCCAACAGCTTACGGAGTTTGAACGGGGGAGGATTATTGGCCTTGGGAAGGAGAATTTTCCTATCGCGCAATAGGAGCTCTTGTGCAGCGGAACAGTTCCACAGTGGTACGAGTTTGGAAACAGCGGACCGACCAGTGCCAAACAACTCCAAAAACTGGCAGTGGACGACGAAAGGTGACGTCAGTGCGCGACGATCGACACCTGCTCCGCAAGGCGGTGAGTGACCATACAGCTTCCTCTAGGCAGTTAGCAGCACGTTGGTCTACTGCTACAGATGTACTAATGTTAGCTTCGTCAATTCTTTCGACGTCTGCTGCACCGTGCATTGCGTGTAAGGCTGCCTTTATACAGGATCCCCTCCGGCAAAACCATCGACGGCTGCGTCTGCAAAGGGCTCATGAGCACAGAGCCTGACAAGCTGATTGGCACCAAGTTGTTTTTTCAGATGAATCACGCTTCAATTTGTGGAACCATGATGGCCGCATTAGTGTTAGACGCTATGCCGGTGAACGCTTCCTTCCACACTGCGTTATAGAACGACATAGTGGCCTAACACCCGGAGTTATTGTTTGGGTGAGATTTCGTATCATGGACGATCAATTTCCTATGAATTGAGGGTAATCTCAATAGCAACAGGTACGTTCGTGAAGTGCTACAGCCCGAGGTCGTTCCCTTCCTTCAAGGCATCCCTTGAGCTATCTTTCAGCAGGATAATGCACGTCCACATGTTGCAAAGACTGTTCGAGACTTCTGTTCAGTTCGACACATACAACTTCTTCCTCCGCCTGTTTATTCGTGGATATGTCTCGTGTGAGATTTGGTTTGTCGTGATCCGCGTCCTGTAGCTTCAAAAGACGAACTTTTGCAGTGCATACAAGCAAAATTGAATTCTCTTCCACAAACAGACAGTCAAAATCTGTTCGACTCTATGCCACGTTGTGTAGCAACACTTTTTGCAATGCTTGGTGGCTACACCAAATACTGACTTCGGACACTTAATATTGTTTTTTTTTGTTTTGAAATTTTTTTATTTATTTGTACTAATACAAGTCGTTTGTGCATTAAATTTCTTAAGTCTGATGATTCCTTCATGGTGTTGATTCTTTTACAAACAGCAGTTTATTATGTTTATAATTTTTCATTATATGCTGCTGCTAATGTTTTCTAGGATGAATATTTATATGTGTGCACTAATTTATTTTATTGATATTTTTCTGGATTATGTATCAGGAGAATCAAATTTTAGAAATTATACAGGCCCTACAAAATTTGTTGTTGTAAAATTGACAAAGATATTTCAAACTATTCATTTATATTTTGTACTATTGAATCAGAAAATATAAGTCACTGGGCGTCACAAGAAAATATTTTTAACAATCTTGACAAAATGCAAATTATAATGTTTTAAAATTTGATATCGTAATATAAAATTAAATGAAAAAAGTACTAATTTCGGAAAAAAACACTCTTACATTACTGAAAGAAATTTCCTTTCCTTAATACATCCATCTGGAGATTTTTCAGTGCACATTTGAGGTAATTACGAAACTGGAAGCGTAGTTTTAATCTGATATTCATCTTAACTGATTTAAAATCCTGATATTTGTGATTCCTTATAATGGAATGTGAAAAAGTTTTTTGAAGATTTCTCCAAAATAATTAAGGACACATTGATTACTTGAAAGTGCTTAGTCGTAAAACACATAAGACATTGCTTTGTCCATATTCTTATTACAAAATGCGCGACAGCTATCAAGGGTAATAACTGTAGAATATTTGGAAAAGTGATTTGTTGTTTCAAAGATTTGTGTCGGAATCCCTGTGACTTTTAAAGGAAATTGATGCAATTACTTCGAGAATGTAGTTTCACGTTCCTTTAATAGTTTGGTTGTATCTGTAGTCTTACCTGTACTATGCTTTTTTTTAAAGGTCTCATTCCTCCTGCTTTGCCAAGGAATTTCGAGCTGAAAGGTGACCATGTGGACTACATGCAGAAGTACGCCACCTACCAAGAGATGCACTTTGATTTCAGCAACAGTCGGGCCAAATATATGTACCTACTAAATGGTATCGAACGCCACCTGCTGTTTGACTATGAAGCTAGGCAAGTCATCGAATATGACGTCTTTCATCCTGGCAGTAAGTGTTTTCAAGAAGATGCATATTTTTTCTAAATTTAGCTGGTCCTCTAAGGTTGATGAGGGCAATATAACCAATTTTATATCATGTTTTACAACTGTCAGTCTAAATTTTCTTTTGGAATTCTGATACTCTTTTCACCTTCAACAAAATTCAAATTATGTACAGAACATGTATTATTATGACGAAGGGAAATTTTACAGACGTTCTCTATTATTTCGGGAACATTCCTTATTAATACGAGTGTAAAAACTGTATGGGATTAAGAATCTAGGACAAATTTTTCGCATATAAACGTGTAAACAAAACTCATGGACGGAGGCCTTTCAGGAGATAATACTGGGAATTTTCATTTTAATTTGTAAAATGGGCTGTTGTGACTCAATCTCGAAGAGAAGGTTATTGTTAGAATTTTATGATTATTTTTTTCCATAAGTGCAAAAGTTTTGACTCAATTTCGGTTTTGAATCAAAATTATTTCTATTTTAATTTGAAAATTTGAGAATTTTAATTCCACTTTTACATAAATGAATTAAAAAGCATGATGTAAAATTCATGATGGATGCATGGATGTATTTGCTCTTGCTTTTAATGAACTTTTCTCAAATTTAAAAAGATGAAATGCTGCAAGTAATTTTTTACTCACTTTTTGTTGTATTTAAGCTTTGAAGTTTTGCACACTTTTTAGCATTTGATGTCAAAATACGAAGTTTTAATATTTTCAAAATTTATTTGATCAAATAATTGATTAATTAAAATTACATTTTAATTCTTTATTTGAAGAAATCCCATCTAGTAATTAATTATGCAAGTGAAAGAAGGATGTCCAAAGGCTCATTACACCTACCAAAGGGATCTCTCTTTTTAAAAATATTCCATGGAATTTTTCGATGAAATATTCCATACAATAATTCATAATGCCGACTAGGCGGCGTAGTTGGTTTGCCGTTGGCCTCGTATGTCTATGGTTGCTGGTTCGACCCTGGCACAAGTCGGTAGATTTTTCATGATGCAGAAAATCAACAACGGCCATGTCGTATGATTATACGGCAAGTAAAAGATCTCTAGAGTGTCTGTTTGGCTTAGGTGCTCTCGGTAAAATTAAACCCTATTACAGGTTTACATTGTCAGGGCTTAGGTGCCTCCCTCTAGGGAGGAAAGTGGGCGTCAAAATTTCCAGAGATACCAGCTTCCGGGTAGTGTACTAGGTCTGCAATGGTAAAACATCAATCCGCAGCCCCATTAGAAATAAAAAAAAATATGCTTCATAACATCTCTAAAAGTATAGATATATTACAGATTGAAACCGGAAAAATAATTAATAAAGAATATAATTTAATGAACACAGAATATTTTTATTTTCATAGTACATTTTAAACGAGTTTAATTTTAATCATAAATTCATAAATTAAAATAAAATCAACAGAAAGGAGAGAGCCACTTACTTAGTATTTCAATTAGAAATACTTAGAATATTTTTAATTGAATTTGATTCTTAATTTTTGATACATATATTTAAATTTTTAATAAATATACAGGAATTTTTTTTCTTCGAAGCTTTTCTTCATTATTTGTGTTCCATTATATTCATTACGGCTTAATTTTTTCTGATCGTAAAGTTTACCCAGCCTCACTCTTTAACGAGTTTTGCTTTTATTTCTAAATTTTTAATAAAGAACTTTTTTTCTCCTTTTTTATTATACTAATAAAAGCTTGTGTAATATTCCAATCCGACAAGGGGGTGATTATAGGCCAAGGATGAAGGTCTTTTTGCCGAAAAAAATGTAATGAACTTTTATTTCACCAGAAAGCGAAATATGTTAAGAAGTGTTATGTGCATAAAATTGAAAAAAAGAAATGTTAAAATATAACCAGTTTCTGTGTAATTATTCATAAAAAGTTATACAGGGTGATTCACAAAGAAGTATACAGTTTCGATGCTCTATAAATCAAGAACAATGTAAGATATTGAATGCAACCTGCAACAAATGATATGGGACTATTTAAAGGTTTGTTACTGACTGTATAATGTAGATTTTCTATGTGAAAATCCTTAGTCACGCGACACGGCAATCCCTTTCCGCCCAAATGTGAGTTAAGGTACCAACTCCAAAGACCGCGGCTGTGATACGTTGTTTCAGCTTCATCCAGGACTTATACTTTTGCACACACAGCCCGTAGTTTTAAATTTTTCATACCATTGTTTGAAAGATTTTCTGGTTGGAGGCTTTTTTCTGAATCGTGATCAAAAATGCTGTTGCACAGAAGTTGTGGATTCCATTTTGATAAACTCAAGAACACAAAAAGTCTTTCCACTGCAGACATCGCCATTTCGATTGATTAGTCACATGACACGCCCATTATTGCTTACCTCATTTCTGTCAGGGGGTAGACTCAAACTTTTAAAAGTACATTTACCTTACAGTTCGCTGAGGTGGTGCCTGTCTTTGACTAGCAGCATCTGGAAAGTGTTTACTTTTTAAGAATCCCCTTGTATGTTAATAAAATGGCTTCCTTTGAGCTTGGTGCGACGCACTGCCTCGGTCTACCATCTAACGTTTTTTTAAATCGAACCTCTCTCGGTTTTGTTTTAAATGGAAAAATAACTTTTTATCGTGATTTCCCCTTGAACAAAGTAAAATGTTATGAAATTGAAATAAATATGTTTTTTGTGCAAGTAGGATACTAAACATTTCATTTTCTGTTTCAGTGGACATCAAGGACGATCCTCTTTCTCGTGGATGCACGGCCACCGACTTGGACGACTCAGAACACAAATATGTGTTTGGTTTCCTGGACGAGTATTCTGATTGGCCCAAGATGTACGACCAATACCAAGTCATGAGGTTCGGCGGCCAATACAAGTACGCATATAATGGAACAAACCGGATGTCAGAGCGAGGACTACTGGTAGACAAGTTCGTCGGTTGCATTTATGACCAGGAGATGAGTGCCACTATAGCGGCCAATTATTCTTTCACCAGTGAGTTTACCATATAATCGTATCATTACAGCTAAGATTCGGATAATGATTACTCGGAAATACAGGGTTTTTCAGGAATCCTAACACAAATATTTTGGTACATGCAACTACAAACCTTTTTTGCATTGTAATGAAGAGACACAAGTAATGTGCTGGCCCCAAACGCAATTAAAAACGTAAAAGGAAATTATTTGATTATTTAAAGCAAGCATGTCGAAAACGTCTGACTTCCGACGAATATCTTTGTAGTCCAAACAACTTGACTGCACAGAACAAAAGTATTACGAACGATAAGATTCTCCAGTAAAGTATTGGTAGTTGTGGCCAGTGGTGTAACGCACCCCCCCCGCATTGCAGGGGAGGCAGGATTCTAAGAGGCCTAAGGCCTGACTGACACCAAATGCGTATTTGGGCTTGAAGCTACAAAACTGCCTTTGCAGGGAGCCCTAATGTTCTCCGTTACGCCACTGATTGCAGCGTTGTTTCTCCTACCAAAGGTGGTGAATATTTTAGTAGACGGTAGTGAAACCTACTTTTTCTATGCCAATCCATTGTTTATCTATTGACTTGCTGTCCAGCATTAAATAGTTTGCTTTCAGAGAATAAGAAAAACAAGTTTATTTTTTTGCTACAATAATTAATTAGTGCAATTGCTCAAATTCATGAAACAAATATTGATTTTTATTACAAGGTTTCATTATTTTGTGTTAACTATTACTCATTTATTTCAGGCTCTTACATGCAGAGTATTTTTTATTGAAATCGGTTGACAGTAAAATAAAACAAATATTGTTGAATATAATTGGAAAAGGGAGGGGTGGGAGACAGGGGTTACTGGAGTATTTTTATTGTGATATGAATGATAAAATAATCTTTTTGTTTATGCAATAATACTATTAGTGTGTCAGAGTGAAAGACTTAAATTGTCATTGTAAACAACATGAACATAATAATATACATAACGATGAGCAGAAAGAATTATGATACAGCTTATAAGTAACAACATTCTTATTTGGGAAATAAATTTTTTAAGAAAAGAAAAAACAACCTCCTTAATTACACGAGGTGCGGGCTGCGTAACCTTTCGTCTTAATGACTTAGTGAGTGAATACACCTCTGACCATAAAGTTCGGTGACTAGTCCTGTAACATTAACGTAGATGAAATATTCATGAAAGTTACCTTAATGTCCTTTGAAATAGTCACCTCCCATTTCTATGCAACGCTGAGATCTTCTATACATGCTCTGGAAACTTTGCAAGAAGTCTTCTTTTGGGATGGAGTTCAAAAGCCTCGTCACGTTTCGTTGGATGTTAGGAATAGCGTCAATATCGATGACACGCTTTTTTCATCCTTAAATTCTGGGTAACGATTTGTCACGCGGATTCGCGGTTAATCTGCAGTTAATCAGTAATCATGCGCACAGTTAATTGACGATCTTTAGTGATCAGTTTCCTCAATTTCTCAATGTTTTCGTCACTGACGGACGTCGCCAGTCTTCCGCTAAGGGGGTTCTCAGAAACACTTTTTCTGTTTATCGAAAACGGACGAACCACTCGTACACACACTTCATGGACAGTGCTCATCTTCATAAATACGTACCAGTATCGCATACATTTCTTTTAGTGTCTTGCCAAGCTTAAAACAAAACTTTAAATTGATCTTTTGTTCGTTCGTTTTCCTGTTCTCGGTTAAGAACCAACGTACTAAACAAGCACTTTGTAAATGAAGTCTTACATGGAATAAAGATGAGTCTCAACTGAAAAATGAGGAAGGGGGAGGGGAGCAGATGGTCAATACACCTGCTGCTACGCACGTGCAGCGTTTTGTTTCTCCAGTGTTGCCAGATCGGCCGTTCTGACTTCATTGATCGAAATTTATTGTCAGAGGTTGTATTAACTTCGCATTCTATTCAGCTACTCGATGGTTTTTGGTAATGGACCTCGTAATTTCAAACCATGATCAAGTGACGAGGATGACTCCAGAGTAAGGCATCCTTATGTCTTAACCTCCCCACGACATCAACGGGAGGACGTTTCAGCTTCGACAGATTTAAGAGGCATCGATTAAAAAGCTTGTGCCACGATTTAGAATTGAACTTGGAATACTTTGGCACTGAATAGATGGATTTAGCTATTGTGCCTGTTTCAAAATAACACATTTCTTTGATTTGCTTTGATTTCTTTCTTAATGAAGCACTTTGAAGTTATACTTTGAAGCTTCGGTGATGGACATCTTAATTTCAAACCTCGGTCAAATGACGAAGATGACACCTCAGTTGGCACCCTAAAAATAAGGTTGCCCAAAAATCCTTTGTACTACCTGAAAAAAAAACCGATGAGCCATGTCTGGCACGCATACACCCCAGGTTGATCACTACTGCTTGAAATTTCAAAAAAAAGTAAACAGTTTAGCGGACGTGGTGGAGCTGCAACTTATATTCCAATAAAAAATTATTTAAGTGCAATATTTTGACAAAAAATGAACATAGAATGAGCAATTTTCAAAACATTCTTCTTTTATGAAAATTGCTTCTATTGTAATAATATTTTGCCTGTATATATCTCAAGCCTCTGTACAGAGGCTGAACTAAAATTTTTGAAATGTATAACTTAGAAGCGGATTTATTCATATTTTACGACAACAGAGGGGAGAAATTTTAAGAAAAAAACGCCGATTATTATTTCAATTGGTGGTAACTCTGAAAATAATGTGAATTTTTTAAAAATCCTTGTTCAGACTCTATGGAGTATTTACTTTATATAAGCAAAATATTATTATTATAGAAACATTTTGTATAAAAGGAGAACGTTTTGAAAAAAGGTTATTCTAAGTTAATTTTTTCCCAAAATATCGTGTCTAAAAAAATTTCTTTTGCCCTAATGTCCTTAAAACTTCTTTATACATGTATTCTAATATAAGTGACTCTAAATATCACGAAAAATATACATTTACACGCTTTTTTAAAATCACGGTTCCGAACGTAGTCGGTTACCTTAAGTTTTAACTTGGACGAGGTGTTCTTAAAATCTCTTTTATACTTGGATTTTTTGGAAGTATACCGACTGATGGAGTTAGTATAGTCTTAGAGATAGCTCAATTAAGGATTAAAAACAACAACAACCCCCCCCCCCCCCGAGATGAATCAACAAATTGGTATTATCTTGAGCATTTCTTTCTTTCAGATCGCATTGTGTTCACATCAGGCGGTACCATGACCGAAGACGTTCTCGGGGTGGATGACGGGATGTTGTCTGTGGCCGCCCGATTGGACATGTACGGGACTGTGTACGATGACGTCGCACAGCAAAGACAGACTTTAAACAAGAGCGAGAACACATTCTGGTTCAGAGGAGAGCCAGATTTTGCTTTAGATACCTTCAGGGTAAATAAATCTCCCTTTTTAGCACAACATTTATTTCATCTTGTGCAAAGAGAAAATTTGTAATCGATTTCTTTGTTTTTTACTTGACTTTCTAAAATTCTAATATTTTGTAGAGCTGTTTTTTTTTTTTTTTGGTTGACGTAAAAAAAAAACATGTTTTAATTATCAAGTTTTATGCGTTCATTTTAATTAGACTTTTACTCAATACTATCTGGTATACTCAATGTTCACTTGTGTAAACTGAAACAAGTAATATAAAAAAAAAATTTAAGTCAATTCCTACTTACATCAACAAAGAAAAATTTTATTTTAGGTACTTTTTATTAAATAGTTACAATTAATATACATATGCATATACATAGGACAGAATCACAACATTAAGTGGTAATTAATTTTTATTCATTATCATTAAGGTATCGTATTGTCATCCAAAACAATCGTGTATATAAATTTTCATTTCAACTGAATGCTTTAAAACGTGAGAAAAAAACCTTTTCACACATGTTTTGACACAAGTCGCCAAAAGGGTTGTTAAGTCGCCCAAAATGATGCAAACGTGGCTGTATTTGTAGTCCTTAAAATAATTAGTTTTAATCAATTAATTTTTATTAATTATAAGATTTTATTAATTATTAATCCATCAAGATAAATAAATAAATTTATAGACAGTGTGAGTTAATAGTGGGAATTGAAAAAATATAACAATCGAGATGAAAGGATAAAAAAAATCATGAGGATAAATTTTTAAATTTTGTTTTTAATAATTTTAAGTAAACTGCAAAACTGATAGGGGGAAAAATCCGCTGCGTACTCATATTTGTGTACCATAAATTTTTGTTGCAGCTTCAGAATTTTTAAATTTTCTTCTCAAATTTTTGTTGCCAAAAACAAGATTAAACAACAAGTCTAAAAAAAAATAATCATGTATGTTAAAAAGAAAAGCACTGCTGAAAGATATCCGAATTGGCATCTTTACCTTTAAATATGTCCCTAATGCAGTAATCGTTTTTGACATGAGTGGGAACAGTTTTCCACTATTGCCTGCATTGGTTACTTCGTATCTACGCACCGAAATTCTGCCTTAAGCAAATCGATGCTGTTGCCATCTGTCTATGGTAAAATCAAATTTTTTTTTTTAAAAAAAAAATTTGATTTTTTTTCCCGGTGAAGTATGCTGCTTACGGCTCCCTTGAAACATCAACAAAGCTCCTTCCAAATTTTTGAAGAAATGTGATCAACGTTGGGATTTGTATAAGTTCCAAACATTCAGATATATTTTTAAAATGAAAAAGCATCGTCTGGTTGAGAATTGAGTACTTGAATTTCGGATACGACACGATCTTTTAGGTGTGTGTTCGAACAAGAGCTACGCCAAAGTGTTCATTTAAGGTGACCGCCTACCTTGAAAATGTCGTTTTTCGCCTACATAAGGCATTTTTTTTATTTCAAAATCTTATAGTTTGAACATTTTTCTTCCCTAAACAGTTTTACGCGAAATAAAAATAAAGTTATAATGATTTTAAAAACATCACTCTATGCAAAAGATAAAACTTTAAATGAATTTTTCTCAAAATTATGTTTTCGAAAGAAACTTTTTACCAGATACATGATATCTTAAGAATCAAACCAGATAACATTTTGAAATTTTGTGTGGGAATGTTTATGATACTATTTTTCATAAAGTGGAGACCATAAGTTTTGCTGTAGGTTAAATATTTTTTTCATTTAGGGTAGTAGAAAAAACTTAAAAAATATCAAAATTTTCATGCATAATTGTCCGGAATTTTTTTTTATTTTAATATTTCTCTTAGATTTTGGTTCAATTTGAAGAGCGCTATAATATATATGTTGTGTATAAAGAAAATTATGATAATTGTATTAGAAATTTTTATACAGAGTTATCCGTTTTAGTAAGAATTTGGTAAAATTTTCTCGAAAACGACCAATTTTTCTAAAAGTACAATATGTATTTAAAAAATTTTATGTATTTGCATATTTTTTTTCGTTCCTAAAAACGCTCAATTTGTTACAAAAAATTGTTTTTATAAAAAAATTAGGTCCGAAGGTAAGCAGTCATCTTAAGTAATAGGGTCCAGTGAATTAGTTCCAAAATCTGGGGGGTATTCAGTTCTAATATTATATTACTTTTGAAACAAGTTTGCACTGCCCTATTTTCATAAACAATAAATATGTGTTCGAAGCATTATAAAGCATAGTTTAAAAAAATTGCAATGCAAATGTGATTTGAATAGTATGGAAACATATTTTATAAATAAATTTCGAAAGCATTGAACTAAGCTAAGGCATTAGATTTTATGTATCATATAAATATATTTTTCATTTTTGCATACCCCCCCTCCTCAGATGGCCTCATCTTTATCCTCCTTTGTTCTTCATTTTCACAATACCACAGTTGTTAAAAATATTCAAGAGATTTCTCTGGTCTTTATCATTATATAGGCATTATCCTATTATATTAAGCAGATTAGTTATCATATTACTGTAGAAATTATTTTCAATTTAAAAGATGATAAAACTTCTCACATATTTTTATTCAATTGTTACTATTAGTTCTCTCTCTCTCCCTATATATATATTTATTTATATATATATCTTGTTAAAATTTTTAATCGTTAATAAAATACTTTTTATTCATCCACTGAAGTTCAAATACATTTTTTTTTAAAACTTGAAATGGACGACACTTGATGTTAATACAGTTTTTTCAAATATTAATTCATTAATTAAATTTTATTTTTTAATTTTAAATTTATTCTGTGCTATTTCTGAGGAAGTTAGAACTAGCACCAACAAATGGTGCCAGTTAATTTTTCTAACGAATTTTTTTGACTTCAAATATATTTTTTTAAACATAGTGGATAACACTTGATGTTGATACAGTATTTTTTAAACATTAATTCATTAATTAAATTTAATTAACTAAAATAAAAAAAATTTTGTTGACCTAAGCAGGAATTGATTAAATTATTTTTTTAAAAATATTACTTGTTTTTCAGTGTAATTCATTTTCAATGTGAAAAATCCTGTGAGTTTGATGAAAATATCTGAATTATACAATTTAAAAGTATTTTAAATCGCATATTTTTATTGCGTTTTCAGTCAATTCGCTTATTTAATTTTGAAAGCTATAATTGATATCATTAAAAAATCAAAAAGAGCGCAATGTGAGTAATTTTCTTAGAATTATTTGAAACACACAATTGGTTGACTTAAAATGCTTCAGAAATTAAAACACACGTGTAATTAAATTCTGAGTTCATAGGAATTACTTTATAAGCGCACACGTTTCGATGTCTCTCTAGAAATATTAATGTAGGTACCTCCATTTTATATTTATAAGTCTTCAAAAATAGTATAAGTTTTACGATGTCCTTTTAAAGGAATAACAGAAAAATTAGAGTTGGAACAAAAATCCCCCTTTCTTCCTCAGTGGCTCGACAGCCCAGGGTGGGCCTTCGCCTTTTCTAGAAGCCTTTTCCAGGACAGCCTTCTTCCTGCTAATGTTCTCCAATTTTTAGTTCTCAAAACTAGGAGATCTTTTTCTAGGCCATCAATCCGTCTAAGATATGGCCTGCCCTTTCTTCGTGAGCCGATTGGTTGGGCATTGAAGACTTTTTTGGTGGTGCGGTCTTTGTTCATTTTGATAATGTGACCTGCCCATTTAATTCGAGACAAAAATACTTATAGAAATAACGTTCTAAACATGGAATGTATTATTATTTATTTTAAAATATGAAATCATGGCTCCTTTTAAAAATGATTCATCTTTTTGAAAAAAGATAATCGATGATGACGAATAATCATTGAAATTGTTAAATAAAAATTATTCACAAGATTCTATAATAATAACAATGAATAGTAATATTAGTTCTAAAGGTAACAGTTTTAGTGAAAACGAATTTTTTTTTAAATAAAACCACAAGCTTCATTGTTTTTTTTTTAAAAAAAAATTAATATTTTAGTCAAAAAAAAAATTAGTATTGTTTTTAAAGGCAGAAAATATTTCTTTTTATCTTAAAAGCATTACCATCAGAGCAAAAGTTGTAAAAGCGTGAAATACAGTGAGAACTACTAAAACAAATACGACTTTATTGTTTTATTAATAATGTAAAATTTTACAACGAAAACCTAACTTTAAAAATAATGAAAAATTGCTCATTACCATTCAGTGAATTATAGTTAAATCTGTTTATTAAGAGGAAGTATGAACGGATTGAACTAAATTGTTTTTCTTTGTTTGTTTTTTATAATAGATTCCTCCGTACATGTTTTGTGAGAACTTTCGTGGCCGCAAGATTTTGGACGATTTTCCTGAGGCTTTTAGTACTCGAGTACAAAAGACCACCATTCAACGGGACACCTTAGGAAACCTGGCAACCTCTGAAGTCACCTCTTTCGAAGAGGTGAGATCGCTACCTCATAATTCTTATACCTTGTTCGTGTTATTCGAAATTTTAATATACGAGGGTTGGGGCTTAAGTCATGGCAACAATTTTTTTCTTGTAGACATGTGAACGGATCACAAACGTATATGTGTCGTGTGGAAGTTCTGCAGGCGTAGTGTGTATGAAGAACAACAGATGTCTCTGTGATAGTTGCTAGTAGCGCAGGGAGGACTGTGAAGTTAGTTGGTAAATGTCGTGTGAGATGGAAGTAACCCGTGTTGAGCAGCGCGCTTACATCAAAATAGCCGTTCTCCGATTGAAAAATGCGATGGAATGTCACAATGAATTAGTGGAAGCCCTTGGGAATAATGCCTTACCATACCGTACAGTAGCACGTTGGGAAGGAAAGTTTCAACAAGAACGTGTGTCAACCAGTGATTAGCAACGTGGTGCGGCTGATGGTATTCAGCGCTTCCCACATTGTTGTGGTGACAGTAGCAGGAGACTACATCAAGAGTCTTTAGGCCCAGGTTTGTCATGTCAATTTTATATACTGTGTTGTCATTCTTTTGCACCTTGAAGGTCATATTGTCCTTTATACTACCGTAATCAATTAGTGTGTTACGATATTTCATTGTTATTCATTGTCCACACATGTAGTTAACACCTTGTCCTTTCGTCTGCATATGTCATATTTTCCAACCGGATTGTTATTTTCAAGAAAAAAAAAATAGTTGCCATGACTTTTGCCCCAACTCTCGTAGAAGAATGGAGAACGTTTCTTGAAATTTCAATTCCTTATTTTAAAATAATTAAATTAATAAAAAGTACAAAGTGATTCACATAAAGGAGTATACACTCTTTTGATGCTGTAAAAAAGTAATAATCAAAGACACGCACCAACTCAATGAATCGTAAAACAGATATAATTTTACAGTGGGTGTCTCATCCTTGTCGGAAGTGAGATTCCTCTACAGTAAATGCATTTTGTGCAGTGTCCAGAAAAAAATGTGTTCTACCCCTTTTTTTCACGAGCAAACTGTCACGGGGGGCCCCTTTTTTGTATATGGTAACTTTTTGTTAGATGCCACAGTTGCAGAATGACATTGACAACTTTATCCTCCAATTGGATGGTGAACCACCACACTGGATGGCCTACGTGCGAGATTACCTCGATGAACATCTTCTTCACTGATAGTTTGGATGATCCGTGGATTACAACATGCCATTTAACCAATGAGCATCCAGAAGTCAAGATTTAAAACCTTGTAATTTTATCCTGTGACAGTATCTAATGGACAAGGAGTAAAGGATCCTTCCCTCCCCTTTCTGTTGATTTAGTGCAGCTGAAACAATTTACCAAGCAGATATCTATGAATTTGTTTCACACATGCGTTTGGATGGAAATGGAATAACGGTTCGTATAACTAAGGATTCATACATAGAACATCTGTGACTGTCTCTAATAAAACGTAAGATAACTCCATACAAAATTATGTTACAGATAACATGTAATAACTTACATTGTTCTTTGTTTATAGTGCTTTGAAACTGTCTTTATGAAGAAAAATACACAGATGTTAGGGATACATTTATGTCTGAATCGCAAATTAAATAGTCACAAAATTTTTAAGAATAAAAATAACTCAATTACTTAACACTTTTTTGACGTATAGAGCTATTTCATTCATTATGATGACTTAGCTGAAAGATCTTGGACTCGCTGAGTTAAGGGCTCCCTCATTCTATTTTGTTGAAAATGTTGCAAACCCATGTAATAAACCAACGTGTTTCTTCATATTACGACAAAGAGGCCGGATAAAACATTACTGAGGCTATTGAGAAGAGAGCAGATGACATGTTTGAGACACTTCGCTACACATGAACTTTAATACACAGAAACCCCAAACACATACATACATTTGATCTCTCGTCGCTGAAAGTGTTACTTTAAGCTCATACAGGGGTGTTTAGGGAACAGCATCTGAAGTCTCTCTGGCCATCTTTATGTATATAATTCTTCTGTGCGTGTGTATGTGACTGAACTCCTCCTAAGCGGCTGGACCGATTTTAATGACATTTTTTGTGGGGGTTCAAGTGGATTCGAGAATGGCTTAGATTTACAATTCGGTCCGATATAGCAATTAGTTAAAAAGTGTTATTAATTAAAAATCTTAAATCGCATAATTGTCTTACCCCTGTGTGTTATTTTTTCCGCTAATTCCTCGACACAAGAAAAAAAGAAATAAGAGGGGAAAATTTTGTTTTTCGCGCTACCAATTATATGTTGCGTGTCCGAGGGTTAGCAAACCATCGCATTTGTTTGTTTATACCCCTCAAGGGTTAAACAAAAATACTGTGCATTCAATGCCATTACGATAAATTTATTCATATTGTGCATTAAAAAAATATACCTGTTATGAAAATAGCTCAAGTTTTATCTTTTTTATTATTTAATTAAAACAAATTTAAGTTTCTATTCAGAATAGCTTCTACTATATTCAACTTGGTTCATAGTTATACACTTACTCACACGCAATCGATAGGTCGAATTGTGGTAACTGTGCATGTGATGACGTCAGGTATTGGACTAACTTTTTTTAATAAAATTTTCATCAAAACGGTCCAGATTGGTGCAATTTATTCAAAAAAGTTTGAAATTTTCGGATTTAAGACGTGTGTACAGGACAACGTCTGTCGGGTGGCTAGTATATAACTGGTCTTTCTTCAGCTCAGAATCTTTGTGCATCATTTTTAGCTTCTCACAAGAAGATCATAATTGGATTTTTGGGTCATTTTTTGATAACATGATTTCTGATTTAGTGTTATTCTCTGCATTTCACATATGTAAGCCATGAAATATTCTTAGTCGAATGAAAAGACGAATAAAATTAAAACATTGGATAGATAGTTTAGCTTAGCTACTGGCAGGGTCACCCAAGCTGGACAAATAGGAGAGGAGACACCAGTGATACACCCTGGTCCTCCAAGATTGGGGAGTGGGTGCGGGGCTGATCACTCCACGCTGTAAAATTCCCTTTGTCTCGAAATTTAAGGAACAAAAAACGAGGCTGATCTCTCGGAGACGATTTAGGAAACGTGTTAAGGACTTGAGGTTTGGCTGTTGGAATGCTTTATTGCTATACAGAAGTAAGACCCTCCAAGCGCGTGTCGAACAATTGATGGTTTTAGCTTTAACCCTTTAACGGGCACAAAGCTAAAATACACTTTTCTGTGATAAGTACTTGATAAATATAATGTTCTCATCCTCTATAAGCATTATTTAGTCGCAATAAAATACCTGATCAGTAGTTTTTTTCCCGGGTGGTGGCTAGACGTTATAGTCACTGTGCACTTTAGACATTTAATTTACTTTTCAGGACAAAAATAATAAATAATATTACAATAATTTTTATGAAAAAGCTTTCCAAAAACCTAAATAAAAGCTTTTTTTAACTACACAAATTCTTAATTCATTCAAATGAGAGTAAAGTATGTATACTTAAAACATGTCGAAAATGTGTTGAAATTCCTGAAATTTTATTTGTAGGGATCAAAATACAATTTGTAGATTTACACCAAGAAAAACTATTTTTTGCTACACATCCGAGGACATGAAATGCAAAAAAGGTATCGTGCTGCCATCTGTATTGATTTTTCTGCGTTTTAGCTTCAATTAACGCATGTGGATAAACTAAATATCTACCACCCGCTTGGAGAACATTTTTTTAATATGTGGCTAGACCTATTAGCCACTGCCCGCTAAAGGGTTAAGAGAGACTAATTGGCGAACTGTGGCTAAGGGGAGATCGGAATGGAAGAGGGTTCTTGAGAAACCCTTTTGTGTTTATAGAAGAAGAAAGAGGAGGGATAATTTATTTTTAAGCATCTTAACTTAGGAATGTGGAAGAAATAATCTTTTCTTCTGAAAACGAAGGTACATTATGTTCTTAGTGTCTAAGAAAACCTGCTTAGTTTGTACAAGTGGTGGGAAACAGTTTTTTACTATTTCAGCGTACAAATAGCTCTTCCAAATGATCATTAGTTTTTTAACGCCACACAGTGTGTTAAATTGTATTTTTTTTGTCATATCTGTTCATGTATTGTTCAGTTGTTTGTTTTCTTTCTTTCTCTGGCATTAATATATGATTGGATTTATGCTTATTATGTGATATTCCGCTCATCAAAAGTACATCGTGTATTTCAGAAAATGATGTGATTATTTACTTATGAATACCAGAACAGTATTTGAATTTAAACTTTTGTGCTAATTTTTTTTATTTGCATCGTTGGATCAAATTAAAAAATATATATTCAGAATTAAAAACGTATAATTCATATATGTACTTGCAGACATATAAGTACGCTTGTAATGAAATACATGTAAGAATGTTTCCCCCCCTAGATATACTATTACAAGGACAAAAATTTGGCACGACGGGACCATACTCCAGACCCTCAATACGACCTTGATATCTACTACAAGTTCCTGAGCTACGAACCCGTCAGGAGCATTTACGATTTCAACACCGGTGAGTGTTCATCTCTCTTCTTTGCATTCTTCCATGTATAACAGGTCTATTAGTGTTCTTCCTACTAATAATCCTGTTCCTACGAATCCCACCTGGGATGGCCTAATTTCTGAGAATGTGATTTCATTTTGTACTGTACTATTTTATTAGAATAATTAAATTTAATGAATGAATAAATAGTAACGAACAAAAAAACAAAAAAGTCCAACACTTTTTACAGAAAGAAAATGGAAAAATTGCTTTCTATTTTGCCACTTAATGTTATGATTCTGTGCTATGTATACACATATTTATATTAATTGTAATTATTGAATAAAAAGTAACTAAAATAAAATGTTTCTTTGTTAACCTAAGTAGGAATGGACTTAATTTTTTTTTTATATATTCCTTGTTCAATGATCTTTCATCAATAAAGGGCTTTATTTGCGAAATGTAGATAATAATAACAAAAGATTACCATTGTATTTTTTATTGAATTGGACTAAAATTCATGAAGAATTAAATTCTCTTGTGTGTACCTATCGGTCGATGTACTATTTTAACTTATGTGTATTAGTCAGGAAATCAAGGTGTGACTGAAATTCTGAATATATTGATAATATATTCAAAATTTTAAAATGAGTGTGACGTTGCCATATTGGTTTCAAGACTTTCATATTATTATTTCCCTGCTTTTTGTTTGTATGATTAGTGTTTCTGATAAGGCGGCGAAAGTTTCTTTTCTTTTCTATTCCTACTATTAGCTCACATTCTCTATACATTTATTTATCTTGGTGGAGTTTTCAATCATTAATAAAATGCATTTTAAAGCGCTCTATTGAGCTGAAATTTTATATACATGATTATTTTGGATTGCAATACAGTACTTTAATGAGAATTAATAAAAATTAATTGATTAAAACAAATTATTCAAAGAATTACAAATACAGCCACGTTGGTATCATATTTGGCGACTTAACGATCCTTTTGGCCACTTCTGTCAAAACTTGAAAAGGTTTTTTTTCTCACATTTTAAAGCACTCGTTTGAGCTGCAATTTTCTATACACTATTGTTTTGGGTAAAATTACGATAATTTAATTATAATTAATTAAAATGAATTGATTCAAACTAATTATTTAAAGAATTACATATACAGCCACGTTGGTTTCATTTTTAGCGATTTGGGTCAAAATTTTAAAAGATTTTTTTTCTCACGTTTTAAAACATTCAGTTGAACTGGAATTTTATATACACGATTGTTTTGGATGACACAATACGATACTTTAATGATAATTAATAAAATTAATTACCACTTAGTGCTGCCACTCTGTCCTATGTATATACATATTTATATTAATTGTAACTATTTAATAAAAAGTAGCTAAAATAAAATTTTTCTTTGTTGAATTAAGTAGGAATTGACTTAATTTTTTTTATATTACTTGTTGTTTGTATGATTTGTGTTTGTGATAAGGCAACAAAAGTTTATTTTTTTTCTATTTTGTGCTTATTTTTTTTAATTGTTTGTTAGAACCATTATATCTGCGAAATTTTTGTTTAACATTTACGGAAGTGTGAGTTATGTTATGATGCAGGACTTTTAGTCAAAGATGGGAAAAATGCTTTTCGAAAAAAAATTTGAAATTGTAAATTTAATGAAAATTTTTTCTTAAAGTTTGTTTAATGCG
>BMAV01015589.1:1623-15132 GCA_019973955.1 Trichonephila inaurata madagascariensis | reverse complement strand
TTAATTATAATTAAATTATCGTATTTTTACCCAAAACAATAGTGTATAGAAAATTTCAGCTCAAATGAGCGCTTTAAAATGTGAGAATTTTTTTTTTATGTTTTGACAGACAACACACACTCACAAGTCGCCAAAACTGATGCCAACGTGGCTGTATTTGTAATTCTTTGAATAATTAGTTTTAATCAATTAATTTTTATAAATTATAATTAAATTACTGTATTGTCATCCAAAATAATCATGTATATAAAATTTCAGCTCAATTGAGCACTTTAAAATGTATTTCATTAACGATTGGAAATTCCACGAAGATAAATAAATAAATATGTAGAGTGTGAACTATTAGTGTGGTGTAGGAATTGAATAATAGAACCACAATTCGAAGTATCAGGTAACTGTACATGCACTAGAAATGGTCTGTTTGAACTGCACAACCCAACCAAATCACACAGTCATTATGATGCTTGAACATTGCCAACGCCTTAGTACGAATGCCCCAACTCAAAACCTTTGCGAGTAATATGGGCAATTGCTTAAATGGGCCCATATTTGCACTCTTACTCAGCCCATGTTTATCACCCAATAAAATATTTTAAAAAATAGAAGGAGAGTGTGATTATTTATGTAGTATTAAAATTAAGGAACCAATGTCTATAGGTTATTTGGGGATCGTTCAAGAGTCTAACATGTAATACTTGTACATTTTATATATCACATGTAAGGAAAATACATAAATATTATACACTGTATATTTTACCTTTCACACCCTTTGTTATCGTTTTTACACTTAGTGTTACTTTTAAATTATATTATTGTTGTAAGTGACACTATTTGGGATCAAATTAGAGAACAAAAGACGAACAGGAGTTCCCAAGCGTTCCCAATAAAACCGATAAGTTATAAAATATCTAGATGAATTAAAAAAAACGTGCATAAATAGTATGAATTCGGTTTTAATCCTTTGAAAAATTTTAAATATACTTTATACAGAAGATCGATGCCTCCAAATTTGATTTTGTAAACTTAGATAAGAGGTTTAACTAATCGGGAAAATTATTCACAAGTTTAGAAATGGAAGGAAATGATTTATGATATACGAGAAACATTTTTAAATAAGGCCTGTTCGTCAATAAAAATAAATGCATGAAGGATAGGATGAAGAGTGTATCGTATTTCATTCCTTGAATCTTAAGCTATTTTTTGCATTGTTATTTTGCTTAAACACTTACACAGCTTTTCTCAAGTTTTTCTATGCTCACGTTATACTAAACTGGTGATCGTGATAGCCTAGTGGTAGAGATCACGGACTCGTGGCTGGCATGACATGAGTTCGAGCCTAGTGCTGCTGAAGACCCACCTTGTAGAGTATGACACTGCTGCACGTTACATCGGTCGAGGCTCAAGCGTCCTCCCTTTGGTGTAGTATGGAAGTTAGGAAGGGGGGTTTTGTCCTCATCGCAGGGTCATAGTTCAAAATTACACGATGGCTGTCCACATCGTAAGCTGCCGTCAACAACGTATCCAACCATATTACATATAGTTGGTTCCATAGTTTCATTACCTTAAATGTTATAATCCACTTATCGACTGTGTATATTGCTGCTATGACTTGACGTGTCGGTTGATTTTGCTCGAAGCATACCGGGAGAGGATGCACATGAATGTTCCTATAAGCACATGAGACTCACATATATATAGCTACAGCCAATTGTATAGAAACAAAAATAGTCCTTGTATATGATAATTTATAAATCTGCACAATCCGCTTATGCAAATCATATAATTACTTTACTTATACACTGAAGTCCCGCTGAATTAGGGATAGCAAGGGATTTGCGAATTGTGTAGCGCTGTGCATTATTTATGCGCAAGTGAAGGCGCTGTGGTAACTGCATATATAGAGCGTACTGTGTGTGGTTGTTCTGAATTAGTTGTAGGAATTGCCAGTATGGGTAAATTGCCTGATTTAGGCGCCTTCGATTGCAGACAAATCTTACGTGCGTGATGCATGGGCCATTCAATTTCCAAAATCGTCAGACAGCTAAGATTTTCAAGGTCGTTAGTGTCAAGAGTATACCAAGTATACACATGGATGGTGGAAGAAAAACTAGCGATCGAGCAAACTGCAAAGGACAGTTAGACTTGACGGTGCGTGGTGAGAGATGGCTCAGGAGTTATTGTACGTAGCCAGCGAAGCCAAACATTAGCTCAAATTACCACCCAGTTGAATGACGGTGCCATGCGTACTGTCAGTAAGTTGACTGTGTAACGGTCCCTTCACCGTATGTGTTTCAGGGCCCGTAGATCTACGAGAGGCCTTCTCGAGGTCAATTTCGCCTTCGGGCTGCACGTTTTGCCTGGGCAAGAGAACACAGAGACTGGAGTGTAGAGGACTGGAAACGAGTAGCTTGGTGTGATGAGTCTCGATTCCGACTAAAAACGAAGCTTTCCAGCAAGACAACTGTACCTCTCACAAGTCCCGGTTGGCTACTGGCTGGTTGGAGGAGTATTTCTCTGACTTTTCTGTAAAAAATTGGCAACCTAGAAGCAAAGAATTAAATCCTATTGAGCATCTTTGAGTTGTTTTGGAACAAGGCGTGAAAGGCCATCACACAGCACCAACAAACCTGACTGAATTATGGACAGCTTTAGCCAATATTTGGCAAGTCATTCCCGTAGTGTTGAATTTATGCCTCGTCATGTGGCAGCCGTTATCAAGGTCATAGGAAGACCAGCTCGTTACTAGGTAGGTATCCCTAATTCAGTGGCACTTCAGTGTAACCCTTTATGATTAAAAAATTGCTTCTAATTTTGAATTAGCGCATTTTAAATGGATTCCTAGAATAATATTAAAAGTTACACCTACGAATACCACAAAAAATTTATAAATAAAAAATATTCTAAAATTTTGTTTCTTCTTTCAGAACGGTTGGCATGAGGAGTCAGATGAGCTGTTGGAATACGGTGTTCCTGTAAAGCACAGTATCCTTACTCAAGAATTGGTAAGTGATTCATTTGTTGATCGGACAGTCTTTTGACTTGGCTTATACAGTCAGATTCCGAATTACCAAACCCCTATTTAACGAATTTTTCTTTTCTCCCGAGTAAAAGGAAGCCCAAAAACCTATTTAACGAATAATAAACCTCGAATTAACGAATTATTTCAACCACCGAAATTTTTTATTAGTTTGGATTAGAAAACAATTCGCTTTCTTTCGAAATGACATCCATTTTGTCCGGAACAGTAAAAAAAAAAAACTTTTCTTGTAAGCAGCAAATTTCGATGGGAAAGGAAGCAGCCCATTATCAAGAGAATCAGAGACCTTGCAGCGAAAAGACGAAGGTGTACAATGGTACAGCTAAAAATAAGTGATTATTTTCTACAATAAAGGTAAAATTGCGACATTTTGCCCCTATTTTGCTTTTTATTCAAGAACGTTTCCCGCATGTGATGATTTTCAATATTCGTATAGTGTCCGGTTTCATATACTGCATGGATCGCATTCGGTTATCCGAACAATCGCGTATCCGAACGGTGTCCGGTCCCAATTGATTCGGATAAACGACGTTCTACTGTAGTTTAAAATAGTGCTTAATAATGCGCTGATTGTATTTTTTGCTAATGCATAAAAAGTGTGTAATTTCCATCTAAGGATATTTTTTGTGTAGTTGCTTATTACAGAGTTTTCAAAAGGTAAGTGCAAAAAATTTGTATTTTTTTTGGACCCTGATATTAGGAATAACCCCGAATTAATGAATAAAATATTCAGTCTCGATGAATTCGTTAAAGCGGGATCCGACTGTACTTTTAAATACCGTAATTCTTATATTTCTCTTGCAGTCAAATGAGCTGGTGGAAAATCTAACAACGTACCACTTCCTCAAGTTCAAGAAAACACCCCCTCGTCTCATTAGCTTCGACATCAGCAATTGTATCGAGACCATTGACCACAAGGCCTTAGCCATCTTGCTGACCCGTAAGTATTGACCCCAGCTGAAGGATACACCCAGCATGTTATGGGAATAAGATGAAAAATAAATTATAGTTTAAAAAAACTAAAAAACACACTTTTATGGATAATCGAACTAAAAAGTAAAAAAATAATTCTTAATATAAGAATAAAATGATAAACGAGAAAATTAATGTCATTGGGGGTAAAAGCGTGGGGAGCTCTATATCAATTGTTATAATTTTTAACTAGTTCTTTTACGAAATGCTGAGCTAGTGTTAAAATGTAGTACAAAGCACACCCCACGCTTTTACCCCAATGACATTAATTTTTTCGTTAATCATTTTATTCATATATTAAAAATTATTTTTTTACTTTTTTAGTTCGATTAACCATAAAAGTGTGTTCATCAGTGCAACTTAATCTTTTAGTTACCAAATCTGGAATTATTCACTAATCCTGGAAATGGTATGATGAATTAGCCAAATCTGGAAATCGCTATTCCTGATGATCCTGATCATGACAATGGAAAACAGTTATGAAATTATTATATTGTCATCAGTCCTGGACAAGTGTGCAAAATTTCGAATTAATCTGACTTTTTAAAGTGGGTAAAAATCGAGTTCAAAGTTTCCGTTACATACACACAAGTGAAGCTTATAAACGCGTGTTATAAAGGGGTACATTATAAAAATTCAACAAACTAAATTTATATATAATTTTTTCCATATTTTCTGGAAAAAAAGAGATTATTCTCCTATAAGAAGAGATCTACGAGTGCATTGCAACTCATCTTTAGAAAATTAATTTACTGAAATAAAGAATTGGTTTTCAATTGGTAGTAAATAGTAGCCTGTTAAACATAACGAATATGCACTTGAGTGCTGAAGTTAAAAGAACGAATGCATTTTGTGGATTTTCTAAATACTATCGAACCAATTAAAGTGAAATTTGATACGCAAAATACTTTCCATGAAATCCGACGTAGAACGCGCACTTTTAACAAAGAAAATAAGATCGAAATTTACGGGTGCGCGTTATACGCCGGGTATTAAAGGGATAACTTTAAAAATTAAAAATAGATGAACGTAATATATATATATATATATATCTAAATGCTGTTTATTTAAAAGAAATTACATATCTTATGAATTTAAAGAGTTTTATTTCAAGAAGTATACTACTTTTCAAAAGCCTGGGATAATACCTCGAATAAATGACTTCAAAACATAAGAGCATTGAATATGAGCATTTCAGGTTCCTTCGTAAAAAAGGGTGCGCGTTATACGGTGAATATACACTCATGGGCAAAAAAATTAGTGCATCGAGAAGGATTCGTAAAAATGAAACGAAATTTTACATACGTAATGAATACTTTGATATAAGTAAGTGATTAGAAAATAAAAGAAAAAGGATCATTTATTTCAGAGAAAAAAGCAAAATAACGGAGGATTTAATACCCTGTTGAATTCCCTCTAGCGCGAATGCACGATGCGATACGATCGGGCATTGAGGCATACAAGTTCTGTATGATGTCTTGAGAAATTTCGTTGCTTATTTGCTATAACCTTGACTCTAGTTCGGTCAAACTCGTGGGATGACTAACTCGCCGACCCAAATGATCCCAGAGATGCTCGATTGGAAACAAATAGGGGAACCGGGCAGGCCAAGGAAGGGTAGTAACAGTGCGGAGACAGTCTTGTGACACCCTTGCCGTGTGAAGCCGAGCATTGTTTAGTTGAAAAATGACTCCTGGGAGCTGTTGCATGAGTGGCAACACATGTGGTTGCAGGATGTCATACCATACCATTACTCCAGCTGTAGGAGTGGTGTGTCGCTGTAAAGCAAAGGCAGGATTGAGGCGTTCACCACCACGGGGTCTCCACACACGAACACGATTGTCATCACTGCTGAGATTGAATCTAGATTCGTCGCTAAAGACGATCTGGTTCCATTCCTTTGCAGTCCAGTTTCCTCGTGCGTGGCACCACTCCAAACGGATGCGTCGATAGGTGGGCGTCAAGGGCATCACACGTAATGGGCACCGTGATCCCAAATGTCCTTCAGCCAGGTGCCTTAGTATGGTTCGAGAAGACACAGGTGCCCCTAGTGAAGGTGCTACCTGTGCCAGGATTTGCGGCCGATGAAGCAGTTGGCTATACGCGTGCATTTCTTACGATGTGGGGGTCTTCTAGACGACTGGTCTGTAGAGGGCGTCCTGAGACTGGTTTTCGTTTAAATGATATCTATCAGATTCCTTGGTTCCAAAACCTCCTCACAACACAATCAGAGTGGCCTAATTGACAAGCTACTCGCCTAGCTGACCACCCAGCTTCCATCATGCCGATGATTCTTCTCCTTTCAAACTGCGACAGCTGCTCATATTGTCTTCGAAAATGGCGTAATGGCATGTCTACCTCAGCTCTTCCCTTGTAAACGATTCAGCACACTCCAACAACTTTGGTTACCTGTTTTATACTCCACGGAGAACGACGTTAGATGCCCTCTACCGGTATATACGTAATGCGCAATTACGCTGCATTTCTTATCGTTTCCGTATCTCCCCAACATGTACTTTCATGGAAAGCTTCGTTATGATCCCGCAATTATTTCTTAGTGCCTAATTTTTTTGTCTATGAGTGTACATAAATATTAAAAAAAGCAGCTTGAAAGTACGGGTGACCGTTATACGCTGGATTTTATGGGGTAAATGTATTACTAAAAAGTTGAGAGTAAAAATAAATTGTATTCGCTCATGATAATGATTTATGCTTTGGAAAATGATACATTCTCCAACATAAAAATATGATCAGAAGTGAAAACAGGGGTAACAATTAACTAATTGTTCTTTTACTTAAAACAAAGTTTAAAACCAGTAAATTACATTTCGGTATCTCGCATACTATTAACATGCGGCTTCTAAAGGAAATGGCTTTCTCCCTGGTGTTTCGAGCTGCGTCTTTCTTTTAATCGCCATCTACAGTTACGGTTTTCGAGACCTTCCAAGAAATCTACATATCTCGGCTGGAAACGTTACAATGCTCATAAACGCATAGCAGTCCAAAAATGATGCAGAGAGATCGACATCATGAAGGATTTAATATAGGTATAATATCCCTGGATGGCAATGCAGCTCTCGCAATGGATTCTCATGCTTTTTAGAGGCTGTGTTATACGGCTCTGGTTACTACCGTTGCTTTAGTGCGGCTAAGGTGCTATAGTCCCGTTGAGGTCACTGTTAAGTAGGGTTACTTTCCCGGGAAATCATAAGATTTCTATATACTTTTTCCATTCCTGGGAATTATACTTCGTTCCCGGGAATCGCACGGGGTTCAATTATCTATGAGGTAGCTACTCAACCTCGGACATCGTAAGCCAAACGGCGCAGCAAGCAATTTGTATATATTATAGTCATTGAAAGCTTTAGAAAGGGAGGAATTGTATGAGAGAGCTTCTATTTTCCATCTGTGAATACTGGAATATTTTAAAAGTTTTTATAATCTTTGGGCATTTGAAAATTTTCTAACACTATTTCTGGAGTTTACATGCGTAAGTTTCTGATTCATTGGTTCACGAATGTTCTCTGCTCGCTGCATTGAATATGTTCACGATCCACGGCCTAGTAGTCGCTCCTAGTTGTTCAAGCATTCTGCTTCACAATTTTGTGTTACTTGTTTTTTTGTTGTCAAAATATAATCTATCAATTTTCAAAAGAGGGGTACAATGTCGACAATAAATGTTAAGAAAATAAAAAAATATAATTTTAATACAGAATTGCCCCATATATGCCATTGTATGGACTGGAATACTTTAAATGCATTAGAAGTAGCCCATACCCTAGAAAAGTTCGCCCACCCCTGCACTATTTCATACTTTTTTTTAATCATTTGTAGTGTCTACCAGTGAAAGGAGCACCATTTTCAAATACAGGATGCAATTCCTGGAAAGTGCTCAATATTATCTTACGGAAATCACCGAGGTTTTCACCCCACTTCGAATTCAAAGGCTCAGGGTAAGTATTTTCTTTTTTTAGCTCTGCTTGATAAACTAAAAAAAAAAATGGCGTTTGTATAAAATATAAAAAAAAAACAACAACATTATGCGATGAATGGATATAAATGTTACATGCCTTCAAACTCATTTTATGCAGTTGCATATTTTTTTTAAAAAAATCGTACCATATATTCTTAGCCTTCTTTGAGACACTAAGCTTTTGTAAGAAAAATTTTATTTTTACGTGTGGTAGTATCTTCAGAGCAAAACTTTTTATACAGAGAGTATTAATGACTTCTAGAGGGAATTCGGTATACTTTAAAAAAGCCACATATTTTTGGAGAAAAACTCCTGACAATAGAGTTTTTTATTTGATAGAACATGTGCGTGTATACAAAGCACCAAAATTTTATGTTGGTTGGCGGAATGACTTTTAAAATCAAAGGAAAATAATTAGCTGATGGAATCTCTCCATATTTCCTCTCAACATTTAATTCTAGTTTAAGTAATAAAATAACCTGAATTTAGAGAAAGACAGATTTTTAATAGAAGTTAGATAGGACAAGCATTCAACAATTTAATATAGGAGATAGACTGCAACCTTGTCTTGTGTTATAGTAGGAAACCATAAGAATAAAATTCTGATCATGGTTTTATTTTATTTATTTTATTTTTTTTAATGTCGCAATTAAATAATTCTCATTTTTTTTACAGCTGAGGCAGCTATCGCAGTCTGATATAAGAACTCTATTGGTCTTTACTTTGGTGGGCAAACCTAAACTGAGGACTCAGACTCCCGTGGGACAGCCTGGGGCCAGCCTCGAAGAAGCCTTCAATAAACTCCAGGGTTTTATCAACAGAAATCAATTTGCCATTAAGTTTATCCCTCCTCAGGCCAAGGAGGTAAGTTAAATGAATCTGAAAATATTTCTTTTATGTAATGGTAAGAAGTTGTTCAAATTACTTCCCAAATGATATTATGCAGAATAAG
This sequence comes from Trichonephila inaurata madagascariensis, assembly GCA_019973955.1. Taxonomy (NCBI): domain Eukaryota; kingdom Metazoa; phylum Arthropoda; class Arachnida; order Araneae; family Nephilidae; genus Trichonephila; species Trichonephila inaurata. The sequence goes on along the minus strand of BMAV01015589.1, from coordinate 6,198 downwards.
GGGTGGGGGAGAGATTAATGCCACTTACGGATTTGAAAATCATTAAATACCCTCTTTTTTCGGAATTATAAAAAATATATGCAATAATACTTGTAACGGTTGCTATATAAGCCAGTAACAGCCTTCGAACAGAAGTGATCACTTTTGTCTAGTGGTTAAGTTACTCGGCTTCGGATCCATAGATCACGGACATTGATGACCCTGGACGGACACGGATGACATGGACACGGATCTCCGACATTGGTGCCCTTGGCTAAAAAGAAAACGCAAAACCTTCTGATCTGTTGTGGCGTCATATCTACTCACAACAACATCAATCTACGTTGTCAGATCTACTTGATGCATCAACCGAAAGTCGTCAGACCCACTTGACGCATCAACCAAAATCACTTGACGCAACAACCAAAAGTTGTCAGATTCACTTGAGGCATCGATTAAAATCGTTAAACTCACTTGACGTAACAGCAAAAACTCACACTCTACACACGCTCGTCATAACACATATCTCGTTCGTTTGCCTATCCTCCGGCTCATCGGTCGGGGAGTAGTGTAGCGGTTCCTATATAAGCCAGTAACAGCCTCCGGACAGAGGTTCTCACTTTTGTCTAGTGGTTAAGTTACTCGGCTTCGGAACTATAATAGATCGCGGGTTCTAAACCCGGAAAATTCACTTAAATTTTGTCTCAGAGAATTTTAATTCATTATGGTCTTGAGCCTTCCAAGACTTCTCGTGATAATTAATTTCTGTAATCTACCCACCTAACGGAAGATAGCCATAAACTGATCTCCCGAAAGCTGAGATATCAGGATTTTTAAATAAGGATGATACACACACACAGAGTTTTGCATCATCCACGTATGCGAGCCAAACAGAAAAGCATTTACCGGTATATAATCATATGATTTAAATAGATTCCGATTGATCACATGACTATAAATCGGCGAGATCTCAGGACTGAAAAAAGGATGCTTTTGTGAACATTATGTAAACTGTGCGGTGGTCCTTTGACCGCGGGTGTGAAAGGGCTCGAATAAGAAACAGACATTATAAAAGTTAACCCATTTTATTTAGCCTTTAACACTTATGAGAATTTAAGAGAATGCATTCTGCTAACTAAACCCGAGGAGCAATAAAACTTATGAATCTTATTAGATAAATATAAACACTTTATCTTATTAATTCTTTTGAATACTCTTGTGCCAACTTCCTTAATCGTCAAACGTAAGGTGAACGTCTGAATCCTTCCTTCTGGAATTAATATTACGTAGTGCGACCACCGATTCGTCACTCTATGCTTTCCTCTTAAGATCAATTTTCAACCATCACCCCGCCTACTCCACGAATAACACTTAAATAGAAGTTTGAATTTAACATAAAATCAAGTCCTCTCTACGGAAAGCGGTTTTCAAATAAAATCACAGTTAAAAAAAGTATTTTCCCCGAGATGATTAGTAGAAGCCCGAATAGAACTCGTTACAACTGCACATGTTAATGTCATGCTTTGTGAGTGTTTTCTTACGCTACTAAATAAAAGTGGATTTAAAAGTGCTAAGCCTACTCATACTTCAACAACAGCAACAAATGAATTCATTCCATCCAACAAAATGTCATATTACAAGCTAAAAATGCCTTAGGTCAAGTCAAATTATCACATATATGTATCTTTGATTTTTAATGTACATGTTACCACCACAAAGAGTGGAAACTATATAGTAAATGCATAAGCTGGCATTCAGTTGATTAGCTCTTTTAATCACTTAAATTGGGGAAAGCTATTTTATTTCTTGTATCACTAATTGATCTGCAGATAATATTGATACGCAAATACAAAAAAATCAATCGCACTTGTCTCTCAAGAGTTGGATCACTTCACAACAAGACAGCTGATTCTTCAGAAGCGAGAAGACTTCTGATATTTTCGTCTGAGTAGCAAAAATTATTGCTGCATAGTACGTGAACAGAATAGTAAGTTAAGAGTAAATTTACGATCACGTTGAAGCACATGAAACAGTTTGGTTTTTGTGAGAAAAAAGTCACCGCTGACCTGAAATAACGGTGGTGCATGGATCACACATGCAGTATCACATCCGTTCCCAATGAAATTGATCCAACAGTTCAAAAAAAGCCATCCACCATTGATTAATTCGAAAAGGCAAGGAAAACCAACAACGTCGACCACAGATCGCAGGGATCAGTATGGTGACATAACAATGGCAACATGAGATACCTTATCATGACAACGCAAAATGCTTTTAGGGAAGTACAACCTCTGACAATAAAGTTCGGTGAATAGTCCTGTAACATTAACGTAGAGGAAATATTAACGAAAGTTACCTTACTATCCTTCGCAATAGTCACTTTCCATAACTATGCACAGCTGAGATCTGCTATACATGTCCTGGAAATTTTGTAAGTAGTCTTCTTTTCGGATGGAGTTCAAAAGCCTTGTCAAGTTTCGTTGGATGTTAGGAATATCGTCAATATATCGATAACACGTTTTTCTTATTCCTAAATTCTGTGTAACGATTTGTCGTACGGGTTCACGGTTAATCTGCAGTTAATCAGTAATCATGCGCACAGTTAATTGACGATCTTTAGTGATTAATTTCCTCACTTTCTCAATGTTTTTGTCACTGACGGACGTCACCAGTCTTCCGCTAAGGGGGTTCTCAGAAACACTTTCCCTGCTCTTAGAAAACGGGCTAACCATTCATACACACACTTCATGGACAGTGCGTGATCATCATAAACACTTACTAGCATCGCATAAGTTTCCTTTGGTGTCTTGCCAAGCTTAAAACAAAACTTAAATTGAGCTTTTGTTCGTTCATTTTCCTGTTCTCAGTTAAGAACCAACGTACTAAACATGCACTTTGTAAATCAAGTCTTACATGGAACACAAATGAGTCTCAACTAAGCAATTGTGGGGGCAAATGGTCAACACCTGCCGCTACGCATGTGCAGCGTTTTGTTTCATCACTGTTGCCAGATCTGCTGGTCTGACTTCATTCACCAAACTTTATTGTCAGAGGTTGTATTTACACATTGACATTTCTATAATCTCTCTTCTCCCTAACATTTTCTTTATTTAGAACTTTTTTGTCACACATTACCCACATTACCTTTATACTAAGAAATATATATTTATCTATAAAGGTTATTATTGTTAGTTTATTTCATTGTTTGTAAGAATGTGACATGTTTTGATGAAAGAGTAATATTTCTCACTATATTATTACTTCAGCTTTTCTTATTTACTTCATATTATACTTTTATAAGCACTTATAAATATTTAGTTTTTTAATGCTAGAGAAGGAATAAAAATATTTAAATTGAATTTCGCTTTTTTTTTGCTGCTAAAAATTAGTAAAATTTCTTAGACTATTTAATAATTTGTACGTGATTAATTTATTTAAAATATTAAACAAACAAACAAAAAAGAAACACTTAAAAACAAAGCATATGTATTGTCTTCCTATCTGTTTTTGTTTTTAAATGGTAAAAGTAATGTCTTGCAATAAAAAGAGCTTGTGTTCTTTTAAATTAAGGGACTAAATTAATTGAGTAGATATTCTTCACTTTAAATCATTGATTCTTATCCCTCCTTCCAAACTATTATTTAGTGTCTGGTCATTGTTTCTCTTTTTTAAAGTAAAATACAACACTAATTGCTGAAGTTCTGCTTTTAGTCATTAACGATCAAGGCTCTGAGAGGCAGCTTGTATGTCCGGACCGCTGATGGGGATCTGAAGGCACCTACTGCAGATGTGACTACCCCACCCACAATCGTTAGGGCAGACAATACCTCAGAAGAGGAGGAAGAAGAGAAGAAAGGAATGTCACCAGGTGAGTGCTATCCAATCAAAAGTCGTTTAGAAGTTTGATTGTTTGAGAAACTGTTTCTTAAAGATGGAATGGTGAAAAAGGATCTCGTTAATCCTGACAAATACCATTTTGTGTCATAATTTGAATAATGGATGTAAAAATACACTATCTACCAATAAGTATTTGGATATTCATGCAAATGAGGATATCTGCGATTCTGACCTACGTGACGCATTCTGTACTTAAATATCGTGTAAGAAACGGCATTGGAATTAGTCGCATCCAAGAAACCGTAAAATCCAGAGCTGTTTGATTTCGAGATCAGTGCAATTGTCGGTGCAATGACCGATCCTTAAGGGGCATATTTAGCGAGTTTAACATACCAAAATCGACAGTGGCTTTTGTGATTAAAAAGTGGAAGGGGAGTAGGGATTGTTGGATTATACTTCGACTGGGCAGACCCACGAAACTAGCAGATAAGAGACCGACAAGTGCTGTCCAAAGACATTCAGAACGGAAAACCTTCACCAAACTTTTGTCTCACATACTCCAGAAGTTCCAACAAGCACCCAGGATTGTTGTTTCGATAAATTCCATCCGCAAGCAAGCACATTTACTTGGTTTCTATGGTCGTGCTACAGCCTATTAGCCTTTGAATACAAATTTCAACCTCACTGCTCGGTTAAGGTGGTGCAAGACACTTCGAAATTGGACCGTACATGAGTGGAAAACAGGTTCTTTGGAATGAA
>BMAV01015586.1:0-29659 GCA_019973955.1 Trichonephila inaurata madagascariensis | reverse complement strand
TTTTGAAAGAAAAAAAAAATATTAAAATTAAGAAATGTAGAATTAAAAATAACATAAAATCATATTTGTATATTGAATAAAGAACTGGAAATTAGTCAGAGATTCAAAATGTACACATTTATAAAGATTTTGTGTGTGTGACTGAGGAACACAAAACTATTAAATACACAATAATACTCCGAACTTACGCAATATATTGGACTGAGCAACAACCAAGTAATTCGAATTCGCGTTAGTCGGGGTATAATTTCGCATATAAACACAAGTAAATTATTATTAGTTGGAGTCAGAGACGAAATAAAATAATAATTTCTGGAAAAAATATTTAGAAAAATGTTAGATAGCATAAATACAAAATCGTAAACTGAAGATTATTTTTGGTGTAGAATATTTTATAAAATCTAATAAAGTAGTCTGCCGGTTAAAAAAAACCGTTTTTTCCTGACAAATGTCCTCGTAGTATGCTAATACTTTTGTATTCCTCGTTCTGTTGAAAAAATGCACTCTTCATTGAAGTCTATATTTTTCAGGGGCCGTTGGTAGCCTAGTGGTTAGAGTATCGGACTCCAAACCGGAAGGCCTGGGTTCGATGCCCGATGCCACCAAATATCCTCCGAGTACACATGGAGAACATGCTCGTTAAATCAGTGGGACCGAATGACTTGTGGGCTGAATTACGAGTGCAGGGGGACTGGAGAATATTTCCCTTCCCTTCAGTCCCATGTCAAAATTGTGGAAATGGAGACAGATGGTGTTGCTTTCTATCATCCCTTCGGGTTATTTCTCCGAGATAATTCGTACTATTACCTGTATGGTGGCCAAAGCCAACAACAGGTGTACTTCTTGCCACGATGGATTTCGTGGGCCTCGTTCTGACTACATCAGACAGGTGGCATTAGCCACAACCACGACAAAAATTTGTTACTTTTTCAATTAAATTTAGGCCTTCTGTCAAATTCCCTAACGTCATTTGACCTACTGATTGAACTGGATTTACAGACTTTTTCCAAGAAAGAGAAGAGAGAAAGTTCTTCAATTTGCTCTTGCTCATGCATTTCTATGATCTCATCCATTGTCAGCTCCTTATTGGCGGAATCCAGTAGATTTTGAACGACACATCACTATGCATTTCTAAATTTATTTGTCTGGTAAGATCGACAACTTCTTCAATGACATTTCAAATTTTTTTAGGCTCTGGCACTAATTCTAACTGAGTTCCAGTGATGAAAAAAAGACAGCTCCACACATTAAGTTGCGCAAATAAAAAAAAGAATCAGCGAGATTTGAAAAGAGAGTAATTCCGGTATCGCAGAAGTCAGGGTAGTGTAAAGCGAGTTATTACTTCATATTAAGTTACCTAGTACTTTATACAGCAGTGACCACCAAATCATGAATCTCGAGCTACTAGTAAACTCGTAGATATATTTTGAGTAGAACGTGATCGCGTTAACGCTCTGTTGACTACCCTTGAATCTTCCATTGAGATGACACTAAAAAAAACTATAGTATTTTTATTTATTATTTATTAGTAACCACACTTCTCAATTTTTTTTTGCTGCATGCAATTTACTTTCAGTTTTATTTTTTTATATGCATTTTTATTAAAATCATTTCGTATTAGGTAGAAAAGTAATAGTTTCGATAATACACAAATTTATATTTTTTTTAAAGTTGATAGTTCTTTTGAGATTGGCAACTCACATGATTTAAAAGGTTCGGTAGCTCAGAAACTTCACAAGTGTGACAACCTCTAGTCTGTAGATACATAATGAAAGTCATTACTTGTTAAAGTTATTAACAAGAACATTTATAATTTAATGATGATTATCTTGATTATTCACCAGAAACATCACCATATTCTTATGTAAGAAGCTCTTACGTTAACGTTAAAATAAACGTAACGTTAAAAAATAATAACGTAAATAAAACGTTATTGTTAATATTTAATTTATTGTTTCCTTGCGGCAGTATATTTCTTCTAATGTTCAAATGATTCAGTCTGTAAAGAAAAAAAGAAGATACGTATGAAAAGCTGATAATTATTAATAACTGAACATTAAATAACCTCTTTAAATGGTTCTTAAAATATATTCTTGCTTTTATAGGGGGATATTTGTAAAATGTATAAAGTTTAGGTAACGAACAACTATTCTAAGTTAAAGCATATGTTTCTTTTATATGCGATGTATTTTTAAATTCGGTTCAAAGTATTGCTTTTTATATTTACATTTTTCATTCTATTGATCTTGACAAAAGCAGTTGTTCAGCTAAATGAGATACTTTCGTTCCAGATGTTTAAAACAAGGTCGTTATAGTGCTAAACCGGATAAGAACTTGTTATATGAGTTGAAAAGATCAATGTGTTTGTGATACGAAATAGCATTTTCTCCTCTGTAAAAAAATCACATTTTCTATGACATATGTCACATGCTGTCAAAACCAGATTCATTTTTATAGTAGAGTAAAAGTTATCTAAAGTTAGTTTCAAATATTCTTTACTTAAATACATAAGTATTTTTTTACTGTATCTAGTATACAACGTTCACGCTGAATGTGTTTGTGTTATTAAGGATCTTTGCTTGTGTAAGCATTGAGCAGTAATACGCATAACATACTCTATAACATAAGAAGGAAATATTTCTCTTTTAGTGATCTCACTGGATAGCAAAAAAATTTAAAGTGTTTACTCAAGGGAATTTTTCTTATCTAATGATAAACTATTTTTAATTTTTTTTTTTTTTATTCGGTAATCATACATATGCCAGGTGTCTTTAAGCCTGCTAACTTTTTAAAAGTTAAAATTATTCCGAAATACCGTAAGCGGGGTAAAAAACGGTTACATTTTTGGGAAAATCCCAAAGGGAAAGGTTTATTGAAACCAAAGGGGTGAAAAAAATGGCAACAGATGGCGCTGGACAGCAAAGTGTCAGTGATGTCGCATGAAAATCGTGTATGAAAGGAGCTGTAGTTTGAGAGGTTACGGATGCATCAACTATTGCGGCTTGATGTATTTACCAAAAATGTATTGTTAGTAAAGCTGTACTATCAAAATGGAGAATTTGTTACTCCAGCTTTATGATCCTACAGCAGTGTTTCTTAAACAGTGGGGAGTGACCCCCTAAGAGGGCGTGATGACGCGAGTATATTGAAAAGTCGAAAACAAAAGAATACTTAAAAATGTATCAATTTACTGAACGTAAACAAACAAAATATATTCTGACATAATAAAAAAATAAAATACACATTTATACTGATATAATGCACTTACAAATGTATCAGTACCGCACAAAGTGTTGTTTAATTAATTAAAAAAATAAAAAGTTAAAAAATTTTTAAATAATTTCCCAAAAGTGTCCCCACACATCGGTTTGTCATATGAAAGTATATACAAAAATTAACACTTATCTTGATAATTTTTTTGGTTTATAATTAATCCCTCAATTGCGGATTAAAAGTTACGCGTTTAAACCCTAAACCCCAAAGTAGGTCCCGTATGTGATTTTTTTTTGGGGGGAGAAAACGAATAAATAAGTAGATCCTGCGAAAAAAATAAAACCCTTTTCGCAAACACTGTAAAAGACCCTTTGGTGCACCCAAACCCTCCGGAATAACTTTATTAATTTAAGAGCCCCGGAAAGATCGTACTTCTGAAAGACCATATGTACGTTCGGGGCAATTAACCGACTGGTTTGACGTTCATATAAGTTGGTGGCACATAAGAAGGGAAAGTCGTATTGTAGCTTTAGCATCAAAGTATAGTATTTTTGAGTTCAATACATTGTTATTGAATGGAGGGGGGGGCGATGAAAATTATCATTGGATATTGGGTCGCGAATATTGAAAGTTTGATAAGCATTGCTCTACAGCCATTATAAGGGCGTGCAAGATCACATGAGCACATTATTTAGTGAGGATCATTTCCGTCATATTAAGCCTCCCAGGTCCCCAAACAATCCATCCATGGGATTATTGGTTATGGGGTTACCTGAAGTCGCAAGTCAACCACGATGTCCGACGTCATTAGTGATGTTAAAAGATAACATCCGATGGCAATTTCTCATCATAAATACAGATATGTTGAACTATGCTGTTGTCAACTTTGGCCCTCGACTATAGGTATTGTTGATGAATGATGGCGAACATGTTGAATATTTGTTAAAAAGAACATTGTTGAGTGCTAAAAATCAATTGTTATGCTAATTATTTCTTTTGTTATAAAAAGCTGCCACCGTTGGCTCTTTGTTGTACTTTTTTGGTTTTACTAAAAACGCTAATTCAAGTATGTGTGTCAATTTTCTTGCACCAGCGTTTCTCAAACTGTGGCGCGGCCCCTAGGGAGGCAGGATAATCCTACAAAGGGGGGGAAATATCAAAAGTTGAAAATAAAGTATTTAAAAAAATAATTTACTTAAATGAAGCAAAAGAAAATACATTCTGACGTAATAAAAAATATAATACATGTTTACACTGATATTATATACTTATAAGTGTATCAGCACTGCGCACAATGTACTATACCATGTATTCATCAATAATAATTTAAGAAAAGGTTTAATACTTATTTGTCATCCCATGAGCTTATCATTTACAAAATTATATACAAAATTTTACTCTTTTCTTGATAATTTGTCCAGTTTATAAATCCAGACGTATCGCAGCTTTAGTACCAAAGTACATTATTATCGTGTTCAATACATTGCTATTGTATGGAGAAGGCGCGATGAAAATTATGATTGAAAATGGGTCGCAAATATTGAAAGTTTGAGAAGCACTGTCCTACATTGTTATGTGAATTATTGGATTTTCAAATGTTAATGGACTTATGTGTCACCTGGTGTATTGAGGATGAGCGGTATTCGTTGATTGATTGATTGATTGAATATTAACGTCGCACTGTATAGCTACACGAGGGCTTTTGGCGATGGACCATGTAATTTTGAACCATGGTCAAGTGACGTGGACGACACCTGAGCTGGCACCCCCCTCTCCTAACTACCACACCACTCCAATGGGAGGACGTTTCATCTCTCGACAGATTTAACGTGCATCGCGTGCAGTATTCGTTATCAGGGCATTTGACACTTTTTTTTTTATTCTCAGACTACATTACAAGATAGTGTAACACTCCACAAATAGTAGAAGGTTGAAAACAACCTCGGGTCACCAAGCTTGAAAAGCGAGAGAATAAGAATACATGACATATGACACAAACTGTTTGACCATTAATGTAGGGGGTAAAAAAGACTAAAAATGTAATGTGGTTTGATATAATACGCTGGCATATAAAAAACCGAATATATTTTGCTTATAATCATTTTCATGAAAATATAAATTCACACAACGTCGAGATACTGCTAATTCCTCTGTCTCCTTCTCATTTCTTAGATTACACATTAATTAATGTCTGTACAATATTACTGCAATACGTAAAATCTTACGAATAAACATTTGGTTTTGCTAACACCACCCAATCCGTGGTTCGAGACTTACAAAATTCGTCATGACAAGAGACTACTTTTTTACGTTTGTCGTTAGCCACTGCTTTGCGTGGCATGCAAGTTATTGCAATATTTGAAACGACACCAAGTCAATTAAAAACAAAAATCCCCATGGGGAAGATACGGGCCGTCTCATCTCTCTTTCCCTTCTTCTAACCTCTCGAGTGGGATGTGGAGCTCGATGTATATTTAGAGTGCCACAATGCCTCAGATGTACTATAGAGAAGCGGGGACTCCTTAAAGTATACGACTACGTTCGGAACCGTGATTTTAAGAAAGTGTATAAATGGATAATTTTCATGATATTTAGTGTCACAGATTAGAATGCATGCATAAAAAGGTTTTAAGAACGTTATGACAAAAAAAACTTATTTAAATACAATATTTTGTCAAAAAATTAAACCTTTTTCAAAACACATTCTCCTTATATAAAATAATGCATCTATAATAATAATATTCTGTGCTTATATAAAGTAAAAACTTCTCCACACAGAGTCTGAACTAGGAGTTTTCAAAAATTCACATTATTTTCAGAATTTCCACCGATTAAATTAATTGTCGGTGTTTTTTTTTCCCTTTAAAAATTTTTCCCTCTGTTGTCGTATAATATAGATAAATCCCCTTCTAAGTTATATATTTCGAAAATTCTAGTTGAGCCTGTGTACAGAGATCTGAGCTATATACAGGCACAATATTATTATATAATAGAAACAGTTTTCATAAAAGGAGAATGTTTTGAAAATGGGTCATTCTATATTCATTTTTTGTCAAAGTATTGTACTTAAATAATTTTATATACGTTTTTTAATCAAAGTGACACTAAATATCATAAATATAATCAATTTATACGCTTTTGCAAAATCACGGTTCCGAACCTAGTCGGATACCTTAAGACTTCTTGAGGTCCTTACGCAAAAGTAGACACTGGGATCATACACAAATGTAGACCCTGAAATCATACACAAAGGTGGACCCCATCTATGACCCTTAAAAGTAGACAGCACATAGCATACATTTTCAAATAATCGTACGAACAATAACATGAAACAAATAAATGTGCATGACTTACAATTGCACAAACCAACATCTGACCATTGAAGTTATTGAAATTATGATCTTGTTAAGAATGAGTCGAGAACAAGACGAAGCCCTGGGCCCAGGCCCAGTTGTCCCATGCCTTAAGACACCTCTGTACAGAAGGTCGTTCACACTTTATGGGAACTATTTTGTTATTCATTTTGTCGCTTGATTTTGACATAAGGCTTTTGCAATTTCAGAAAAATCATTTGTCAATGTTTTCTCTTGATTGGAATGTAAAATAAATGGTTTATTTTAAAAATGGCCCCTAAAGATATATAGCAAAAAGATTAAACAACTACGCTTTTCGAAGAGAAATATATGTATCAACAAATCATAAAGCGATGTAAAAGACTTGGTTATTGCATTTCAATAAAATATATTTATAATATTGTTACGTAGATTCGGGTTCGATGATTTTACTCAAAACAATCACAAAGAAAATAAACAGTTCTTTAAGAGCGATGCGAATTTATTATCAAAAATTCAATCCTTTAAATACAGGATTCAGCGGCAATATTCACATGGTAAATATCCGAAGGTCTTCACACCTTCAACAGCACCTTCACACCTTCAACACAATCATTAGTGTTTAAAAATACACGTAAGTAAAGATTATTCACAAGCACAGCCGAGCTAATCGCTAGTCAAAACAATCATCACTACTCGCTGGTTTATTTAACCTTCCAAGCGGTCAGCACGTAAAATTCCGCCATTCCAGAGATGCTTTTTCTGCCTTCAAGTAAGATTCCCAAAAGCGGCCGAGCCGCATTCTTAAAAATACAGCTCAACCGCTTTTGAGAACCCCACCTGAAAGCAAAAAAATATGTGTGGTGCATTTTTGAAATATCTCCAGAATGGCAAGACTTAAAGTGTAGACCGCTTAGAGGGTTAAGACTCACCGACGTTCCGGCGAGCATTTCTATTAATTGGCGTGACAGAAACTTTCAGAAATATAACTGCTCGTGTCATCGAGCGTGACGTTAATGGAGGGTTCAATTACTTTCTAGAAGAATACAGAGGGTTCCGAACGCGCTAAAATGGTCGCCAAAGTTGCCAACTTGGCTCTACCGCAAAATTATCATTGAATCGCCATTATAACTTAAAGGGCGGCGTTGCTTGCGAATAGTACAATTTTAACATAAAATAAATATAACAGAGAGTAATATAAATGCATTTAACACTCAAATACAAATTATTTACACTATTTACTTAACATTCGTAACAATATATTAAATTTGAAAGGGAAAATGCACCAAGGAGAAAGTAAAAGAAAAACATGACCACGAAATTTCATCCTCAGTCTGTTAGAATGCAGGCAACTATCAAAAAAGTGAAATCTCTGATCCTAAAAGAAAATTTGTCAACTCAAAGACTCATTGCATCGAAGTTAAAAATGTCTTCCAGCAATGTAATTAAAATCATTAATTAACATTTAAAGTTAAATAAGATTTTTAAACCTAAAGTTCGTCCACTTTTATAAAACATGTTGCTGAAACAAAAGCAAATTGTAGAAAATTATGCAAAAAACACATAGATGCAGACATAACACATAAACACATAACGCTCGGAGAAGTATGGGTACATTTAAGTGACTATATTAAAAGGAGGGTAAAATCCAAACTGGGCACACTGCTGTTTTTGGCACCATTTTTTTTTCGCCAAATGGCGCCAAAAACCCGTGTTTCAAAAAATGACGTCATGGACGAAAACGAAGAAAAATCGGAGGGTTGACGATGTTAGCTGGTGCTCAAAAACTCTAAAAAAACGGGGGTTTTCTAAATGGCGTCTGGGCTGGAAACGAAGACAAAGGGAGGAAGGGGTGATGGTCACGGCTCCTGTTCGAAAATCCTGATAAAAAAAGCAGGGTTTTCCCGTAATGGCGTCAGGGACGCTGAAAACACATGTACTTGCACAAAAAAAAAGAAATGGCAAAAATTATCTCTACGAGATAAAGGCAGTAAATAAAAAGGAAAAATAGCATTTTAAAAATTGTAAAAAATCACTTATCTCACTTTCTCTTTGGTCATCACAGAAAACCATCAATCGTACCCTTTTCACGTTCAACCAAACGTACATTCTTTTTACACTTCGGACACTCATATCTAGAGGGAATTAATCCTTCTTTCATAACCCAATCTAAAACAGAATTATTTCCTTTTTCTCTAAGCAAAACAAAAAACCTGTAGGTTTAACACTTTCCAAAAGAAATTTTCTTTCGCAAGCCATTCCTAATAACCGATTGCAAAATCAAGCAAAAATTGGAACACGTAGGAAAGAAAGTAAGAGCAGGGGTGAACACGACATGTTGCAGCAAGCAGGGTCAAGGGTGAAAATGGACGATGTCCACTTATCCCCCTCATAATTTTTGCTTGACTGGTTTTAGGGTTGCCATTTTTAGATACCGGACTGGACATCCGGAAGGGTTGCCATATTGTAAATTTATTGCTAAAGTTTTTGGCGCCAATATTTTTGTCGCCAAGCAGTGTGCCCAGCTAGGATCCAACCAATGGATTTTCTTCTGCTCAATTTACGGGAAGGACTGTGCGAAGTAGCTTAGCACAGTGCTTCTCAAACTTAATATTTTCGTCCCAATATTCAATCGTAATTTTCATGGCCTCCATACAATAAAAATGTATTAGATTCAATAATACTTTTTTTTACACTAAACCAACAATTTGACTTTAACCTCTTAAGTGCTGCCAGTGTATATAAACGTCTCGCTCAGTCGGTGAGTTAATTACTCCGGACGTATATATACGTCTTTCCGAAGTACCATCTTTTCTGTAAACTGCTATCCGTAAAATAATTCCGGCTTTGAAATGCAATAAAATTACTTGGACAGTATTTGTAAATGATTTACTTATTTTTCAGGGTATTTAATTATTTATTCCTATACTACTCCTCCCCTCTCAAACACCACATGCGCTCGTCTGCGTGTTTAACGGTGTTATTGGGGAACAAATCACGTAATTTTTAATCGGCATTGAAATAATTAATTATGGACTGGATAACTCATCTGGATAAGTGTTATATGCAAAAATTAATTTTATATATGAAGAGCCCATGGGATTACAGGTAATTATTAAAAGTTATTAACTTAGTATTGTTAAATTAACTATAAAATGCATTGAGCAGTACTGATATATGAATGTGTTTTGCTTGTTTACTTTCAGAAAATTAATAATTTTTTTAAATAATCTTTTGCTTTCGAATTTTCAATATGCTCGCGCCTCCCTTGTAGCGTTATGACGCCCCCTAGGAGGGCGAGCCCCCCAGTTTGAGAAACACTGGCTTAGCCAATTTACAGAAAAGTTTCTAAAGAGTTATTTTTACAGGATTTTATTATAATGGCAAATTAAAGATAAAAAAAAGTCTCAAGTAAAACCACAGTTAATTCACTCTACTCTCAGCAGAATATGTTAGAGGCAATTTTGAAGAAGAAATTCCAGTTTTATATGGAAAGGATAGTGTTAAATTTGAGCTTCATATGGACAAAGCATCTAGTCAAACATCTAAGTCAACCACCGCTTATGCAGCAAGGAATGAATCAAAAACAGGAATAAAGTACATCCCTTTAGATGAAATACGTGTAAAATTACCTTTCATTTATCCAATGGACTTCTGTACTTTCAGTTTATTAAAACAAGCCTTAGGAAAACGGCATCCAAAAACACTGAACGGACTTCGGAAAATAATTCAAGAGGAATGAAGTAAAATTTTGCAGGACAGTACTACGGGAATGTTTGCTTTCGCCCAGGCAATTTGAGCTAGAGCTATAGTCAAGAATCATGGCTATCAGATAGAAGCAATTTGCTGCAAAAAATATGCTATTTATTGACAATATTAACTATCAAATTTATTTCAATAAAGTGTGAACGACCTTCTATACATTTACAAACATACATGCCTTCACCGAGATTCGAACTCAGATCCTACGACATAACAGTCAGCGTCAGTAACCAAAGCTTTAGGCTTGGCGTACAGCTTAATCTTACATATAGTAACCACATTAAATCATATTCACTATTTCCTGTAGAAGCACAATATTTTTCATTCTTTCAGACTTTTTAAAGCATCTTTTTTAAATTTCAAATGAGGCAGTGATTGGTATTTTTACTAAAGTAGACCTAGTCAAATTCCCGAGAGCTGATATCACTTTTTGTGTGGCACCATATAGATAGATACCAATTACCTCTACGCAATTTTGACACCCAGTTCCCTCCCCAAACGTACTGAACTCCAACGATGCGAAATTGTGAGAGGAATTTAATTTTGCCAAGAACACTCAACCCAAGCAGGCACTTAGGGGATCTTTTACATGCCGCATAATCGTACAACAGAGATGCTGTCGATTTTTTGCATCATGAAAATACAGGACCGGGGTCAAATCCACAATATTGGTTGAACAAGGCCCGCACCTAAACAACTATGCAACCTTACTGGATATTACAACATTATGAAAGCATATAATGCTTCAACTATAACTAGAATAAAAGAACATTAATTAATTAGAATACGCAGTGGTACAAAAATCGAATACAATTTTTGTTTTTGCAAATTTTGTGAAATGTTTATACAAAATAGCTCTGCCATATGTTCCGGTTTAAAGTGCAATCCATTCTACAAAACGTGCACTAAATCAAATGCAATTTTATAAGATATAATTTCACAAATAAATAATTGTACAGCTCACGACATTTAACAATCTCTACATAAAAGGCACGCCATTTTAAGACAAATATCTAAAGTAAAATGGTACTTTTAAAAACCAAAAGATATGAAATATGTTTATGTTTTCTCATACCATTCGCAATTTTCATATAAATATAGTTTTTCTTCTTCAGGCAAATTTTTAAAATATAAATAAAGAAAAACGTATTTCAACATAGAACCAATATAATCTATTTCTTTAACATAGCATAGTGTTTTCATACAATAACACTTGTAAGAAATAATTTGAGAAAAATGAATTCTAAGTAAAGGTTTACATTTATTTTTTTAAAGAAATATCGTTTTATAAATATTTTTATATTATATATCCTTCTACTTAAATATATTTTATATATATATATTTTAAGTTTCCTTTAAAATAATACGTTTTACAGGAATTTACGCATTTTTCATGTAAGTATTCATACAAAATTAAAAGTTTTATTCACAATGTAAAAAAAGTCAGAAAAGAGAGAATAATAGAACTAGGAAATGTATTTCTTAGATCTGAAATTTTCCTAGACAAATAAAAAAAATTCAGAAAAAATATAATGTTAAAATTTTTAAAACACGGTTTATATTTACAACGTATTTTTTCGAATTATTGAAAAGACGGGGAAAAAACGCATTTTTATCTGAGTCTCTCATAATTAGTCCCAAGAGTAACTGACATTTTACGAAAAAAAGTACAGATAGTAATAAAGCCTTACACATACTAGATTTCTTTCTATTTTCATTCAGTTTACATCAGCAAAATCACCCTAAGGAACTAAAACCGAAAAATCCCTTTTTGTCAGCAATTTTTCCCCTTTCAAATTTTTCCAGAGGAAAGTACTTTTTTTTCCCTTTTTCCCTTTCAAACAATGTTCACTTTGTCGGAGACACGGTTTTCAATAAACATCACTCTGTTTACTGACAATAGGGCAATATTGAATTCTTTTGCTTGAAATATACCCCCTTTTCTTTACTTTTGACTTGACATGGCAGAATGCCTAAAATAGGTTGCCCTTATGTTTCCTGTCTCCTAATATGAAAACAGTCTGAAATATTTAATCTAAATTAACTTCGTATTGCTGAACCTTAGCATGAATATTGTAAAGATCTGAATTTTAAAATTGATTTTCTCGCGTGAGGAGAAAAATGCACATTTATTTTTTATTATACTTGACTTTTCTGTTATAGGGTTGTTCGATTCTGTAAGAATTTATTGTAACGTGAACTCTTTATGCTGAAGAAATTTGAATGTACACTCAAGAACTTTTTTAAAAAAATAAGTAAATATAATTGATTTAAGTAAAATTCGTTTTAACTATACTACTAATCTTAACAGCAGTTATAACTATTAGACAATAAGCACTAAAAAGAGTATCATCTATGTGATAAATAGCAACCAAAATTACTTTTATTCTCTTATATCTTTATTTTTTTTTTAAATCTCAAAAAGATTTCATCCCCTCAACTAATTTAATATTTGAATCTCAGATAGAATCTAGTATTCTTTCACATTATCTTTATCTGAAATCTTATCTGCCATTTTTCTTTTTGCCTGCTTAGATTGGAGGATCCTATCGAAAAATCAGATGTAATTTTATTTAGTTCTATGAGACATTTTCACTAACTTCAAAAATGAATATTAGCTCATTGTAAGAAGAAATAAACAACAGAACTGAATAAAATTCTTCAAAATGATCACATAAAGAAAATAACAGTACTCCCACATTTTTAACAGTACATTGTTCCACACATTATGTTTAAAAAAAACAGAGAAACAATGGTTTTACAAGTATATAAAATATAAAAAAATTAAAATAATATTCCTTACGTTCGTAAGAACACTATTTTGGAACACTGAATGCAGTAAATGTAAAATGACGTATATATATACCTTTATATATATTATAAATGTGAAAGTTCGTGAGGATGTTTGTCCGTCTTTCACTCAAAAACAACTGAATGGATTTTAATGAAACTTTATACTAATATAGCTTATACTTTAGAATAACACATAGGCTGTAAGTAATACAGAAATTGTGTGAAGTGTCCAAAATATAACGATATTTGTCCAATAAGTAGGAAAAAATTCTGCCATCTGCAAGCTATTATGGCGTGCGCTGAAAAAAGCCCACGACAGCATTATCTATCTTTTACTTATGAAGAAAAATTTTTGTTTTGTCTACGCAAGGCATTGGCTTCTAATTTGTTCCTGTGATCAGTGTAATCCTTTTTTTTTTTATTTCAGAATAAAACTAAGTTTTGAAGGGAGAGTTTGTTTTAAATCTATCTTTATTTGTGAATAGCTACTATTGATTTTTTTTTATGTGTGAATCATAAGAAATTAATGCTTATATCAAAATAAATACTTTTATCGCTTCTAGTACTTAAAGTAAATAAACTTTGTCTTTGACACTACATAATTTGTTTGTGGTTAGTAGTTAATTATAAAGCTATAATTTTAATTGTGAATAGGCAAATATTGCATTTTTTAAGTATAAAAATAATAACTACTGTACTGTATTTTTTGGAGTGAGTGAGTGAGTGAATATTAACGTCGCAATGTTCAGCTAAACGAGGGCTTTTGACGACGGACCCCACGTAATTTTAAACCATGGTCAAGTGACGTGGACGACACCTGATCTGTCACCCCTTCTCCTAACTACCACACCACACCAACTTAGCAGGAATATCCTACCGATAGTTAGCAGGAATATTCTTTGAAATCCACTCTTCCAATTTGTATGGCAGCACGGGTTCTATGATGAGTATTTTAGTGAGGAAAGTGAATAGTTTTGTAGCAGAAATTGCGTTTTCAGCGGATTGCAAAGATTATCATTTTCCCCCCGAAAAAATAGTTAATGTCAAAATTTAAGTATCTTATGTTTTTGTATGTTAATGAAGACCTTAGAAAACGATTTGACTATTTATTTTAAGTGAACGGTGTATACAGTTAATTTTACGGTTGAATATGTTTAATTAATTATTTAGCTCTAACGGATTAAATTTCCAAAAGTGGAGTATTTTGTTTATGTATATCCCTTAATTTTCAATGTAGTGATCCAAAAAAAAATACTGCATGAAAAAAACAGCAGTAAATCATAATGCGGTAGTTAAAAGGTTAACCCATGCATCGCACCCTTACACGGCGGGTCTTTCAAAGCTCTAATAAAGCTTGGGCTATGAAAGATAGAAGTAACTTACTTAAAAATTGCACATACAAATGCAAAGCCCGCGCTAAATCTAAGTGCAATAAATAAGTTATTGCCAGATTCTGGACCCTAATGCAGATTTAAATCATGTGAAGGGCTAAAATGTAGCACTTAACAAAAGTATAAAAAGAATGGAAATAAAAATTAATAAGAGTTGCAAATTATAGCATAACTTTAATAACACTAGAGTATATATAAAAAAAATATGAATAAAATAATAATAAATAATTTGGTCTAATATTAGAATATGGAGATAAATATAACTATGTGATATTTAAGTTTATTGTAATAAACTATTATCAATTTCATAATTTTTAATCCTTACTATTTTGAACAGCTTTATTCATATAAATATTAATAAAATTAATTAGGTATTTCTGATTTAAGTGTCTATCTGATTGACTATTGAGATATCAGAGGTTGTATTTAGAGTTTTATAGTGAAATTAAGCTTAAAAATAAACAAATTGTATTAAAATATTTTAATTTAGTAAGAAAATCTCTAGGTCGTTGACTGTCTGAACTGGAAGTATACTTCTCAATTTTCTATTTAAAATGAAGGACCCAAGTAAATAATATTTCAAGAAATATTTAATTTCTTATTATAAATAAATTTTATTGTTAAGTCAGATAGGAATTAGTAATTTTTTTCATATATATATATATATATATATATATATATATATATATATATATATATATATATATATATATATATATATATATATATATATATATATATATATATATATATATCATTAAGCTCAAATTTCTCATTAAATGTTTTTTAATATTAATATAATCATTTTATATGTGTTTTCTAATATAATCATTTATCAATTTATCAAACATTAATTGTCTATGCCATTCATATTATTTTATTTAATACGAAAATTTTTTATCATGAACTATTTTGCATAGTAGACTAATGATAATGTGAATAGTCTAGATAAGTAAAAATATTTTAATCCTATTTTATTATTGGTGTGCTGCTAAACTTTAAAATTGTTTAAAGTGTACCGCAACAAGAAGAAAAAGAGTTGAAAATTACAGTTTTATTATATTAATAATGTCAATTGTCTCAGACATTAAATGAGAAACATAAATAATGAAGGTCAGTTCTTTTTAACAAATTACTTACAATTTATTTTAATTTAGGATTATAAGTCCTGGGTACCTTCAAAGCGTGCTACATTCGGAAGTGTAGCGTAAAACCGAAAAACAGTTTTCAACTTACATAAGCGTTCAGACGTCTCTTCTGGCTGTTACAATTAGTAACATGCGTTAGGGAATTCTTAACAAGTATATAGATGAAGAGAAAAATAAAATTTAAAAAAGAAATATTTTTATGTTAAGTTATGCCATCATAATCTACAGTAGGGTGGATAACGGTTATATGGAGAAAAGCCATTAAAAAATATGCAAGATAAATATGCCGAAAACAAAATATAAAATTTTCCAATGTTTAAAAAAATATAACGTAAGGCTTAATCCCAAAAGAGTTGCCATTTTTTTTTCCTTTCACGTTAGTTTTTAAGTTATAAAACTTCCATTCTTGCATGTTTTAATTTTTTAAATGATGGCCTTCGTAAAATATTTAGAAAACTTGAGAAATTTAATTTCTCTAGTGTGTGGTGACTGTTTTATACATAAAACTTTTTTCTGAGTTTAAATGATAAAAGTTATTCAATTTAAAGATTATAGTTTATGAGTAGAATAATATATTGAAATTCAAATATTGTTTTAAAAATTTCAATTATGGTTTACATCAATAGTGTTTCTTTATAATAAAAAAAAAAATCAATGATGATTTTATATCACTGGAGTTCCTTCATAGTAATAATTTCAGTAATTCTTCTATATCATTAACGTTTCTATGTAACAAAAGATTTAATAATGCTTCTATATCACTACTTTTTCTATATAATTTATAGTTTCAATGACATCTTCTAGATCTCTTATGCAAATCAACTATATAATCCCAACTTCAGCAGATAAGATTTAAAAGTTTAATAAGTGAAAGATGTTTAATTCTAATAAATAAAAATTTGCTTCTTAAAATATAAATGTACAAAAAACACGTAATTTATTCAGGAAAAAAATTGACTAAAATTTATTTTTAAAATTGACAATATATTTAATTATTCTGAGTGTTTTTTTTTTTAAAAAAATTACTCTTAAAAACTTGAAAATCCTGTTTTAAATTTTAAATGCGTAATGTAAAATATAAAGTAAACAGAAACAAAATTATACGAGAATCAAATTATTTAGAATTTAAATATACAGTATATATTTTTAATGCTACCTGGGATACTTAGATTGTGTGTTTTAAGAAAGTAATTTGAATAATAATTGTTCTATTTAATGTAATTTGTTTATTCTTTAGAAATTTAATCTTGCAATTTGTGTTTAAAGAAAAGCATTAACAAACACCAAATACTATGATGCACTTCTCAAAAGAATAAAATTGAAAAATCTTGTACGTAAATATTTACACAGAATGCTGTTTACTTAACTAAGCCTTGTTTTTTTTTAAATTTTTCTTTGGTATCGTTATTTACATTTTGAATTAAAAGGATATATGAAAATGTTATCAAAGCATTGCTGAAAAAAATCAGTTTATAGAAATAGTATATTACTTATTTTAGTGTTAGTAGTTATATTAAAGTAAAAATGGAAATAAAAACAATGCATTAACCTTTTTTTACAGTTATTAATATTGTTTGTAGCTTGCGGTAACTTGAGATTTTCATGGAAATGATTGTTAACTATAGCATAATAAAAATGATTATATGAGGATTGTATACATAAAGTGTTTATTAACCCACTAGTTAGGCAGAAAAAGCAATTAAAGTCTCAAACCAGTAAAATATGGGGAAAATGATCAGAAATTCTTATGCATTGTTTGTGTGTGTTCTTTCTAGAGATTTTAGTTGTTACATTCTACAATGTAATACAATACAAAGTTAGGAAGACAAAGTTATATGAAGAGAATGGAATTGCGTATGCATGTAATACACAAATTAATATAAAACTGTTGGTAATTTAAGACTGACTAGTCGGAGTTCCTGCACATTGTAAAGATTATTTGTAAAGTTTATTAAAGGGAGGACACTCACATTTAATAGGATATAATTCCCACGCAAGTGTGACTTTTCGACTAGAAGAAATCCCACCATTCCCTCGCAGATTTATTTGCCAATTGTATGAGTAGCCCTTTTGGGATTCCAAGGATTTTAGAAGCCCTGTACATATTAAGCAATTTGATATTGAGAAATACTCGTATATTTGTATCCAAAAATACATAATAATATATTTAGAACTATATTTGTATTGATAGATTTAAAAATATTATGCTAATATAATGTCTGGAGATATAAATTGACATCCCGACTATTTTCACCCTGACATAAATTCCAGAGCTATTAAAAAGAGTAAATACCTTAATTTTAACTGTTCGAATGAATGGTATAATATTTGGTGGAATAAATGGTATAATATTAAACCTGGCAACAAAATGATATTTCTTTGTATGAATTGCAATGTGACCCAAACCGCTTCTGCCCACATCTTGGTTTGTGTTGTTTGTCATACAATCCGGCTGCTCTCAAGTCCTTCTACGGTTTTTCATTGTTTAAAAGCAAAGGTTCATGGACTTAATCTAGATGTTTCTGTCGATCAGGATAAAAAATAACAACAAAATGATATTGCATAAATAAATATTCACAAACAACATTATTATTTATTTTCTATAATTTTAAAAGTTAATTCCTAAATTTAATTCTTAAGTTGTAAAATAACAATTTAAAACGTTTGTGAGCTCTTATGAATAATATTTTGTTCCACTTAATAATAAATTCACTTCTTAATAGCTTATTTTCATGAAACTAAACATAATAAACAATAAATACGTAGATAAATAGTATTTTTCACTTTATAATACACATAAAGTTATTTTATTAATAGTTATTAAGCTTTTTAAAATTTTCAAGAGCTTAAAGTTAAAAGCACTTTACTTATGGGTTTCCTTTGGGAACTTAAGACTGAGTAACAACTTTTTTTTATATAGATTTGTTGCCAGATAATATATTTTTGGTATTTTTAGCAAGGAATGAATTTTATGAAAATACTAAAAATATTATCATGGCAGATATTCAGATGGTTATAGATTTAGCCTGTTGTGTGCGTCATTTCGCTATATTTCTCTTTACCTTCTATGCGACTAATATTTTTGTTCTATATACATTTATAATAACCATTGAACTAACGAAACCTTTTATGTGAAATAGAACATTTCTAATGTATTATGACGGATTATCGATAGTTTTTCCATGAATAAAGTTTAAGATAAAAAAAGTACAGGGTTTTATTATATATAACTATTTTTTTCTTTTAGTTTCTAAATAACTAATATTGGATATTTTATTGTCTTTTTGACATATTCACTTTAAAGTTATTCAATTTAAAAATGCAATGTTAATTGCGTAATATGTTTTTCAAATATCTTTCTTTAAATTGCTTAGTTTAAAATAGGCTTATAAATATTTTAATACATTATCATCTTAATTATATACTGTTTTTCGCTACCTCAATTTTAAGATCTCCGGACATATTGCTTTATTTCTTAAAGTTTCCAAATATTTTTTACAAGAACACAAACAGAACAAATTAAATTGAGCCTTAAATATGATTAGCAATATTGAAGGTATTTCTTCAGAAGATTATTTATAGTTATTTTCAATACATTCTTCAATATTCGTAAATATTATTTATATCCGAATTTGTTGGATCCTAGTAACTATTTTTTTTAAATTTATTTATAAATTTATATATTTATAATTTTTAAAATAAAATGTTGCCTTTTAAAAATGACAAATTTTTAATATTTTGAAAAAATTATAAAAATAAATTTTAATGTTGATTTTAAAACCAAATGCTTTTTAAAATCAGGGAAAAATTTAAAAAAAAAAAGTTTGAATTTTTTCGTTTTTAAATTTTTAAGTGAATTAATATTCCCATTCAAAAGGAAATAAAGTTTTAATTTTGGGATAAATTTTAAAAAAAAGTTTTTTCCTTTATTTTAATTCATTTTTCTATTAAAATAAAAAATTTTACTTAAAAATTTTTTTAAAATTCCATTTTAAATTTATTAAAAAATTTAAAAAAAATTACCCATTAAGGTGAAAGCAATTTAAGAAGATTTCAAAAAGATATATATAAAATAAATAACTTGTTCATTCCGCATTCAAAAACGGGAAAAAATTTTAAATTTGAATTTAAATTAAGACATTATTTGTACATTTTATAAATTTATTTATTAAAATTATTTTTAGACTGTTATTTTTAAAAAAACTCTGTTCAAATTTTTGGGTAAAATTTTGGGGGTTTTTAAAGTTCAGTAGGTAAATTATAAAAATTATATTCTTCTTAAATTTTTTTGTATTTAAATTGTATCACTTTGGAATTAATTTTTTTAAAAAATATAACCAAACTTTATTATTTTTAAATCGGCTGTACTTTTCTTACAAATTATTGGGGCTTTATGTTAATAAATACTGAAATAAAAGAGTTTTTATAGGATTTTTTGTCATGGTTTTACTCGGCCTGGGGAAAATGAAAGAAGATATTCAGCTTTGTTTGGTATTTTGGACATTTTTTATAACTCGCCAGGTTTGGCTGATACTTAGTAAAAAAAAAACGAAAAGGAACTTTCCCGATTGATTAAAAAAGATTTATCCAAGGTCAAAGACAAATATTTTTTAAAAAGAAAAATATGAGTTAGGGGGGAAAAGTAATGAAATAAAATGGAAAATAAAAAGGATGTTTTTAATTTTAAATACAAAAAAATGAAAAAAAGGGTGGGCAAATAATCGAGGGGAGACTAAGTCCAGACCTAAAGGGGTAGGACAAATGACAAAATGGGTGGTGTAATAAAGTCGAACAAGATTTACATTCTCCCACCCAGAAAAGAGGGGGAAAAAACAAAAAAGATTTTTTTTCCATTTTTGGGTTTTACCTGGGGAAAATTCCTATTTTTAACCCGTAAATCAGGAGGTTTTTCACGATCACCTATGCCCGGGGTCCACCCCGGTCGCGATTGACTGGTGGACCGCCAAGACAATCTGGAGTGACCACCAGAAGATTAGCAGTTAGTAATTATATACAGAAATATTCAAGATTGACTGACAGTACGCAAACTAACTCTTCTACTGACTATAATCCCGAAAACCTAACTTAAAATGAAAACGTTTATTTTTTAATGTATTTTGTTGTTTATTATAAGGCATCATTAAATAATTTTATTTCGCATTACTTTAGTTTTGTATTTTGCGTTTTGCTTTAAACGCGGTTTCAAAAAAATGAGTATTTTATTTTATTTACATAGGTAAGTACATATTCCATATTCATTTTTACTATAATAAATACTGTTGACCTTTTATTTACCCCACAACACCTACGACACTGGGCAGTGGGCGAACTGATGAAATTTTCAAAGACAGAGCGCAATGTTGGTCCAGGGTCGAATGTCTATCATTCTCATATCCTACCTAATACACAGCCAAATATATGTATAGATAGATATGTCATTTTGTAAATTGTCGGGAATAAAGAACAGTAAGAAATAAATTATTGAATAAATAAATAGCTTTAACTAATAACAAATTATTAATAACTTAAACTCAGTGGCGCAACAGCCCATGCCGGCTAGGGTCTCAATAACCATCTCAGTATACGTGACAATTCGGTGCTAAGATGCATGAGCAGATGTCCCAATCAGGTGGTCAGTCTGAAGTGAATATACGAATATAATCGGTCGGGAAAAAAAATCAAGGCCTATGGAAGAGGGTCCAGACCCATGGAGATCTCCCCCCCTTTGTGTGTGTCACTGATACTGGGTGGACCGGAACACCTTGAAAAAATTAGAAGCAGCCCGTACCCTGGAAAAGTCTGTCCACTATTGACCTAAGCAAATTAGAATAGAACTGATTGAAAAACTTAAGTATCAGAAAATTATCATGACCAGTTTTCTGCCTCATCAAGAATTACCCATTATCGGTACTTCACTATTCAGGTTAACCTCAAGGCATTTTCCAGATGTTATTCCTGCTACTGAAAAACAAGTGATATAAAAAAAATAGTTTTTAAGTCAATTCCTACTTAGATCAATAACGAAAAATTTTATTTTTTGCTACTTTTATTAAATAAAATTAACAAATATAAATAGGTATATACATAGGACAGAATCACAACATTAAGTTGTAATTAGGTTTTTAATTATCAAAAAGTACGTATTGTCCTTTAATTTCGAGTAACTGAATGCTTTAACACGGAGGAAAAAACCTTTTCAAGTGTTGACACAAGTCGCCAAGGGTCGCTAAGTCGCCAAGTGGCTGTAGTTGTAATTTTTAAATAATTAGGGTTTTTAAACAATTAATTTGTATAATTATAATTAAATGATTGTATTGTCATCCAAAAAGATCCTGTATATAAAATTAGCCAATTCAGCGCTTTAAAATGTATTTATTAACGATTGAAAATTCCACCAAGATAAATAAATAAAATACAAATATATAAAAAAAAATATAGACAGTGCAAGCTAATAGTAGGAATTGAAAAAGTAAAATTCATCGAGACAGTGTACTCGATGATTCCGTAAAAAAGATTCCAGAGATAAGACAGTAAGAAAAGAGACCAAATACTAGTGTACAGAATGTCAGGTATCATATTGTTTTGTCCCTTGTTTCAAAAATAATCACATAAAGATTTATATTTAACTTTTTTGCATTTGCCAAGATAACTCGGGATAGTAAACTAATATTAAAACTAAATACTTTTACACCTGTGAAAAATTGAAATTTCAACATTAAACCTATATATTATGTTTTGTTTCGTTTCAATCTCTTTAATAATAAAATAAAAAAATGTGATGATTTTTTGCAATTTTTTTCAAAAAAATCGGTAAGTTAAGCTCTTATTATACATTTTTAGCATGGTATCTAAAATCTTTGAAAATGTTCAAATTTTGCAAATTAAAGTCCATTGCTTATAGTTTAACTGTAATAGTATGGTGGTGAAAGTTATTTCGCATGCTAAGCAATTACGTTTCTTGTCCAAACATATATATGATAATATAGTCAAATTCATATTAGTTGAATTTTTTCAGAGAAAATAGTTGAATAAGTTGTGACTTATGAATTATTCGAAAACTGTTCGAATTTAACTGTTCCAGTTTAAACTCGATCACTGTTTTATATTTTTAATGCCTTGAAGTAGAAAAAAATTGAGCTTGTTGTAACAAAGTACATGTAAATTATATCGCTTATAAATGGGGGTTATAACTTATAAATCTTAAAACCCCAAAGTTAAAAATCCTAGAAAGGATTAACCCCTTTATAAAAAAATTTTTTTTGAAAAGGGGTCAATAAACATTTTAGATCTGAAATTGAATATATCTTCAAAGATTTCACATTATTCAGTAATGTATTTTGAGTAACATTCTATTTTTAAATTGAAACAACATAATGTGATTGAAATTGAAAAAAAGGCTCATTTGTGAGTCTATAAAGAATAAAATTAATGTCTGCACATTATAATCCAGTAAACAAGATTTAATAAAAATTTATAAAATCATTATAAATAATATTGAATTATAAATAAGATTGTTCAACAACAAGTTTATTAAAATAAATAGCTTTTGTAAAATAAACAATAATTTTCTCATCTTTTTAAATTATTTTTCAATGAATGTTTTTTATAGGAAAAAATCTTTATAATATATTTTATATATACCCCTATTTTAGCACAATTTTTGAACAAAATGCATACCATATATAATATAATATAAAACCTTCTTCAGAAAAACCTTTCGATACAATTTCCGTTCCACTTATTTATAATTAAGCAGTATCCTTTTTTTAATTTTAATAAAAGTTTTTGTTTTTCTTTCAAAGCAAAAAAATCTAATAAATTCAGCATAAAAAAACCCAACATGTTATTTTCTTTTAATTTTTTTAATGAGATGGTTAATGTAAACATAAAACCTCTGAAGTTAATTTATGGGGATTTTTTTTCTTTCACTCCAACTCTACTTTTATTAACTAAATCTTGAAAAAAAAACATTGTTTTAGTTTCAAAATATTCTACACAACCACTTTATAAACTTTTCCGATTATAAAAGCAGAACTAAAAATTCTTACATTTATGACTTACCCTAAAATTTATTTTCAACTGTCGAAGTATCTTTCTAGATTAAATTTTGTTAAGCACATAGAAAGAATATCATCAGTACACATGAAAATAATGGGACATATTAGTTTTTTTAAAAAAAAAGTAAATTTCATTTACCTCTGATGTTAAAAAAAGACGTATAAGTGTGTCAATGTTATGACCTTGTCTTGTATTGACTCTATACCTGGGAAAAACATACAAGTATAAGTAAACAAATGGTTGATTGTTATTTCTATTTTATTTGTTTATTTGCTCCTACATTACAGAAAAAAGGTTCCCCCTTTTTAATTTCCCACTATTAACCCCCATACCTCTATATATATTTTATATATTTATTTGTATGTTTGTTTATTTATCTTGGTGGAATTTTCAAAACAATTTAAAAAACATTTTAAAACGCTCAATTGAGCTGAAATTTAATAGACATGATTATTTTGGATGACAATACAATAATTTAATTTTAATTAATAAAATTAATTAATTAAAACTAATTTTTTTAAAAAATTAAAAAAATACAACCACATTGGCCCTCATTTTTGGCGACTTTTTGTCAAAAATTGGGTTTTTTTTTCGATTTTAAGACATTCAGTTGAACTGAAAGTTTATACACACGGTTGCTTTTTTGACAATACGATACTTTTTAAAAATAATTTAAAAATTTTAAATTTCCGTTTAATGTTGTGGGTTTGTCCCTATGTATATTTAAATTTTTTATTAATTGTTAAACCCCTTTTTAAAAAAAAAAGTAGCTAAAAAAATTTTCTTTGTTTTAAAATAGGAATTGGCTTTTTTCTTTTTTTATATTACTTTTTTTCTCTGACTTTTATGCTCGGGCACTTTTCGAAACATTTTCAACTGTCAATGTATTTTTCAGTGCGTGGTTCAAACCGTATGTGTCAGCAATTCCAGCATTTCGATAAGTCTGGAGAAATTGGATTAAAGTAAAAAAGCATTCTACAATTTGTTACAACTGATCTAGAAAATAAAATGTCTAATAAAACAAATAGAAGTACAAATACTTTTAGATTAAATTGCAGAATTCTGACATTTTGCTACTATTGACACTAAACAGATATCTTTTATTACTGTGTGTTGTTTGAAAAAAAAATGGCATTTTTGGCAAATCTGAATATGTATGTTATATATATATATATATACAACGTATATATTTATGAAAAGTTCATAATTAAACTCCGAATTTATTCAAATAAATCTTTTTTTAAACACATTAATATAGGAATGCTTTTGACAACAATTTCATCAGTGAATATTTATTTTTAATATTTTAGTGTCTATTTAAAATTAAAGTATTGCATGTAATAATTTATTACAAAAAAGGGAACCCCCGGAAAAAATACCTTATTTTACAAAATGAAGTAGCTTTAAATAATAAAAAATAAACCTTTTTAAAATTTCTAAATTTTAAATTTAATATTGAATTTTTTAAATAAGTTATTTTTTTAAAATTTAAAAAGCAGTTTTTTTGTTTAACATTCATGTTAAAAAAGTAAATTTCTTAGAATGGGATTAAATATAGAGAAAGAACAAAAAAAAAGTAATGATTGAAGATGTCCAAATATGATACGAGCTTTTTTGCTGGGATCCTAAAAGGGGGTTTTAAAAAAGATTTTTTCCCCTTTAAACTATTTAGAGCAATTTTAGTTCAAAAAGGGGGGGCTTCGCCTTTTAAATTAAAAAATCTGCAAAATAAATAAAACATGCATTGTCTAATTTAAATTATTACTATTCAAAATTATTTAATGAAGTCTTCAAACTGCTTTTAAAGCGCTTCTTTTTTAAACCTCTTACACTCTGTTCATTGTACAATGATTTAAAGTAATTTACTTTCTTGAGTGTGTAATCATTTCGAAAAATAACAGATTTGTACATCTTGAATAAACTATTTCATTTAAAGTACAAGAAATGTATTCTTTAAACACAGACTATTTCATTACTTATCTTTCCCAGACCATTGGAATTATTTTAACATGAAATAAAATGTTTTATTTTTTAAATTTATATTTAGCATAAAATTATAAAAAAAGGTACTTCTATTATTTCTTATACATCGCAATAGGATTTTTAAAACTAAATCTCAATCTCAAAGCTATATCATAATTTTTAAGCGAACAAAATATTTCAAATCGGTAAGCTTCAATTCAAATATTAAATTGCATAAGTTTATCTAACTTTTTTTTCAAAAACTACGCTTCTCTCATGAATTAAAATTTTACAATAGATTATGTGTACTATTAATAACACTTTAACGAAGGGATTTGTCTTTTTGTTAAAAATTAAATTAATTAGGAAATTTTTAAAAATTGTCCAGTTTTTTTTCCATAAAATTTAGTTTAAAAAAGTCATATCTTAAAAGGTTTGATAGATATATCTAATTGCCTCTGTTAAAATGTGCAAATATTTTAAAAGTCTGCTCACTGAAAATGTGAGGGTTATATGATAAGTAGTTTTTGAGAAAAATGAACATAAATAAAGAAATATTACATTTTGAGAAAATCGGATTTAAGTAAAAATTTATAATTTTTAATCGTTTACTTTTTTTAGTACTTTCTATAAGCTTATGAAGCCTTTTTTTTTACTCTTTGCTCATACAAAAGATTCTTCTAGTTTTCTTTTTTTTTTCATTATTTTTAACAATTATGCCTTTTGGGGGATCTCAAGATGCTTTGGTTGGGCTACACGAATCTTACGCGGGCATACACTTAGGATTCACACACATTTATAACTTGGTTCAGTATCAGAATATTTTAAGAGCATTAGTTTTACTACATGACACATATTGAACTATGAAAACCCCAATATTTACTCTTAATTTTAGAATTTTTAATTTTCCCAGAAATGTAGATCTTGGAATCATTGACCATAGGGGCCCGTCAAGTAACTCATTTGAGTTCTGAGTCTGTCCATGTAAATATTTTCTTTAGATCATAGGATCACCCAGATCTCTTTAAAAATTGCTTTAAATCAATTCATTATCGTATATAGTATGTGTGTAAGGGGTTTATGATTTTTGGGGGCCGTTCAACATTCCCCACCTTTTTCCTTTTTGAAAATTCCACTAGGGCATTTTTTACCCGCGGGGCAGGGGAACCCCGTGTGGAGGGCTCTCGTTTTAAGACAGAAGATGAAAAAAAACAACCCCAAGCAGAAGTGTTTTTATGCTGTTCCCGATAAAAAGATAATATTTCTAATAATCATACTATAATTTTCTTTGAATTTTTTTATATTAAAATGTCAATGAGTCGGGTTTCTTTTTTAGGCATTTTTCCCCTCAAATTTTTTTCCGTGTTTCGCTTTTTAAAATCCCAAAAAACGTGTACCCATACACTTTTGAACAAGCCTAAAACATTTAAAATTTTTTAATTGAAAATCATTTGGGTTCCCCCTCATCAAAACTTATCCCAAAATTTGGGCCCCCTTTGCAAAAGATCATTTTTATGCACGTCATGGGTAGATTTATTTAAAAAAAAATAAAAATATTTCTAATTATCGGGTTTTTCCCCCCCATATTCATTTAAAAAAAAAATATTTGAACTTTTTTTGGAAATATAAAAAAAAATGAAAATCGATAATTTTCGGGAAAAATTTAAAGTTTAAAGCCCCTTTAAAAGCCGAAATATTAATTCGAAGGTTAAACGTTACTTTTTACATAATTTTTAAAAAACAAAAAGGACCAAACTTGGGTCTAACCCCCAAAAAAATTTTTTACTTTTTTTTAGGGCCCCGTGGAAACCCCTTTCCCCAATTGGCATATTGATAAAAATTTAAATTTTCTCCATATAAAACCCCCTGGGGGGGTTTTTTTGCAGAAAAAAAAAATTCAAATTTTTTCCACCAGTAGAAAATGTGGTGCCCAAATGATATTTATCGTTAAAAAATTTTTTCAATTAAGAAAGTTTTAATAACCATTTCCCCTCAATTTAAAGTGTTTTAGAAAGCGCATTATAGCGTTATCAATGGTAGCGCGGGCAACTCCCGAAGGATTTCAATCACATGGAAAATTGCAGCCAAATCAGGTAAAGTCCTAATTCCTCCCTAAAACACGGTCTTTTAGAAACCCCCACAACCAGATACAAAAATCTAAGTCGGGTGAACGAAGGCCGCACCCGGGAAAAAAACCCGGATATTTCACGATTACCCCAAAAGTTAGCATGCAGTATTTTGATTTGCCCCCATGTGGGGGTTGCTCCATCTTGCATAAAGATAGTGGATTGCAAACATTGTCGTTTCTGTAAAGCAGGAATGGCCTGTTGTTGAAGAAGATCACTGTACCGTGGACTCATGGCACAGCATTTTTTAGGTCCATGTGGAGAGAGAGTTTAAAAAAGTTTAAAAAAAAGGTCCGATGATAAAACCAGAAGTAAATATAAACCAAGCAGTCAAGTAATCAGAATACCGTGATTGTTGCTGTAGGATATTTGGAGGTGAAGTACCTCATATGCGGCAATTTTGAGTATTCACAATTCTATCTAAATAAAAGTGTGCCTCATCTGAGCATATAATGCCACCCATCAACAACTTCCATTCTCGCCAAAAAGCGGCAAGCAAATTCAAGGTGTGATTTCTGATCTTGAGGTTTCAGCGTTTGCATCACGTGGATCGTATATTGATACCAACTCAAAATGTATCGCAAAATTTTTCGAACTGTCGACCACGGAATTCCCAACTCGCGGGACACTGATAGATCACTTGCTGAAGAATAGAAGGAACTGGATGCTCTTTCAACCATAATAGTAGCGTTTCTTCCACAGTTTCAGCCCAAATTTGGGTTTTGCAATCCTTTTCCCGGGCAAGCCCCAAATTCCCGTTTCTTCAAATTTCATAAAAACTTCCTAAACCCAAACCCCTCGATATAGGGCCTTTTCGCAGATCCTTTAACGACGATATTCACGCAGAGCAGCTAAATAGTTGCTGCCGTTCTGATAAAACAGTTTTACTAGTAAAGCTAGATATTTTTTTTTTGTAAGACCATGATTAACGATGTGAAAAATGCAAGCTGAATGATTCTCTGGCTGTGACTGCAAATTTATATAGAGGTTTTAGGAATTTGCATAAGGAATATTCGATAAAAGCCAACTGGTAGTCAAAATTTGTACTAATTTTTTTATTACAGAAACCTTTTCCCCATGGTCCATACAGTATATATTTCAAGTTTCATCAAAATCCACTAAGCAGACAGGTTCTACAGGCCTCTGAATAGTGTAAGTGTAATTATAATGACCTGGTACGTAGTATTTAAATATTTTTTCCTTTATGTTTCTTAAATTAAAACAATAAAGTTATAATTTTATTAAAATGGTTTGCCTCAATTCTTGATATACATTTATCAAATTCATAAGATCGAGCCAGTAAAAAAATGTTACTGAAAAAAATATTTAACAAAAACGACAACACTACATCTTATGTTTCCTTTACTATATTTGTTTTATTCACTATTTAGGGCTTCCTTTCTCTCATATATTTATAGTTAGTAAGTAGTTTAGTCAGAAATTTCTGTAAGTGTATTCTTTGAATTTTTAAATATTCCATAATTGGGCTTACAGATATTGAAATGCATCTTATTCTATACTTAGTAGGATTCAGAAGTTCCCGGTCTGAGTCTATAACTTAAAAAATATTACCAGTTAAGTTGATGAAACATATCTTCCTTCGAAAAAAAATCCTTGAGCAACAGCACGCTTTTACCATCTCTTGTAGAGTTTATCGAAACATTTTTGGAATCCAATTTTTAGCCGTATCCTTTGATTTAGCCTACGATGCACTTCATCTACAGATTGAAATTGACGACCCTGCAAGTGACGGGCCAGTTCAAGAAATATTCTGAAGTTTCAGGGTCGAAATTAGAGGAGTAAGAAGGATGTGTGGCTAAACCAGTGCTTCTCAAACTTTTAAGGTTTGCGATTGAATATTGAACCAAAATTTT
>BMAV01015585.1:102162-126558 GCA_019973955.1 Trichonephila inaurata madagascariensis | reverse complement strand
GCTAATTCAGCTTTGAGCTGCGCAAAATCCGTGGCTGTATTTTGCACTAACAACGAACCAAATATCGAATACCAATCTTGAGCCCTTCCCCTGAGATGACTTTTTAAGTAAGCACGTGACAGATTACTTGGGATTTCAAGTAACTGTATATTATTGTCGATGCACTCGATAAACTCTGCAACATTCTCCGACCCTGAAAAGTACATTTCAGGTAGAATTGTATTTCCACCTACATTACCTAACCCAGAATTAAATACGTTCGGGCGCCATTGAGACATAGCCATCCTGTGATGACCATGTCTTGCCGGTTCCGCGTAAGCTAGAGGTGTGGGATTATCAAAATGATGAGACATAATTCTTAATACAACTTTTATTAAGAGTAACTTATAATACTTAAGTTCTAATTTGACAAATATTAATTAAAGTGAGAATCAAGCCCAAATTAAATCACGTATTTAAGTCAGATCACGCAACTAGATCCTCTATCTCAATTATCCTAAATAATCCTGTTTATCTAATTACTTATATCTAATATTACCTTTTCCAGTTCTGGTCCCTTGACCTAGAGAATATAATCTATAACTTTACATATGAAGATTCTTGATCCGCAATGCAGCTAATTCTTGATCCTCAAGATTCCACACTAAGCTTTGTCACGCTATTGATCAGAATGATTCCACACTACAACCTATGAGCCTGCTACGCTATGCTATGCTATGCTATATCTAGGTTTGCCACGATATCCTTTTATAGTATATCTCATTTACATATTCGATCCGTTTCTCTTCTTGGTATTGGGTTGGAAAGGTTTTGCCATTAATCGTGGCCGTCAAAGAACATAGGAGTCATGTTAATCAGAAAGACGCGAGAGACGTCACAGTCTTTATAGTGAGAAACGCTTATAAAAGGAATATAAAAAATGAAATTCTATTAATTCTATTCTGCTCTTATTTATTTTCAGGTAATCTACATCCAAATTTATTTTATTACTGTTAAATGTCAGCGATTGTAATTAGTGTAAGGTTCCCATTCTGTGTTAGAATTAGTGGCAACAATATTTATAATATTTTTATGTAATGTAATCTGGCAAAACACCAAATCTATACACGCTAGGCCGAAGTGAGCGTATTGTCCCGCAACATCATTTTTTGCTATTATTAAATGTTATTTGTTAACGTTATATAGTTTAGCATTCTTCAAAATTATCAACTCCATACATCTTTTATCTTATATTAGCGACGCCTTTAATCAATCACTCTTGCAGTGTAATCTATAGTCTAACTTCTAATTGAATCTGTCTGTGAGTCTATAGGTGAATATAAATATATTAATCTTTCAAAGTCAGTTTTTCACTTCTCTTCTGTTACTTGCCATCTCTTGTGGCTTATATATCATTTCTTCTCTCAATAGGTTAGAGAGAGAGCTCATTCGCACAAACCATAAAATACAGCTCCCTTCGTTTTTTATCCCTACTTAGATGAATTTCAGAGAATGAACATGGGCTCAGACAGGAAGAAACAGAATGGATAGAACAAAATAAAGCATAAAATTGATATAATCATTATGATAAAAAAAATAAATACGTAATGCTCGTAAGACCATGTCAATATTGTGATTTTCTTTATTATTTTTAATAATTTATTGAAGTTTATATGTCTTATTTCAAAAAAAGGAAAACTACCACTACATGTTAAGCATCCATAACGAATTTTACAGCCAAAGTAAAAAAGTTAATTAAAAAATAGCTATGAATAATTTATTTTTCATTCCTAATGAATACTAATTAAAGCAGGGGATCTGTTTTTTAAGTAATTTATGTCTTTAATTCATAAATAACCTTGATTAAAAATACTTAATTTTTATATTCTCAGGCTCACAAGTTTCTATATTTTCAAGTTTATAAGTTAGAGAGAGATTTTTTACTATATATTTTAAATTCTGCAAGTAAGTATTTTTATTTTCAAATTTACATAATTTTATAAAAGTTAATTAGAATTTCGTTTAAATTATTTTATTTTAATTTTTAAAGATATTTATTGAAAATAAAGCAACTAGAGTGTTTATTATTTATAAATTCAATTCCTTTTAAAATTCTCTTGGAAATAAAATATTCAGAACACTGGGAAAGAAATTTGGAATAGAATAACCTACTTTTCCCTTACAAACACAATCGAAAGATTTCAGAAAGAGTGAAGACAAAATAGGATAAAATTACAAAATTTTTTAGTCACGCTGGACAGTTTTTTTCATATTTTTCTCCTGCTATATGACACTTTAAATCATTTGTTCTTGTCCTCTGTTTCTATCGAATTTCTTTTGTTATACAACACTACAAAGTATAATTAGTTATGATTTATATACATCTATATCCCCTGTCCTAATTACATGTTTATGTTTGTGTGTTCATATGAACTATCTTAAGCAAATGAAGCATATAATTCTCAGAGTAGTAGCATTTCAAACTTGCTGTAATACATTGAAGCTGCATATCTCATTGCAAATCTGACATCTGATCTACGAAACATTAGGTCCCATAATAAAGGCTAGTTCTACGCATAACATCTAAGTACAATAAATCTTGATCTATGTTTACGTATATGTGTACGTGCGGATTATACATGAAATTCTACATGTTTACATAGAAATTTCGAATTCTGTTCCATCAATGATCTGTATACATATTTTAATATAAATTTAACTTCAACATTTGTTTGTTTCTTTATTTTATATTTTTAACTCTCTATATCATCTGGATATTTTGGACAAAATTTATGTGTATATGCATTATAACGTCCATATCATTCTTCGAATATTCTAAAGAAAGAAGTATTTTTTTAAGTATTATTTTCATTGCTTATTTTTACAATCCAAATAACACTTACACCGTGCCTTACATTGTTCTTAGCCTATGTAGTCCATAAAGATTCAGTATTAATAAACAACAACCAACCAACCAACGTTTAAACTGTATGGTTTATTTTTAAATATTCAATCATTAGTTCAAGAAATAAAATCATTAAAAGTATTATTTTTCAAAACAATTCACAATTGTATGAAAAGGACTTAAATGATATTTTCATTTCAATTTTAATATAATTTTCTTTAAAAAAATACTTTTAAAGAAGAAAATGAACTCATAAATAGCGAAATATTTAATAGGAATTCGTCTTTTTCATACTCTTCGAATGCGAATATCCTAAAAAAAAGAACAAATGTTTTTCGGAAATATGATGCTATTATTTCGAGCACGAAATTGTCGAAATCGATTTTTGTAGATTATTATATATTAATAAAATGTAGATAATATTATTTTACTACTACTGTACTTGAGTTATAATAGTTATAAGTTTTGAAATAAGATTTCGTTAAAAACTCTTATACAAGTAATTTGTAAGAGCCCAAATAGAGGGTTTTCAAAGATGAAATATGATGTAATGATTCCAAGAGAGAGAATAATAATAAGGTAGTTTCAGATTCTTATTATAATGATATAAATCCTGAAAATGGTATAAAATTTAATTTTATATCAATAATAATAGCAGTAAAGTTATGCAATGCAGTTATTCTTAAGTAATATTCAATGCGAACTTATGATTTTCTGTAGACAAAGTTACAAAGAACAGTACGGAAGGGTTTTACAAATCTGTTCGATTTCTTTTCGAGCGACAATTAGATTCATCAATATATATACTGTACCCTGTTTTACCGAAAGAAAGCTATTTTTTTGTTTTGTTTTAAGCCTAACAATCCTTTTTTCCGTTATACTCAGGAAGTAACTGTATCTAAATTTCACAGACAACCTCTTAAAATTGGCTTTGGGATCCCTATAGTATCTCCCAATTTTTCACCGATGCACATTTCTAGTTTATTATCATCCAAGCACTTCAAGAAACCTAGAAAACACTCGAAGCAGTGACTACGTGATGCACAATGGATGGAATTCTTGCTGTTTTTGAAATCGCATTCGTCGAATCACTTATCTCGAATCAGTCCCGGGTTTAGTAGCTCTGGTTTTGTATCTTACGCACGTACAAACTGAGGAGAGGTTGAACAATGCAGATCAATCTTGAGAAGTTCCTTTTTTTGTTTGGGGAGTCCTTCCTTGAAATCGTGTCTGGGTGTCTCTTTTAGCTATTTCTGATATAATCTGAATAAATTCCGGAGACACACATTCCTTGAAATTTCGTCAAATGACGAGAAAAAAGAATAGCTGTCGCAACAATGGAGCAATAATAGAATATTACGTTGAGAGGATTTGTCTGCTGAATAAGAATCTTCTAACATGCTTTATGAATAAAGAAAAAAAAATACAGAAATTAAGTGATATTATGGTATAGTAAGGGATATTCATTTTTGTTTTTGATACTAACATAGAAAAGATCAAGCGTTCATTCAGTGTAAAAATCGAGTCTTCTTAAAATCATTTGTTGAGGCTAAGAAATTTTTAGTTAACTGTTAGTTTTTCTCTCTGTCCCTTATTACAATCAGAATTTTATTCCACACAATGTTATCTCTAACAACAATTTGTTTCTTTCGGCTTATTTTCCAAGAAAAAGCATACTGTAGGAGTATAAGATAGCAAATGAATACAAAAAAATGTGTGAACTTTAGATAAGGTTATCAGATAAAAAAAATATCTGTTTTGGTGTCTAGCGTTTTATTTTACAACAATTTGACACTGGTAAATATTCCACCCGTTTAGTAACATTTTACGTCCTTGCTGTAATGCATTTGGAAATTAAAGGATTTTTTTCTCGATTCCTCTTTTAATATTTGGGTAAATTAATGGTATATATATTTTTTTTAGTTTATGGTATTTTTTCCCCTAATTAGATGTTAAAGTCTGCACCAAGTGTAACATAGGGCTTGCTTCCGCAGAACATACCTCAGGTTACCTGGGGTACTCTAGACAGGATCTTACAGCCAATCCACAGTTGGTTTTAGATTTTCTTAGAGTATATAAATCCAGGGCTGATTTGAGTCTGAGTGTGAGTCTGGGCAAACTATCCGACGTCTGCGCAAAACGTGTAATTTCAAATGTTGGTATTTCTTACCTTTGCAGACCTAGATTATTCCCCAGGAGCTGGCATCACATTTTAGTGCGGCACCGTATAATAGGCGATACCACACACACAATTGCCGCAAGTAATTTTGATGCCCAGTTTCCTCCCCAGAGGAAGGCACCTGAGCTCTGACGATGCAAAATTGAACTTTAGAATTTTTTTTAAGAATTTTGGCTGCCAAGCCAAACGGGCACTTCAAGGGAATTTTTACATGCCAAATAATCATACGACATGGCCGCTGTCGATTTTCTGCATCATGAAAATGCACCGACATGGGTTGGGGCCGAACCCGCAACCTGAGGTGCAGATGGCCAGCGACAAACCAACTACGCCACCCAGTCGACATGTGCTGAATTGTAAGGAGAATAAAACCAAGAGCACGGCAATGAATACAAAAATGTAAAATGATTTTTTTAAGTGAATGCTCATATTATAAATAGATTTAAACGAACTGTGTGTGTGTGTATGTGTGCAATTGTAATCCTCACAAATTAGCATTTATTATTAATGTTAAATAATGAAAA
Organism: Trichonephila inaurata madagascariensis; assembly: GCA_019973955.1. NCBI lineage: Eukaryota > Metazoa > Arthropoda > Arachnida > Araneae > Nephilidae > Trichonephila > Trichonephila inaurata. The sequence continues at coordinate 120,971 of BMAV01015585.1, read as the reverse complement.
AGAATTTTAAATTCCGATAAAGAATAATTGTTTTATTTTTAATATTTAAAACGAGACTTCAAAATGTTTTAACTCGGGAGCAGACGCGCATTCGATACTAAAGGTAATAGTCGCGTGGGGTGACGGAGTCACCCCGAAGATTTTTTTACAATTATTTTTATTGTACAATAAAAATCACAATTCCAGTGAATAATTTAACGAAGAGAAAGTATACTTACCTACTTTCTACCTCTTTTCATTGATAATTTGAGAAAAATTCCAATAGAAGCGAATTAAAATGTTTCTAAGGTACACGACCTTAATAAAGGACACAAATCACAGAAACTTTTCATGAACGTTACAGGAATGATATCTGCAAGCAAAACTGTCATATTTTGTTCAAATTTTTGTAGTTTGTACCCCGCGTGAACTCTCCCGGGTTAAATGTTTAATCAAAGTAAAACCATGAAGGTTAGTTCTAAAAAGGAATTATATAAAACGTTTTCCATCATGCTTTATATGTTTCAGAATACTCATAAAAATAAATATTGGTCAAATAATCCTTCAAAGTGATTTCTGTGCTTTTCGAAATGTCATATAACTCTTTCGTATAGGTGCATTATTTACAACTTCCCTAAATGAAAAATAAAGACATTAAAAAGGAACGAACTAACCATACCAGTAAATTCGAAGGTCAAACAGATGAATTTTTTAACTTCCTAGAATGTTTCTCTGGGTCTGGGTTTTGTCTTTTCTCTGAAATAGTATTTTAGATTTAAAAAGAGGGAGAGAGAAAACTCAGTAAAAAAATCCTTCATCGTGGGATTACAGCAAATCAGACAAAATGTGATGTTTTTTTATTTATTTATAGGATCAGATAGCTAATGATTGTATCGAAATGAAAGTTTTTATGTTTGATGAAGTAATACTATTAAATTCCTTCAGTGTAAATGTGTATTTTTTTTATGTCAGAAAGTATTTTCTCTTACTTCATAACAGTAAATTAATTTTTTTTAATTTTTTTATTTTCGATATGCTCGCGCCCCCTTGTAGGGTTATTGCGCCCCCCAGGGTGGCATACCCCACACTTTGAGAAACACTGGTGTACGCTTTTGAGCCCTGGATTGAATTAAATTTCACAAACAAGTATTAAAAATTAATTTTTCACATTGATTACGAAAGATTTATGGACAATGTATCAATAACAATTAAAAATAATATTAAAATGGACACTGTTTAAAATTAAGTACAGATCTTTAAATATTTTGTCACTAAAAGTTGAGAGGTAAAACTTTATTTTAAAAACAACAGTGGACAAAATTCTTTTTTTTTTGTATAAATCCGAATCTATTCAAAATTTATAACATAATTTCTTAAACTAGCTTCTTGGAAAAATACTAACACAAGGAAGAAAAAACTATTGTTCTTATTTCAAAAAGTGAATGCATAATTTAAATCTGTCAATTTCCTTCCTGAATTCTCTCGATGCACAAAAGAAAATTTATATTTTCGAAAGGCGTTGTGGAAATAGAGAGTAAGGCTACTGCATTATTCAAGCGCATTCCGACGCGAGCTATCGATCATTCTCGGCACTCTCTAAAATATAATTAATAACATATCATTCAACTTTATTTTTGTTTACTTTGCCTGATATATTTCGAGAATAATTATGTGTGCTAAAAACAGTTACTGGAAGTCATAATTCTAAAGGTTCAGACAATTGATTAAAATGACAGCTTTATGGTATCCAGAGACGTTGTGTGTGTGTGTGTAACCTATAATTATAACTTCTAGGCATAATCATAAGAATGTTGACGTTTTTCTTTTGGTATATATTTAATAATGATTGATGCACGTTTACTTAAAACACGGTTTTTGAAACAACAGGGCACTAGATAAATGTATTTCTGAACGTTTATTTAAACTTAATTTCAGTTTTGCTGTGATTATTTAATTCTGTTTGAATTAAAACGTCAGTTTTGTTTGGTTTTATTATTTAAAATTAAACTTTCTGTAATTAGTTTAGCTTATCTTGTACTTCTAACACTTTTATTCTCCAATTTTAAATCCATTTCACTATCTAGTACACAATGCTCGAAATGTTTACGGAAATCAATAATACAAAAAAAAAGAAGTCATAAAGTTAAAAAAATTCATAATAATAATTGATCCCTTGGTTTTAAAATAGAGGCAGTGATTGTCTAAAATATTAAATACAATATTTTTTGTCAAGCATAAAAATAAGTTACTTTTTGAAGTGATAGTAATACTTAATATTGTGTTAGAAAGTGAAAAAAAATAAATAGCATTATATACCAGGTAGTTATAGTTAAACTTCCCCTATAAACGGCATCCTACAGCTCAAACGGGTGAAATGAATAAAACATAATTTTGTATATGATATATACACGAAATGCGCTCCCGGAATTTCGAAAAAAAAAACTTAGTTCCAGAATGTCCACCAGAAGGAAAAGCATGAAATTTAACACATTAAATTTTGTACAGGAACAATATTTACATTGATTGACTGGTTTCTGATCATCCTATCATAGAGCTACATTAAGTAAAAGTAAAGGAGAAACAAAAACAGTTCAGTTTGCAGAAAGAAGATCAGGACGAAATTGTAACAGAGGAGCAGTTATTAATCGTGTCTAAGGAAAGGTGTTCCACGTGACCATCAATCACCTGTAAAATTTCAAGTCAATGAACAGTGTGTTCAACAGCAGATCGTGACTAATCAGTTGTGAGGCTTCGCACATGAAGTATTGTGAAGCTCTTTAAGTCCTTCAACGTCGCAACACCTCCACGATACACAAACTTTTTTAACTATCCCCAAAACCAGCAATCACACGAATTTAGATCCGGTGAATGTGCTGGTCATGGATTAAGAAAGGAGTGTCTGATAACATGTTCCTGTATAAAGTATTGGAGCAATAGCACCTTCATAGACCCATGAATTCACGAACTGCAACAGAAGCATTCCCCTTGTTTTTGTAAAACAGCTTCACCGATAATGCACGTTCAACTAAAGAGACCGTCCTTTGTACTGCTGGAAACATCGACTTAAACTTGACAACATCAGCAAACGTTTTATACCCTAACCTGTTTTGTATAAAGCTTCATATTCTTCACAAGCATGCAAATCTTGACATATTTCTTCTACAACTGACAGCGATTTTGCATTTTGTTGCTCATCATTCTTGTCCTGGAACCTTAAACTTGTTTCTGTTTTACGTTTTGGTCGTTTATTGTGTGTTAGTTTTCATGTTTTACCCAAAAAGTCGCCCTCTAGTGGACATGTGGAACTATTTTTATTTCTTGCAAAAGTCAGTGAGCGCATCCCGTGTATATCCCAAATACAAAATTTCGTTTCATTCGGTTCACCCGTTTGCGCTTGCGACATAGCCATCTGTCGATAGCTATGTCTTGGGGTTTCCGCGTAAGTTAGAGGTGTGGGATTATCCCCCGGAAGGATGAGACATTCTATAATTCTTAATATGACTTTTATTAAGAATTTAACTTAAATTACTTAGATATCGAACAAACTTATATTAAGTGAGAATAAACAAAACACGTAGCCTTAATTAACACAGACCGCGCAATTAGATCACTTATCAATATAAATATCTTATATCTGCCTAATCTCGATTCAATATTATACTAGCGTTCAGAATATAATCCTCCTACCTTGGTTGAATACTCAACGGTTCAGATATTCAGGTTAGGCTCGAGTGCAATAGTATGCACCTTGTACTAATGGCGGGATCTCCGTGATTTCTTGGTAGGCCATCTAATTACACTTCTACCTTTTCCGAACTAGCTTCCTCTAAATTGCCATCCTTGCTCACTAAACTTTTTATCCTTTTAAAGGTTATCTTATTTGCATCTTTGCTTCGTTTTTACTTCTTGGATTTGGGTTGGAAAAGTTTTGCCATTAATCGTGGCCGTCAAAGAACGTAGGGGTTATGTTAGAAGAAGAACGCGAGAGATGTCACACGCTGTAGGATGTCTTTTATAGGGGAAGTTCAATCACGTACCAAATCGTCATCAATTATAATGTCAATTAAAGGTCAGCTATAAATAGAAGTATAACAATAATATATATATAAATTAATCACAATTCTATAAATAAGCAAAAATTTATAAAGTATTATATGTTATCTATATTTTGTATCTATCGTATTTTGTATTTAAGTATTTTTTGAGTCGTAAGATATTACGTTCCCGAAAAACGCGAATTCATGATCTCAAATTTAATAACAGAAATATAAGGTCAAAATTAAGACTAGCCAAAAATCTAAATAATAATTTGGTATAAATTTAATTCTCTGATAATACACTTATCTCATTTTATTATTAAAATTCTTTATCAAACTTTAAAAAAAAATACACACATAGCCTATTTATTTGTATACATAGTCTGTAAATTTAATTAACGTAACTGTTAGTAAACTTAGCCTCTAAATTTTTTGTCAAGCAATAGTAAAAATGATTGACGGAATAAAATTTCTTTTCATATTCTCATTCTACTTATATTTAATTAAAACAAATTCAAAGATTTTATATAAATATAGGCTCATTGAGGCTCATATTACTGGCAATTACCATTGTGAATGAATGATACTAGTAAAATGCTGTGCATTATTTAATTTTAAATTAAGCTATTTGTATAAGCCAAGTTCATTAAAACTTGGAATTCTTGAAATTTGCAGTTAATCAACATTTTAACATTCCGTAGAGAGTTAAAGTAGTACCAAAGCATTTCTGGCATTTACAACCTAAATGGATAGTAGCAAATTAACTTTTATTTGTCTCGACATCTGATATTCTAGGAATTGTTTCAGTTTAAAAAAGAAGTATATATTACAATACTTATATCATGCTGAGATTATTTCTTTTAAGTGTTCTCTCCGAGTTAATTAGTAATACTACATAGGGCTGCGGTAGCCCAGTGGTCAAGGTATCGGATCATGGTAGGCATGTCTCATGAGTTCGATCTCAGTACCACTAAAGACCCGCCGTGTAGGACAGCGATGCACGTTAAATCTGTCGAAAGTTGAAATGTCCTCCCGTTGGTGTGGTAGTTAGGAGAAGGGGTGCCAGCTCAGGTGTCGTCCACGTCACTTAACCATGGTTTAGAATTACGTTGTCCGTCGCCAAAAGCCCTCGTGTAGCTGAACAGTGCGACGTTAATATTCACTCACTAATAATAATACATATGCTGAAGATTTCTTCTTTTTTTTTTATGAATATTCAGTTGTAAAACGACTTTTCAAATTTTACCATCTTCACAAATCGCTTGTTAAATATGCTTCTACTGTATCACACAATTTTTCAATTATTTATTCGTCGTTACTTAACGACTGATATATTCTTTCTACTTGAAAAAGTATTGAGAAGAACCCAGCTCGAAGAGAAACCCAATTCTATCTTTTCAATAGCTTCATTCATTTCATCATAGGAAGAATATATTATTAGAGCTACCAAATGTGGCATTTATAATTCTTCTTTTTCATATTGGTTAAAAAAGGCGGTCAGTTGCAATTTAGTAGGGGGAGAGGGATGCTGAACAAGTCAATGTAGCAGCCCAGTAAGTCAGGGGTGGGCAAATAGGGGCCCGCAAAGAGTTCATTTATTAAGAGCATCAATCCCTCAACAAAGGCATAAAAACGTAAAATTTTGCCTAAAGTATCAATTCCACATAGATGATATTCATGTAGTTCAGAGGTGAGTAAATAGCTGCCCCTCAATACAGCCAGAAAACCAAATTTTGAGAAAATGTTCTCTATATTTGGGTCAGCATATATTTGTGAGCAAAGTTTTTTTTCCCATGAAGATCAACATGAGTAAGTATAGATGCAAGTTGGCAGACATTAACTTGAAGACTGTGATGAGAATTTCAACAGTCAATCTCATTCCTAATTTAATTAAAAAATTGTAGAAAAGTGGGATGGGATACACTTGTCTCATTAAACTGATTCTAAAATTAAATATTCTTGCATATGTAGTTGATATCAAATTAGCGTAGTAAATAAATGGAATAAAACTGCCACTATTTCCTTTATCTCACATTTATTGATTTTTAAGGTACAATTTATAACTTTTTTGAAATGCAAAGTTAAATTAATGCAATCATTTAAAAAAAGATGCAGCCCTCTGGTATCTTCCGCTTTTACTATATGCTCATCCCTACAGTAAGTCGATATTTTTTCAATACTTACCGAAAATTAAAATAGAAGAGTCCTGTACCATGTGATAATTTGATTGGATTTGGAAGTTAATTTTTTGCCATAATATTGTATTTAAATAATTTTTTTGTCAAAATGTCCTTAAAATAATTTTATACATGTATTCTAATTTAAGTGACTCTAAATATCATGAAAATTATCCATTTATGCGCTTTTTTAAAATCACTGTTCCGAAATTAGTCGGATACCTTAAGCCTCTATCCTTTGAATCACCCAAACATTCAGTGATTATGCGAGAAACTTACTCTTACAGTACGTTCAGTCTTGATATTTGTCCAGTATATGTGAAACAAACGAAAGGAAATAATTACAATTATGTCGGTTTATTACGATCAAAACAACATTACAAACCGGAGATATCAGCTTTTTAAAATGTTAAAAACAATTAATTTTACGAACAAAACAGGGTGTATCAGACATCGGTTACAAATTTTTAGGACAGATAGAGTACACCTAGACTATGAGTACTCAGTCTTTTTTCTCACCGGGTCACATAAATATGACAGGTATTTCACGTGGGCCGCTACATAAATATAAAGGGGAGGGAGGGGGACAGTATGAGGCCAAAGCAGTTGGAAGAAGCAAAATTAATCAAAATATTAAAACTCATTTTTTATTGGGGGGTCTTTTACTTGAAGGCTTATTAACCTTTCTATCAAACACAAGCAACATATTTATGCATCTTTTATTGAGGTGTGGGATAGTTTCAATTTCCTTTCATCCGTGGGCCTAGCCTCTTGTTTACATTCTACTATCAAAAAAAGCAAATTGATAGCAAAATTAATAAATGTGATTACTTCATTGGTAGAATTTCCCGCTAAATTTTTAGAAATTTAGGACTTCTTTTATAACTGAATTTTTAAGGGCAATGGGCCATGACCGGGCCACTCAGAAGAAGCCCGACGGGTCACATGTGGCTCGCGGGCTGCAGGTTGAGTATCACTGACCTAGACGATGCAAAATATAATAGGAGTGCATGGTCGGAAATGCTCTCCTGGCGTGGTAGGGACGACATAAAACACTAGAAAAATAGGACAAAAATAAGAGGAGAAAACATGTTTATTATTCTTAGCACAGCAAAAATCCTCGAAAGCGTTTCATTGTAGTACACGGTAGATGACGTTGCGTAAGCCGAAGCAACAAATGATGGGGATATCTCAAACGTGGTTTTTGCTGCCGCAGTCGTTATGAAGCTTCATTTTCATGTTAATAAAGTGATTGTAGGAAAGAACGTTACACGAACGCTGAGCTTGCTGATATGCATCTGGCATAAAGGGTCACTGATTGCAATGAACTATCGCTACAGCGTTTGTACGCCCAACATTACAGCAGGAGGCAAACTCTCAAACACGCCTTCCTTGCACCCTTACACCAGAGATTTTCTGACAGTGGATCCTTGATCGTGGACACACAGAAATGTGAACGAAGAGTAAGAATGCCAAACAACGAAGAGACTATTCTAGATCTGGTACAGAACAATCCCGGTACCAGTATGTGGTCTATAGCCTGTCATGTTGGGATTTCCCATATGACTGTCTGGCGGATCCTGCATACTAACGACGTACACACCTATCACCCTTATATATGCACCCCTACAGTCCCTTTAACGTTTTTTTTTTTTACTTCTTTGCTGTAATAAGGATAATAAACACATGTTTTCACCTCTTATTCGTGTCTTATCTTTCTTGTGTTTTGTGGCGTCACTACCGCGCTAGGCAAGCGTTTCCGCGCGACCATACATTCCTATGTGATTTCCCATCGTTTTGGTCTATTCTATTGGTCCTGAAAATTTGTAACTGTTGAACTCATACACCTTGTCTATCATTACAACAGTAAGTCATATGATAAGATTAATATTGGTGTTGGGTAAAATTTAATCTATTCCTACTTGTAATACGATTTCTAGAGATTTATATTTATTGATTGATAAGCGTGAATTGTACCGATTTTTATTGATTTATTGGTATTCATGAGGCCAAACTATTTAATTTTTAATACTTATCGGAAAAAGTAGATCGGAATTATTAAAAAATATCTTTATACTGCGTTTTTTTATATTGTAATAAAAAGTAATTCGGAAATTAAACCAATTATATTTTTTCTTAATTCTTTTATTTTTTTCTTCTTTTTGTAACAACTTTAATTACGTTCCTAATATAATTTCATACACCCTTGTTTAGCATAATTTAATACAAGTTTTTATTGCAATAATAACTTAATTTTAAACATAATTTATTATTTATTAAACTAAACTATTTAAAGGTGTTTTAAAGTTATATGTTATTGAATGCATTGCATTTGATGAGAATGAATAAATAATTTTATTATAAGATATCTCTCTATATTTCTTTTCCCCTTTAAATAACATAATAAATCATTCAGATCAAAACTGTATACAATTTCAATTTACTATTTAATTTGAACATTTGAACTGATTTAAGAATTCACAAAACAAACGAAAAGCATATTTCAAGAGGAATTTATAAATTAAATTAAACACTAAACATTCATAAATCACAATACCTATTTTTTCAAAAACTAATTCCAATTTTAATATATTTTCATGCATGCTCAGAATCACTGTTAATTCAAATACAAAATATATCATATAATTCATTTTATTTACTCAAATCTTATATAAAAGAGAATTTTAAATTCCATATTATGTTCGTTCCTAAACATCTCCCCTGAACAATAACAGTTATATCAATCAAGTTTTATCATAAATATGCAGAGTTTTCCATAACATTTTTACATATTTATAAAATGCTTTGTATTTTATCATAAATAATCACCCCATTCATTTCAAATTAATAATCTTTATCGACCTTTCCTTTGTCATGAATTCAAAAATTTGTCTACTTTGAGAAACGAAGCGTAACATCAATTCTATTATTTAATGCTATCTTATTCATTATATTTTTTATTAAAAAATTATTTTATAATTTCCTTCTGCATTTATATTTGAACAATAAATTGAAATTTTAGAGATGTCAGATAAAATCAATGTAAAACTGAATTTTTATTAACTATTTTTAAGTCGTAAGATAAAAACATTATTTAGATTTAAAAATAACTTCTAGTAAAAGATTGGGAATTTTCAATTATAATTCTTATTTCGAAAGAGAATTCATAAATATTACTTATTAAAATATACAATCGCATATAATATAAAAATTCAACAACACGCGTAAGAGAGAACAGCATTCAGACTTACTTTAAAATTTTGTATTCATAATTACATCAAAGAAAAAATAAGTTATATTAAATTTCTGGCAAAAGCGTGTTCAATATTGCGTGTTGATTAATTTATATCAACTATAATGTTGTAAAAAATATTTTTTTACTATTGAATTACTGACTTCAAACAAATAATTTAAAATTCCAGATATATACAGAACAAGGTTTCTATCATGCCCTATTTGTAAGTGTAAAAAAGGATAATTGAGTGAGTGTTAATCAACGTCACGTCGAACTGTAAAGCAACATAAGGGCTGTTGGGAATGAACTTCGTAATTTTGAACTATGGTCAAGTGACACGGATGACACCGGAGCTGAGACCCTCTCTTAAAACTACCATACTCCACCAACGGGAACACTTTGAGCCACGACAGATGTAACCCTTTCATGGGCATTGGGAAGATTACTTGCCATCTACATGATCTTACAAAATGCATCTGTGGGAAGCGCAAAAACCATTATAATATATTGGTCTTGTTATTATAACGCGATGGGAAGACTAATTCCCGTTTCAGAGTTTTGTGTTACTGAACATACTCCAGTGATTATGACATCTGTAAATCGGACAAAAAAAGATGGTACAAAAGAAGAAGTACCTTGTCCAAAAGCTGTCGCTGTATTTACGATATCATGGAAGGAGTTGGTCGCTTCGATCAAAGAAAAGAAAAATACCAAATAGGAAGAAGATTTTTAAAATGGGGACATCGTATCTTTTATTTTCTTATTGACCTCTTGCCATCATAAAGTTTCATATTTTGGTAAGTGAACAAAAGAAACAGAAGCTTAGACCAGCTAACATTCCCTATAGCATTAGCTCGTCAGTTAGTAGACAGAAATTCCAGAAAAAGTAAAGGATGCCCTGCTAGTTTCCAAGCAAAGAAGTTTTTAGTTCTGGATGATGTGTGTTTAGCCAGTGTGGAAAATCATATGCCAAAGATGTTTTCTAACTATGGACGATGTAGGAAATGTAGTAGAAAGGGACAAGAAAAGACGACTACATGTGTGCAGAGTGTGATGTGCCCTTGTACATTGCAGCATGTTTCTCATCTTTTCATGGCAAATAATCATCATCAAATTTAATTTTCTTTATGACGATGAATGGTTCCTTGGGAAGTATTCTTCTCTTTCCTAAAATTTAAATGTAAACATAAAATTTTCCAAAATAAAATATATTTCATTAAATTCTACTGTGTAACTGTTAATAAAACATGAAAAAATGTGACAAAATTCAAAAGGGAAAAAATTGGGTCACGAAAGGGTTAACTTGCATCAGCCACATGACTTTAGGCTATACTTCGGCCATAAATGCGAGATAGGAATTAATGAATCATCATTAAAAAGGGAAATTTCACATATAATTTGAAGACTCTGAAATTCTCATATATATATTTTTTGTTGATGTTTCGATTTTGTGTTATCAACAACACGTCCACCCTTATTTCTTTAAAACGGAAATTTAAAATTAAGTTAAGGAAGTTAATAAAAACATTGCTTTATACTCAAGCCTGTTAAGATGTTAAGAAAAAACAAGAATGGAAAATTTTTGTCATTAGAGGTTTAGTTTCATTGCCTAAATGTATTCCATAATGAAATTCTTTTACTTATATAAATAACAACTTTTATAAGTATATTTAAGTATAGTAATTTTTAAATAAGTAAGATTTCACTTTCAAAGTAAATTTACTTAATGCAGATTTTATTTGTCTTAAAATTTCTTAAACATCTCTTATAGCTGTTAAATAAAATCCACGTGAATAATGGAATAGCTGTGTTAAAATAAAATGTTGAAATTCTGACAGTCTATGATGGACGACTTAATGACCGGGTTCTCTTAATTTCATGTTTAAAAGGACATTGATGACTGATCACGTATTGCTAATGATTCTATTTTAAATAACTACTTTGTCATTATCACCTAACTTTACACAGAGAATAGGCTCTTAGCAAGCAATTTGGATATAAACATCACCATTTTTGAACAAATTTGTAACTCCCTATAGTCTTTATTCTAAAATTTGATGTGAGCATTAAAAATAATTTTTAATTGTGTTGACAAAGGAATGTATGTGAACGGTTATGAGAAAAATAATGGGAGGAGCTCATGTATATTCTAAAGCTTTAGCCTCAAGATTTTATTTCGCATTTCAGCAATGTATTATGTTTTGAGTATTTGTCAAAAATTCTTTTAATATAGTCAAAATAGCATTTCTCAGTTTACATATTTTAACTATTTTTTATATATTTATTAATGATGCCATATGCATTAATAATTTTTATAAGATTCTATTCATAAATTTTATTTTCCTCAAATTATGTATTACATTTACATTTTTCAATTGTGGAGCATATAAATCGCACTGCAATTACAATAATAGTCATTATTCTAATGACTAGTCCAGAAGTGGCCAACCCGTGGCACGGCTGAATTGTAACAGTGGCACACGAAGACTTATTGAAATAATAATAATAAATAAATTTTCACAATTTTATTGAAATGTGGTTATTTCAGGAAAAAAAAACCCCTCAAAATTTGGATCAATATCTTTTTGAATAAATAGTTTCTTTTTTGAAGATGAAAAGAAAACATCTCAGAAGCCTAGCTGATATGTATGAAAAACAACTTAATTTTTTTAACATATTCCAAGAGCTAATCTTAATATACATGACAGAGAGAAAAAGTACAATTTCAAAAGAGGCATTAAGTAAGTACTGATGGTTTAATAGTTATTTAGAATTAAGTTATTTATTTTTATTTTATGTCTAATTTAACTGATTGATCCTGTAAAAAGTATAATAACAATGGAACCTAAGTAGTATTTTTTTTGTCTTTCTTTTATTATATTATTTTTAAGTTTCCACTTTATAGACTTGCATTAAAAAATGTGCTATTTGCATAAAAATCCCATAATGAGCTAATAAGTAACAATTTTTTCAAATTTTCATTTTTTGTTTGTTTATTATTTGGAAAAGTTTGAAGTGGCACACATAATTTTTTTTAGCAGATAGCGGCACTCTTCCCAAAAAGGGTCGCCACCCCTGAAGCAGTCTTACAGGAACAACAGAACAACATATGCCTGCAACTCTATGAAATTGGTCAGTTCATAAAAAAATGGGTCTAGAAATACTTTTTAAATATTTAAATGTATAAAAGGAATTTTTTTTGTCTGCAAATGAGTTTGAAAAAAACTTCATCACACACACACATTATTGCACATGCATGGATAGAAATAAGATTTTCGTAAGGTTTGATTGTAATCATATATTAAAGCTCTTATTAAGAGGTCTCAGGGGTGTTATAACTTTCTTTCGAGGGGTGAAAGTATAAACAATTTTCAAATAGCTTAATTCTTTTAAATTTAAATTAAATAATTAGAATCTTTTACACACTATTTACAAAGGATTATGACTTCAAAAAAGTACAAAATGTTTGAAATATAATCATAATTTTAAAAATTATAAGCATATGTGAAAATATGTAATAAATATTAAAAAACTTTTGCGTTGCGCACGCTATTTTCTAAAATAGTAGCCTCTGATGTGCATAAAACTTCATAGAATTATAAAGTGTATCATACTCTTTAAGCCCTACATCATTTAAGAATAATATATTTTTTGTATTTCAAGATATTTGAGAAATATTGAAATTCTTTTTAAAAAAAATTTGAAAATGTAATTTTTTTATTTTTTAAAAAATATAATTTATCATTCTACTAATATAAAATTACTACAGAGTAATAAGGATACATTTAACTTTATAAATCATTTTTTTAGAGAAAATAGCATGCGCAACGTAAAAATTAATTAATATTTATTATAGAAATGCTTCTTATTTTCATATGTTTATAATTTTTAAAATTATGATTATATTTTAAACATTTTATATTTTTCTGTGAAGCCCTATTCCTTTATAAATAATGTGTAAAAGATTCGATTTATTTAGTTTTAATTTCAAAGAGTTATATGTATTTGAATATTGTTTATATTTTCAGCCCTCTAGAGAAAGTTAACATCCATGAGACCCCATTGCTTATTCAGAGTCAATGTTAGGTAAATACCATATAGGTGTAATTATTCATTTTTTGTTCCTATTACACTGAAAGGGTTTTATTTGTTTGCTTAAGCGCAGTTTATTTACATTTATTAAGGTTGCCTTTACTCAGTACCAAAAGGCTGAAAATAAATTCAGACTGAAAACTGTTTCATAAAAATTCTTGAGTTGTGTAACACATATATCCTTCTATTTTAATGTGTCTTTACAATATAAAAATACAAACAGAAACGTTTAGTTTATCCCTGTATTAAGAAGACTCGATACCTCCAAAATGACATAACGTTCATTTTTTTAAAAACTTTTTATTTAATCTTATTTTTTGAATTATTATCTTTCTATTGATATATCACTTTCGCATGTCGGAAAGTTAGAAGTTGGATAAAACTTCATTTGAAAAATGTAAATTAACAAATTAGGCAATGAGACCACTCCTCCTTTTTAGAAAAAAAAGGCTAAAAAAGCATTTTGATTAAAAAAAGTCTATTTTTAAAAGAGAAATAATTATAAAAAAGAATGTGTAATATATAAAGCAGGATATTACTGAGGCATTACAGTAGTGTAATTTGTTCTCTTTGTGAAATGTGTGAATGTAAAGTTTTTGTATTAAGGCATTTTATATAAATAATTTCATAATTTCAGTTCATATATTCCTCATGTATTTTCATACAAAAATAATACTTCAATATTTTGTGAAGAAAAAAACTAAAATTTCTGTCATGGGAGAAAAATATTTTTTTAAACATTTTTCATGAGCTTTCTTGTGCAATTAATACTCTCAAAAAATTGATCATCTATAAAAATGTATGGGTTGAAAAAATACAAAAATGCAATTATTTTAAAGAAAAATATAAAAATAATGTCTTAAAATTGTATTTGAATTTTATTTAAGCTTATTATAATTATTTTTTCAGAATCATAAACTTTAAAGTGGCTTTTCTCATTTAGTGTTTTTTAGATACATGAGTGAATTCAAAATGCTATTCCATCCACATTTATTTACCATTAAATTCCATTTTTTTCCTACGTGTTCTGTGTGAAGTATGTAACAAAATTTGTGATCTCCAATTTGATGTAAATTGAATACTTTTTTTAAAAAAAAATTAAAATGCAAGAGATGTTTGCTTTTACATTGAATTTTATCAGGCATATCAATATTTTATTTTTTTTCCTCCAAAACTAATTAAGTTATTGTAAAATTGATCCCTAAAGATGTTTAGAACATTCTTAAGAATATTACGAACGAATTTCAGGTAAAAAAAAATTTTAATTTTTAAAATTGTGTGAATAATATATGAAAAAAATTTCATCTCGTATCATTTTCGTAAATTGAATTACTATATGAAATGATAAAATATAGTTTTAAAAACATAAAAAAAAATTGTTCAAAGGTACCAAATTGCCTTAATCAGTGTGAAAACCTCCTGTATTATTATAGCCTTTGTAGTAATACGTGCAGTAATATGTACCATGTCTTACATAAATCTTGTAGTAATATATGTCGTGTTACACATAGGTATTTAGTACAAATGTATCCCATTTATAAAAATAATAAGAAATTACTTTAAAATCGTGGATAATCAATAAAACTCAACTCATATGCATTAGGTAATTTTATGTGTTAATACTCCCACGCAAATATCTCTGAAATAATTCACATCTTATCATCACATTCAAATTAACCT
Source organism: Trichonephila inaurata madagascariensis (assembly GCA_019973955.1). NCBI lineage: Eukaryota > Metazoa > Arthropoda > Arachnida > Araneae > Nephilidae > Trichonephila > Trichonephila inaurata. Next base: position 105,771 of record BMAV01015585.1, on the reverse strand, counting down.
GCAGTTAATTCAATATAAATATTTTATGTTTCTTTTGGTTAGATAAACAACTTAATATACATACTAAACTCAGTAGTGCAACAGCCCATGCTGTGCCCATCTCAGTATTCGGGACCTTGGGCGCTGAGGTGTATGAGCAGATGTGCCGGTCAGGTGGTCAGTCTGACGTGAATATACATAGAGAATGGACAAAATTCCAGGACATTATTTTTCCTTTTTTTCGATCTATATCTGAAAAACTATTTCAAGTTGCCGTAATCAGATGTTTAATTATGTTTTCAATTTTTCCCCATTCCTCCATTCAATATTACCCATATTTTTTTTAAAAAAATATAAATATTCAATAATTGTGTTTTTTTAATACGATTCAAAATAAATACCCGCCTTACTTTGTCTTTATTTCATCGGCATTTCAAATTTACTTTGCCTGACTATTTTAATAAAAATTTCAATACCCGGGTCTGAACATAACATTCAGTCACCTTTTTTTCAATAAACCCTTTTCAAGTTATTTCTATCACTTACAAATAATAAATATTTGCTTTTATAACAACAATATATATTGCTGAACATATCATTAGCTAATTTGTATGAGTATCCCGAAGCAATTAAAGGAAATTTAAGCTGTCTGAAACTAAATAAACTATGAAGAATTAGCAGACCGTATTCCATCTGATTAACTACAGACAGAATGAAAATTTATTGCTTATAATTCCTTGCATATCTCTCATTTTATCTCTCAAAAGGCAAACATCAATTAAAATTGCAAATCAAAGAGTTTAAAAACGGGTATCATGAATCAACAATGCGGAATCTATCTTTCGAAACAGCGAAATCTTTATAATTAACCCTCCAACATGCAAACTGCGACCATAATGAACAGGCTTTCCCTTTAGGGAGCCAATTATCAACAATGTAAACAGACTTAGAGCAAACAGTGAAATGATAATGTTAATATTGGGTATATTAGGAATACAAGAGAGAGCTAAAACACCTTTTATCGCATACATAAATTAACAAGCACCAAACCAAATTTACTTTCTTTTCAAAAGTATTATTTGTCCGGTAAATCTGATAATATAGAACGAATTTTGGTTTTGGATCCGTTAATTCATGGAAATATATCGGTATAATCTTGTTAGAATATTGTGATAAAAGATATGCAAGTTGATTTAGTTGTTTCGGAAATTCGTTAACTTCTTTTTTTGACGAATAAATTAGTTCGTTTGTTATTTTGAATGTAGTTATGTCGAACACAGAAAGTGTTTTTACTTTATTTTTTTGCACTGCTTCAGATACATATTTGTAGCACACCAATACAGGAAAAAAACAACTAAAATCATTCACTTCGGAAAAAATAAATAATTAAACTTGTAAAATAATAACAAAATTATAGGGGTATAATTTTTATACACTTATCAATTTAATAAAGTTATAACTATTTTTTACTGCAAACACTTATGCTTATAAACATAAATTAAGTATATATATTTTTTTCATTACTTCCTGATAACTATTCAACTCATTGTATCATAGGCTCATAGACGGATGTCTGCTACCCCTCTTTCAATTTTTGACACCCAGAGGCGAACAGAATCTCCATGTAGATTTTGGTCTTTCAGAGTAAACTGTATATTCTTTTCTCACTCTCTGAAGCGAAACAGCTGTAGAATGGGCTCTTGGAATGTTGTACCTCTTTTTCTTCTACGACACCCAGAGACGAATAGATTCACCAGATGGCATTTTCTTCACAGGGGACTATATAGGGGGCACACTTGTTTCCACGGCTGTCCATTCTTTCATTTGCTCTAACATGTGGCCGTGATACACAGAAAATGAGTGTCGGCTATTGTAAATAAGAACAAAGGATGGTACTCTCAGTGTCAAAAGGAGAGGTCGATTTATAGACCCTTGATAAGATTTACGATATTTGTGCCATCCATGGGATCTCAGTCCAGATATACTTTTTCCTCGAAAGAACCAACAATGGTTGTGATCAAGACAGAGGGTGCCGGGTGCAGATCCGAGTTCCTGCCGATCAGAAATGGTAGGGGGCGTAATAGAGGCCCGCCCAGAGGGTTAAAAGAGACATTTCGGAAAGTGACGAGGATCTTGGGAGATACCAGTGATAGGCTTCCAGGCGGTGGGAAGACCAGCGTTTGTAACTTGCCTTTGTTTTCAACGAAAGGCTGCGGGGAGTGAAGGATTGATACTGGCGAGTTCCGTGATAATAGGAAGCTCATCTAAAGTTGCGAAATATTGTGAGAGACTAGCGCCTCTCTCTCGGGCACCGAGATGTGTGGGGGAAGGAAAGAAACACTCGACATGATCTAATTTCTTTCTTTCCACACGCAAAGAACAGACACAATTTCAACTAATAATAGTAAGAGAATGCCTCAATGTTAACCATGAAAGCGGAACAACGGCAGTAAAACGTGAACGATTAGGAGACTATCAAACTTGATCCTTACCTTAATAAAGGATCAAACCTATCATCCGATTTAATCTAATATCAAATCAATCCTAATGAACAATCGTCACTTTAAAGTTTCCTCCTAATAAGAATCAAATCATAATAATTCTAACATTATATCTTCAGTATCAATCTCACTTGACTCGAGCATATCTTCTCTTCTTCTTCCTCTCAAGCTAGAAAATCTCAACTATATATAGTTAGTTAATTTAAATATCACGATTCTCTTCTTCCGAAGAGTTTTGTTGTGAATAACGCGAATTGATAGCCCAAAGATTTTCCAAGAGGATTAATTAAATAAACGCGTTTAGTTCCGTCACAATATCTACTAAAAATGCTTCACTATTCACGGTGGAGTGTTGACATTGCAATATCAAGTTGCAGACCCTTGTGAACGAGTCTAATAGTTGGTGATACCCAGTATACGATATGCAAAAGACAAATCTGATAAATCCAACAGATCCTGATAATTTATAGTAAATATAAAGGTATTTTTTTACTAATGCTATGTGTTACCTCTCACTACCCAGGAATTATATAGATATATAGATTACATAGATATATAATTATATAAGTAGAAAAAATAATCTGTAACTTAAAGGACGACATTTAGGCAAAAAAAATCAAGATCACTGATTAAAAGTAATAGTCGATAATTTGTTTCTTTGGCCAATACTTAAACTTCTCAATGGTACGACAGCCCACGAGGGCCAAGGACTACTAGGTCCAACTCCGTATATGCTATCTTGGGTTCTGAAGTGCAAGAGCAGATATTCCGGTCAGGTGGTCAGTCTGACGCGAAACCTCCAGTGTTAAGTTCCCAAGCAAGCTTGATACTCAGTTATCGACCCATTGAAAGGATGAAAGGTCGACTCAACCTTGTCCAGCCTGGGATTTGAACCTCGGACATGTGGTGTCGAAGTGCGATGCACTAGCCACTCAGCCACTGGGCTTCGTTTGATCCATACTTTCGAGGAAAATTTGCGGACTTCTGGCTAATACCTAAAAAGTTTTCAAACCATTTATATTTTAATACTCTCACAATACACCTGGTCCTTTGGATAACCATAGAAACGGTTGTCATTAGATTTGATGAACATGGTGGTATTATCAGTGCGAGAAAGATTATGTTACTG
>BMAV01015585.1:69913-101762 GCA_019973955.1 Trichonephila inaurata madagascariensis | reverse complement strand
AAAATTATTCTGTCAGCATTTTTACTCCACGGGAAATTTTTGGAACTAGTTTACTACATCCCCCTTTGCATTGATACCTTCTTCCTGGTTTGAAAATAATAAACACTAAACTTTATGGTTATAAAAGAGGTATGTATCTCAATCGGAAATATTAAACATAAATTAGCGTATTAAACATAATTAACAATACTTTGATTCATTACTGATAGGAAACTTCTTGCTAATCTTTACCCTTAAAATAGCAAATGCTAGTTTATAAAGTTGATCAATGCTTAGAGAGTTTCTAACTGAATATTCACAAAAATTTAAATACTTTTGCCAGAATTCAATATAAATTGATGATGAAATAAAATTAATCCATAAAAATAAAAGAAATTAAAAATAAAAACATTTTAATTAATGTCAACCTATTGATTAAAATAAAATTCATTTTCCTTCAATGACACCATAATGTTATTTAAAAAATAATTATATTACAAATTTAAAAATTAACTTTTTGGAATCAAGATCACAAAAGCATTGGATCAAGATTATATTAAATGTCACATAAATAGCCTATGTACGAGCTTAAATACCAGCTACAGTTAATGCACTTGATTTGTAAAGAGATCAAACCAATTTATTCAATTGATAGTCTTTTAATTCTCCAACTTAAACGAGAGCTCTGGAATGAAAATTAAATAAACCTTAAAACTAGTCAAATAATTTTAAGCAACTTTATTTTACTCGCCTTATTTATCTTCACTTAAGTAAGCTTATTAGAAAATCAGTTCCTTACTTAAAAGATAATTTGCAATAGAAACGGAGATTCAGCCTCATTCATTTGATGCAATCTTTTTTTCCTCCCTTCTTACTTATCTAAATAACTTCCCCAAAATGAGCCTGATTTTTAAATTCGCCCGGAAATTGCTCTCTGGAAGGAGCGCCAAGCTCATAAAGTGCCATTTTCATCGCCAAGAGAGGGCGATAATTGTGTGTTTTCTAATTAACACGGGACGATTAATTCGCCAATGTGAACCCTTTAGAAATTCTAATTCTGGTTGGTGGGTGTTAAAAGTGTACGGCAAAGCTGTTTGCACCATCGAATACGATTTTAATTGCTCACATTAAATTTTCAGTGTTAGAGGATATAGTCTGCGCAGTTTATTAGAGGTGTTAAGGGAAACCTTAAAGTTCAGGATATGAGGTTTTTATGAGTCTTACATGTAGTATAGTTGGGTACTTCTAGGATGAAATATATATATATAAGAAAGAAGAGATGTTTTCACATGATTTCACTGTTTCACTCTTCTACTCTGACTAGGGTAAGAAGATACATCAATTTCGTTTTTTTTTGGAACACTGCCCTCGTTTACAACTTTTATCTAGCATCACTTATCGTAAAATCTATCTTCAACAACGCAATATATAGTGAGAAGTTGCGAAATGTGGTATTTGGTGAACCACTTAATATTCTTCCTAGGAAAAAGGTATCTTAAAGTTCTGAGATATGAAAGATAACTAAATTAGTTAGCTGTGGCTGTTAGGAATATATATATATATATATAAATAAATATTTTTAGTTTATTATTCAACATAATAATCCTTTAGAAACGAACTGAAATAAATGAGATGGAGGAAGGATTTGCATTTTTATGAACGTACTATTACTAGTCAATTCTTCGGCCATAAATCTTTAAAACCCCTTATTTGTAAGCACAGTTAACAATTTAAACTTTAATTAAACAACGACTTCAAAAACTAATGAAAAATCAAATGTATTTTTCTGGTAAGTTGTCTTGTTTCTTATTTTCTTTTTGATTGATCTCAAAGGAAAAGAGGTTTAAATACACTTTTAATAAACAAATATCTCCAACGTTGTTCTTCTAAAGAATGTTCTCTTAAAACAAAAAAAGAGCCTTATTAGTGAATAGTTTCACAAAACTTTGCTTAGTAAAGAAAAATTACTAATCAAAATTTGAAATTATTTTAAATGCTTATCGTCTTTAAAATGTTACATTTTAGTTAATTACCTCCAAGCATTTTTTTTCACTTCTTTTGCTGCTCTTTAATCATTTGGATTTTCCTGTTTTTCTTTTGATTTTTCAGAGGATTAATTTTCTTTGAAATCCATCATAAAAAGAAAACTTTTAATCTTTTCTTTTTTTTTGAGATTCATGTCCCACTGCGTACAGATTTAGCAAAACGATAATTTAGCTAATCAATATTTTTTTTATATTTCTTCATTTGAAGAGGTATGACAATTTGTGAGTAAATGAATAAAATAAACAATAACATATGAAGGCAAGTATGTGCCTGAAAAATGCAACTCTTAATGACGGAATCTTATTTTATTTATTTCCACGATATTTACGTTAGCATGCAATATTATTTTGGCTAATATTTTGCAAATTTTGCATCAAAATTACTACTTAAATATGCGACATTTTTTTTACTTAAATGTTTTAAATTCCTTTTTATAAAATAAATATGAATTGTTGATTTTTTTGTCCTCATATAAAATGGTTTGTTACGTTTAATGCCAGATAAGAAAGCTTTACACAACTATGCAAAATAAATCAGAATAAACTTGCTGTTTTGTTGATTTTCAGCTACTGTAACTAATACAAACATATACGTTTTCTCAATTATTGATTTAGAAAAACACTGACATGTCAATCTTCACGACCCCAAAATGTCTCTCTTTGTTCATTTACTTATCTTTTGTAATTTCGGTTTTTGTGAAGGTCTACGTTGTTACAACTAAAAGTCGTTTTTTTTCCTTCAACTTGCAATCAGTATGAGTACAAAAGATGTAATTTTCCTTAACAGTTCCATAATAAGATGAAGTTAGTAGCATTCCAAAATGATTATTCTTTTAAATTATTTCTTACGACGAAGTAGGCATGCACAAGTGTAACGTAGTAACCTAAGGTTGATTAAAATTTCCTGTTAGCGAGAGATGAACCTCACATCTTTCGTAATTTAATTTTTTATTTTCAATTTTTATCGTAAATTAACAAGACTCTGTTTTAGCTTCAAACGTATAGCTATCGTATACTTTGTTGTATTGTCGTCGAGTAAGCTCTTTTCGTCTGATCTCGTAACTACTAAGATCCGCCAAAATGGACAACCAAAACCTCGTTTGTTCTTTCTTCATGGAACGCTTTTGAACTGGTCTTCAGAGTCCTGTATCTGACTGAGAACTGCGAAAATCAAACACTTAAGTGGATTTTTACTTGATGGGGAACAAGTACTGCTTGGCTGTTCTTCCCTCACTTTTTAATCCGCTTTTTTTAAACCTTTCAGATTAGACTGTTTCACGCCCCTTCAATTCCTTCCATTTCTGATTGGAAAGAATAGGGACTTACACGCAGCACCCTCGGACACTGTCCTAAATATCATTGGCTCTTCCTGGAAAGGGTCCGTCTTACCACCGCACTGTTTGGCACCACGTGTCGAAACTCATGCGAAGGGCCATAAATCGGCATGTCACTTCGTTGCAAAGTACACAATTCCTGGCTTTTCCTCCTCGCAATAGTGGACCATCTTTTTCTACGCATACATAGCAAGGTCTACGCGTATAAAGAAATAAATGAAAGGTGTGCAGCCTATCTATCGTCCGTTTTGAAGGAATAAGCTATTTAGTGTGCATTTCCATAGGCCGAGAACCAAAAAAAAGAGGGGTAACAAACAGCTGGTCAGCTAAGAGAATACACAAACCTTTACACACCGCTACACAAACCCTTATTTTCCAAAATTATATTACTTCTCATGAGCAACGTCTGAAAAATTGAATTAAGATTCACTGGTATCAAAATTCCTTTGGGGCCCTTTTCCTACACTCCTCACTTAACTGTAACTGAGCTCCATACTTTCCCGCCTTCCTACCCCAACTAAAACTTTTTAGAACCCCGTACCGGGACATTCTGTAAACAGAAAGCGCAACGGACAGACGCAAGGTGTTGTCCGCATCCATCCGCAGCGCTTTCAAAGGTGTAATTTTCATTTAACCGCATTACTTCTTTTAAATATAAGCTTTAACTGTAAATATTTATTTTCTTGTAATATAAACATATGTACTATCTCCATCTCTGGCTGTTTTTCGAACTCAACCAACGGCATCAGGGCCCATTTTTACATATGGGAGCCCTGTTAGTGGACTGTATTTCCACATGTTGTGGAGCCCTCGTAGCTTGAGAGCCCCGTTTCATTGATACGGTGTTGCTACGCGCCTGTTAAGATTTTATTCATTTATGAAGCATTGTATTACATTTTATCATGCATCAGGAAATAAATATGCTGCTTAGAAATTGTCTAAGCATTTGAAAATCGCATAATTATTTTGGGACAATCACTAATGTAAACATAATAATACACGTTTGGGTATTTTTAAGAAACATGTGTGTTTTAATTTTTCATTACTAATTATTTAGTAAGTTGTTTTTTTTTATATATTCCCTAAGGAATTAAATGGAGACAATTGCGACAAATACAGTTTATTTAGATATGCAACAGTATTTATATATGTAAATGACTTCATTCATCTAAAATCTATTCTCATTGATGGGAATGAATTTGTGCCACACAGTATCATTTTATTATTTATTTTTTTTGGCTGTATTTCAATTTGTACTGGGCATTAAATAAAATAAAAATAGTTAGTGAAAATCTCATTAATAATTTTAAAAAAAAATTGTTTTAATTAATTAAAAAATGAATACATTTTATAAATTTACTTCTTATTCTCGCGCAAACCATTACTCCAACATTAAAATCTGTTAAGCTTCTGCATTTTTTTTTCTGAAAAGAAATACGAAACATTGCTTGTTTATCCACTTTAAACACGCTCAAAACTTTTTTCGTAATAAATGAATTATATTGATAACAAAAAATGCAAGAAAATATAATACCTAAATTGAAAAAAAAAAGTAAAAAAAAAATCAGTCGAGTAAAATTGAGTGCCAGTTTTATTAGCGAATGCTTTTGGGCTCTACCGAAATTCAACTTTATTTCATCCTTCCTTTGAGTAAGAAAGAGAAAAAAAACCACCTGTAATTCAAAGTGCCGTCACTTTAGTCGCATTAATCTTACTTAATTTATCATTTCTGAGTCCATCTAATTGTCTCATAGAACGACAAAAGGAAGAAAGAAATACAGTGATTAACCAAAAATGAGGAAAAAAAATCATTTTTTCTTCATCGCTGTCATTAAAAAGCGCTTTTATATTCAGGACGGATGGAGAAAGGAAAAAAAAAGAAAAATGTCGTTTCTTTTTTTCCCATATTAATGTCTTTTTCTTTAATAAAGTTACATTCTACTTGTAGTGATGTACATACTAAAAAAAAGGAAAGAAAAAAACTTAGATTATGTTTTTTTAAAGAGAAACTTTGAAGTTTTATGTTGCTACATTTTGCTTCAATTATATGCACTCTGATGTATGCTTAATTTATACAAAATTTGCAATAGGAATTAATTTATTTTGTATCTGAATTACTTTTGTAAAAATTCACAAATTTTACTAAGCTATTGAACTGCGAATCAACATTCAATCTATTTCAAACCATTCCTTTAAAGTCGATATAATGATGGAAATATCTTAACAGTGGATAATTTTAATTGTTTTAGTTCAGTGGCGCAAACACAATTTTTCAAGGAGGAGTTCCAGGGTCGAAAGTCCACCATTCTTGTATCATTCCTCAATGTGCTCCCAAGCATATTCATTTGATTTTGTCGATTTTGGGAGCACAAAAACTGCAAAAAGTAAATTATTGAATTAATTATAAGTATTAATTAATAAAATAAATTGGTAATAACCAAAACTTAATTAAATTTTACGTACTATTTACTTCGGATTAAGGTATCCGACTACGTTCGGAACCATGATTTTGCAAAAGCATATAAATGGATAATATTTATGATATTTAGCGTCATTTAGATTTGAAAATGTATTTAAAATTGTTTTAAGAATAGTATTACAATAAAAAATCATTTAAGTACAATATTTTCACAAAAAAATGAACATTGAATGACCCATTTTCAAAATATTCTCCTTTTGTGAAAAAAGCTTCTATTATAAAAATATTGTGCCGATATATAGCTCAGACCTCTGTACAGAGGTTCAAGTAGAAATTTTGAAATATATAACTTAGAAGTGGGTTTATGCATGTTTTACGACAACAGAGGGGTGAAATTTTAAGAAAAAAACGCCGAAAATTATTTCAAATGATTGTAACTCTAAAAATGTTAATTTTTCAAAAATCATAGTTGAGCCTACGTACAGAGTTCTGAGCTATATACAGGCAAAATATTATTATAATAGAAGCCCTTTTCACAAAAGGAGAACATTTTGAAAAAAGGCTATTCTAAGTTAATTTTTGGCCGAAATGTTATATTTAAATATTTTTTTTTGTCAAAATGTCCTTAAAACAATTTTATACATGTATTCTAATCTAAGTGACACTAAATATCATGAAAAGTATCCATTTATGCGCCTTTTTAAAATCACGGTTCCGAACGTAGTCGGATACTTTAACATCAATCGAAAAAAAAAACCAAGAACTGAGGGAAGAGTTTCAGACCCGTGAACCCTCCCCTTGTGTACTCCACTGTTGGAGTGCGACAGATATTTATGAAACTTATTCTCAATAGTTACATTAATTGCACCTCAAACTTGTATTTTATCTGATTTTATGGTAATTGTTGCGTATAAAAACATTCCTTAAATAGAACAGAAGAAAAGAAAAATAAAATAAAATTAATAATAATAAATTGATTAATTATTGCAATACAATAAAAATAATTATTGTTTGTAATACATTTTTACTCTTGTAAAAGAAAATGAAAAGACAAAAGATTTTTATAAAGTATACATTAGGATCTAAAACTAAGAAAATTTTTTAAGAAAGTTAACTGGGGTAATTTTGTTGTATAAAAGGCTTACGATATCCATTATTTGAAACAGTTTCGTATCTTGGTATCAATTTATGCACTTAATATTTGCGTAATTACCCTGAAAATATATTGATAGTAAGTATAAAAAATACTTTTTTTTACTTTCGAAAATAACCGTAATATAGAGCAGTGCTTCTCAAAATTTCAATAATTGCGACCCAATATACTATCATAATTTTCATCGCGCCCCCCTCTATGCAATAACAATGTATTTAATTCAATACTAATGTGCTTCAACGGGAAAGCTTCAATACGATTTATACCTTTTAAGTGCCACTGGCATATATATACGTCTCGCTCACCCAAAGCACTAATTACCCCGGAAGTATATATACGCCTCTCCGAAGAACGATGTTTTCTGTGCACTATTATCCATAAAATTATTCCGAAGTCTTTGGAATGCAATAAAAGGACCTTGACAATGTTATTTATTCCTTTTCTTCCATCCCCCTAATACATCACATACGCGCATCTGCGGGGAAAACGGTGGCATTGGGGATCGAATCGCGTATCTTTTAATCGGCAGGTAAGGGATTCATTATAAACCGTACAAGTTATCAATATAAGAGTTTATATTTTGTATATAATATTATGTATGATAAGCCCATGGGTCATTGGTAAATTAATTATAAAATACATTGTGCAGTTCTGATACATTTATTGGTGTATTATATCAGCGTAAATGTGTATTTATATTTTATTATGAGAGAATGTATTTTGTTTGCTTATACTTTCAGTAAATTAAGAATTTTTTGAAATAAACTTTTGTTTTTGACTTTTAAATATGCTCGCGCCCCCGTAGAGTTATCACGCTCCCTTAGGGAGGCGCGCCCCACAGTTTGAAAGACGCTGATATACAGCAAAGTTTAAAACAGGGGTCAGAAAACTTTCGAAATAGAAGAGCCAATCTGTAAGTAAAACCAGTTAAGCTATCAAAGAGTATAAAAAAGGAGTCTTACAATGAAAGAGCCTAAACTATTTACAGTCGCAACCAGATATTTTGCGAACTCCTACTTAACAAATTTTGCTCCTTCCCCGATTAAAATGAAGGCAAAAAACCAAATTTAAGGAATAATAAACCTCGAACTAACGAATTATTTCAGCAGTTAAAAGAAACTTTTGTTATTATTTTGCATTAGAAAAAAAAATTGATTTTCCATTGAAATGACATATTATTTTTATTCGAAACAGAAAAAAAAGAAAATTTAAAAAAGAGAGAGAGTTAAGAACATTATTAGGATTTGCAGGTGCAAATGAGTCATGAGTGTAACCTATCGTGTGAGTCTTGAATAGGACAAAACATTTCTTTCTTATCTCATCAGAATTCACAATGCAAAGGATATTGTAAAGATTTTAACAATTATGACATTTGATGACCGACTGCCTATATGTGCAACTGAAGTATAGAAAATTGTTGATTTGTCAGAGATAATAAGCAGCAGTTTTAATGCAGAAATTGTTAATGAAATTCCTATTAAAACTGTTACATTTTCTAATGTTTTACATTATATGGAAACTATGAAATAATACATCCCTATTATGCAACAGAATGTAAACGATGCAGAATTTTCTTCTCTGCATAATCGAAAAAAGAACTCTTTCGAGTCAGGAATCACAAAGATTGTCAAACATATATTATTCAGTATTTAAAAACTTTCAATTAGTTGGTGCATAATAATTTTCTAGTAGTACTTTTAGTTGTTTAGTAAAAAGTGTGTAGTTTATATTTACGGATATTTTTTGTGAAGTTGCTTGTAGCATTTCCAGAAGGTAAGAGCAAAAAAAATGTATTTTGTTTGAGCCCCGATATAACGAACAACCCCGAATTAAAGAATAAAATGTTCGGCCTCGATGAATTCGTTAAATCGGGGTTCAAAACTGTTTATGAATGAGCTCGCAGTCTCTTGTAGTGGTATAGCTATCATGACTCTTGCGCTCCAACTGATATATTTTTTATAATATTTAAATACATTTTTTTCCAAAGTTGATTTTCACATTTCTTCAAAAACTAGAAAAAAATGGAAGATACTTTTATTTCCGCGTCTCATTGCAAGAATAACCATTGTGAATTTAAATTTCGAGCTTTGTGAAAGGAATTCTGTACTAAAGGAATATTACCGTAAGGGCTTTATTCTGAAATGTCACGTTCGCATTATTAATTCAAATTGATTTGGCTTGTTTTTGCATACAAAAGTCCTTTCTACACTGATTTACATACTTTTTTCAGTAATTCTCAGTAAGATTTCTTAATGGAAAATAATGTAATACAGAAATAGTAATATTAAGTAGCTATCTTGAGCCAATCTATGAACAAGAGTAAATTTTTTCAATAAATAATTATAAAAAATCGAGAGAAGAAAAAATTTTCAAGCAGGCATAATTAATTTTTTTTAATAATTCATGGAGGCAGAAGATTGAAGACCCCAACCTTCTAAACAAAATGCCACATGCGGCTCCTGAGGTACGATTTACCGATGACTTTGTTAAAACATTGTAAAATTTGGTATTGAACGGAACTTTACAGTTCTATAATGATATTAACATGCTTAAAATCCCAAAATAGTATAATTTATCTTCAGTTATTTTAGTTAATTTTTATTGATATATATTCGCCGCGAAATTTTATATAGAGAGTTTTTTTATATCTGTTTTCAAGAACAATGTTGGCAACTCAGTTCTACATACTTAGCCTATTCTTGGTCAGATTTCTTTTTTCGAAATTCCGACCCAAAAAAAGAAGCATTTGTTATATTGTTGAAAATTAATATATGTTCTACCCTAAATTCGAAAATATAAATTTTTTTTTTCAATAAACAATTTTTTGCTTCACCAACTGTTGGTCGAATATGTAACGTCCCGTCTACTCTGATCTCCAATATTTTGTTTTCTGCAATGCACTCAACTTTTGAATTAAAAAAATGTATACTCTTTTTTTATTATATATATATATATCCATTAACCCTACTGTGCCCTGAGGTTTTTAAGAAAATATATTTAAATAAACTCAAACTCAAACTCTGTAGCGCAGCAGCCCATGAGGGCTAGGGCCTACTGTGGCCATCCCAGTATACGTGACCATAGTGCGCTGAGTTGCATGAACAGATCTCCCGATCAGGTGGTCAGTCTGCCGCGGCCCCCCGCCCCAATATTTACATAAAAATAATTATTAAAATTTGCGGTGAACTCTCGCCCGCGGAAGTAAGAAGGTTTACCAGAGGATGAGACATTGTTTTTAACAAAAAGGCTTTTGTTATGACTATAAAATCACTATATAAATTCAACCTAAGCTGTAGGAGCCGTCAGATTAAATATCTATAGTAATAAACTTAGTACTTATCGTGAATAGCAGATCTTCCGCAATGATAAATGTCTTAGAATGGCCCGTCGGATCCTTTCCATTTGAATCTTGGCAATAATCACCATTCTTTCTACTTCTCTCTTCACTTGACTTTAGCAACTGTCATTAACATAAATCACAGTTCCTTTGCAGAAAGTGGTTTTATAATCATATAACATCTTTAAAATATTTACCCTAGAACCGGGGTACTCAAACTTTTTTTCTGCTGGGCCTCATACATATGTTAACCATTTCATTCGGACCGCATACATATGTTGGTTATTTCATGAGGGCCGCAACGTGAGGATAAACGGGGGATGAGAGGGGGTTCAGAAATGTTTAAAGGTCAAAATAACATTGGAAATTTAAAATGTGGAAAATTGATCATAATATTATAACTCCTGTTTTGCTTTTTTTTAATTATTATTTTTATATTTTTTATTTTTATTTTAGAAGCATAAATGCTAAATTAGAAGCATTTAAGAAACACTCCTTCACAATTTATACATCAGTAAACGGTTTCATACGATTCCCAATAATATAACAAACTTCATGGGATATCTTTGTTACCGCTGTGATATTACCACTGACAAAACCTGTATTGCAAGATTTTCAAGAAAAAGCCTATTTATCACCTCTTGAAAGAGAACTTCGAGGAAAAGTGTCATTGAATGATTCCTATTTTTAGGTATTTTTTAAGTACAGCACTTTCGTGACAGATCAAACAATTACTGATCCATGTTTGTTTTTCACTACAAAATAGTCAACTTCCCAATCGTCTTGAAACGATATATTTACTTCGAATATTTTTCGCTTGCAAGATATGAAAAGTTGATGAAAATTAATTCCACCCACTTTCCATTCCACTATTGTCTGTTATCATTAACCGTAACTGTACCAAATAGAAAAAGAATATCAATTCGTACCCGTACGACACCGATAACAAAAAGCAAAACTGATATATTTGATTTCTTGACACAGAATTTCCCACCAAATTTCTTATGCAATGTTCTTAAATAAGTGAATTTCTCAGAGGAATAAGCCATGACCGGGCCACATGCGGCCCGCGGGCCGCAGGTTGAGTATCGCTGCCCTAGAGGATTAGTAAAAATCGCGCATAGAACCCATTTCAAATTACATAACTGTCCATGGACATAAATCATGGACAAACTGTCCCCCCCCCTTTTATCGATATCGTTGCTGAACTTTAATCCTCGTCTTCTGATTCACTAGACTCTGAATAAATAACTCCACTTTTGAAAAATCAGAACTAGTATAAATCCACTGTTCTCGGAATCTCTCTGTGAATCCATCATCGAAGCTTTTTTTGAAACCCCCAAATAACTCTAACTAAAGTGCAATTATAGAATATGCAATATTATTTTTTATTTCAATTCAAAGTGATCATTCTCACTGCGAAAAGTGTGAAGAAAATAGGCTTGATCATGTCATCTAGAAATATTCAGAAATACAAAATAATTTCTGAATCTTAATAAACGCGTGAGTAGCGTCAAATTCAGTTTTAGGGATGAACTTCGTCTCTGCATCGCATGGCACAAAAGGCCGAACGTTTCAAATGTGACGCCGATGAAGGGGCTAGAATTAATAGTGGAAACTTCATATCGCTTTCGTCCTCCCAATTGTCTTAAAGAATATGTTTCAGTCAATTATCTTAATATTTTGGAGGAATGTTGCTCGTAAGAATAATTAATTAAGATAGATGCGATGTTATTTTTGTTTTTATATTACTCGATAAATAAAATAAAGAACACTTCAATAGTAAAAATTAGACTCGAAGCATATTGCATTCTTATGACATTCGACTGTGTTGGTAATGTTTTATGTAAAAATAAAAATTATTTCACCTTAAATGTAAAATTATTATAATATTTAACTCTCATGTGGGAAATCTAGCAGATTACTACACACGCTTACTACAATTTGGTAATAATTAAATCAAGTCTCATAATTTGAGTCATTTCACGGGATGAGTCAATCCATCTTGATTTCACCATTAACATGTGGAATAATGAGTGTTTTTGCCCATTAAATATTACAACGCTTGCGTGACGTGTTATGAAAATTATGTGAGAAAGGGGGAGTTGGCTTAAATATCCATTTGTCATCTGTTCTCTTTTTGAAATTATGGAACCCATCGTCAATAAGGCCTATTATATGGCTCAAATACAACAACGTGGTATAAAACTAACAAATCGTTCACCCTATTTGCCTGATTATGATGTTTACATAAAAATAGTAATTTGTACTCAAAGATTCAAGCAACATCTGAAATACTTTCGGATATTGCTCGGAATGAAGCTCCATATTTTCGACACCTCAGGAATATATACACCTTACACCATACCATATACCTAAGGAATAGCTGGATAATTTAGTATTATGTATAAACTAATGGTGTCGCGTAACTTTTGTAGTTAGGGAAAGACACCTCTTTCGAAGGAACTTTTGTTTGGATGTTCATCCTCATGACCTTTCTGCCTAATACCATTCTGTCAATAAAGCTTTTTTCCGTTTTGTTTCATAATAGGTGCTTACAATTCAATTTTCGATTATAATGCTTTCACCCATTAACTTTTATTCTTTAGCTTAAAAAATAACATTGTAATGTTAATCGTAATTGGCTAGTCCGAAATCCCTGTCCCGCCCATTCTATCCGATCAGAACTACTATTACGTAATAACCACCGTTGGTATAAAAGCAAAAGTCTTGTGTAATCGCCCTTTTTTGTCTGCTTGCCTTCATCATGTAATTCAGCCGGCGGCCGCGCGTTCTGTGTTTGTCTTTGTCTGTGTTGTGCCGTCTATCTTTATATTTATGTGTTTCAATATGCAATAAAATGGATTAATGTCCCAGACTGCCTCATCTATAGTACTGAATACGTAACATCAATCAAGATAGAAAATGTATCTAATATACAGTCATTCACTCGCCATCGGCCACGCCCTATCCTTTGGTTCGCTACAATAATAACATCCACTCGTCACGTCTTAAAACTATATTTTTACCACTCTCCAGAAATATTTCATATATATACTTCTCAAAAGTTTAAAGGCAGAGTAAAATAATTACCATCTTAAAATTACAGGAAAATCTAGTTGATATATATGTAAAAAGAAAGCCTTTTTTTTAAAATACCTGTAAATAAAATTTTTAATTGTTTAAGGTGAGAAAAGAGTGTAAGATAATATCGCTTTCGATATATAGAAAATTTGGTTGTATTTATTATTCTTTGCTGAATAAAATTAGCATCTTTATCATACTTCCACATACCATCGTGATTAAATTGACTTAAAAGAACGCAAAGCATTCCATCCTTTTGATTGAAGGATGCCTTCTAACCCCGCCTTCCCGTTAACCTTTGTTCTCTCAGAACCAACTCGAGTGAAGAATTGGCGGAAGATCCCCAAGACCGGTGCTTTTCCAACGAAATGACAAGCCCAAACCGCCCGCTGCAATTCAGGCGGCATGCCTAGAATGCAAAGTGCGTGCTTCTCTCTACACCCCCGCGTCACATCTAATTTGCATATGATGCGGATTTCCGTTCGCTCCCGACATCTGTCCGAATGACTGATGAGGGATGGTTGTCATGGCAACGGAGCGAGGAAGTTCTTCTCAATGAATTCTCCGTTCGGATCTATTTCTATATCTATCTATAAATACATGTATAATATATTCCTCATACCTCCCTTGCCTAGCATTAGTATAATATAATTCGGCACTTCTGTTCAATGCGATTTTCTTGGATTAGGATTTAGGGAAAAGAAGTTGGTGCTCAAGCTATTATAATTTTATATTAAAAATATCCTCTGGAGGCTCTGTGTAATTTTGGCTCCCTGAGTTTAGATGCAAATGAAAGTTTTTCGAAAGGGATGCAAATTTGTTATGAGTAAGAATGACGAATGTTTTTAAGGAAGAAAAATAGAAAGAAAATTTAGGTAGTTTATTTGAATTTGAATTTGAATAAACGTATAAATATCAGTTTTGAGAATTGGTAAAAAAAAATCAAAATAATAGTCAATCAACAATTTATTGTCCGTTGTTACACACACACACATACTTGCGTATATATACAATGGACTCCAGAAGTTAAAGTGCAGCATGTTTTGCAAAACAAACCATTAAATGAAATAACAAAACAATAAAATCATAGATTATATGAATTAACAGTATCAGACTTTAAGAAAACTTATTTAAAAAATGATAGTCACCAATTTTATTTTAATGGAAGGGCTACTTATATAAGAGTGAGAAAGAATATACAAAACTCAAAGTTTTCCATCTTCATCCAGTGGCGTAATGTACACCCTCGCAACCCCCGTATCGCGGGTGGGCCCAGGGCTCTTGGGGACCCAAGGCCTGACTCCCACCAAGTACCTACTTTTTGTAAAATTCAACTTGGGGGCCACAAACCTGACTTTGCAGGGGGTCCCAAATGTTCTCCGTTACACCACTGTGTTTTCATCTACACATTTTGCACGTAGTTGTTCTTGAATTGTTGGATTTCATTGACAGCACATTATAAAATCTACCCAAGTCTATAAAAAGTTATTTACCTGATTCGTTAAGATTGTGGGCAGGTGGATGGAAATGGGGTTGTCAGAAGATGGTCCTTGTAGAGGTCTCAATGTATCTCGTAATGTGTGTCAAACGACTGGTCAATTTCAATCTTTAGATTCTGAGTCTAGAAAACAGGTCCAGGTCGATCACAAATCTACGAGCTGTGGGAGACTGTTTTCTCCCTCTATATGTCCGAAGGAGGAGAAGCGCTACTGCATCTCAGCTTGTTGAAGATCGTTTTATCACATTATGAACAAGAATCTCTCCTACACGGTGCGAAGATCCTTTCACAATGCAAAATACTGTTGTGTTTATGTTGGGCAAGAGATGTTTCTTGTACTACACAGTAATAGACTTCTGAACTCATCATAGATGATTCTAGTTGGTTTCCAGAAGCAGCAGTTACCAATAACAGAATAATGACAGCAGTTTGCAATATTTGTTGAACTAGAAGGTATAATGCAACACATAACCAATCAAGCAGTTTTAAAAGACACAGTTACAGAAGTGATGGAACCATTGCTTTGTTACTGATCTCTCATGGTGGTCATACTTACCTGTAAGGAGGGACGCTGAATGGTGTGAAATACCGGTACGAGATCCTTAAGGGGACATGGTACGATTTATGCGAAAATTTTTAATTTAAGGATTTTAAAATTTTTTTGGTTGCCTCCTTTGTATGTATACTATGTTAAACAGATTTTGTACTCAAAATTTCATAAAAATCTAGCCATGTAATTTTTTAAGGAAAAACTTAAAATTTGGGAAGTGATTTTAAAATGCTACTCCTCCTACAAAAATATACGTACATGCATGAAATTTGATTTACAAGTACGTCAAGCTATGTATAATAAAAGTTGGTATGGGTTTTGCGTTCACGTGATTGGTATTCGTACAATACTTCTTTTTATGAATGTTTATTGAAAATTCCTAAAAAAATGTGTAAATTCTGAGTTCAATTATTTTAAAAAAAAAACAAATATTGCTTTGATTCAAAAATGCATACCAACTTTTGTTACATGTACTTTTAGCAATAGGTAAAAAAACATTTCAAAGCATTAGGCGCAATAGAAAAAAAGCCTTAGCATTTTAAATGAAGACAAACTAGTTATTTTATCTTTCTGAGATAAGTCAGTTTAAAGTTTTGATTTGCCTTAGAGATGTGAATAAAAACGAACGTAAAAGCTATCATAATTCTGCGTTTTTTAAGTTAAGAGCTTTCAAATTTTGTGAGCTTATAGAGAAAAGTATATAAAGAATAATTTAGGCTAAACAAATTAAATTTTATTTTTTGACCGATTTGGGTCAATTGAATCGTACTGTGTCCCCTTAATCAATTTGTCAGCTCATATGTCGCTGCTGTTTGTACTGAATTCATTCTAATGGATTGCTTGTGTTCTGTGCTTGTTGAGGAAAGAAGTATATTGGAAATTGTTTATATTCATAATAGTAATGAATTTTAGGAAAACTTATACAAACAACGATAGCCATTACTTTTATTTTTTTTAAAAAAATGACCATTCATATAGGAATTGGTGAAATGTGTGCAAAACTCAAACTTTCGCAATTTCGTGTATACAATTTCTGCATGATATCTGATCTTCAACTTCCTTGACAATATCCGTGAGAATCTAGCAATACCCAGATGAAGTCGTTTTCCCGATTCGCTTAGGTGAAAGCACTTGAACGGTAGGAAATGGGTTTGTCACAAGCTGATGTAGCTAGAAGTCAAAATGTAGATTCTAGACTATGGGATCAATTTAAATCTGAAGACTCTCTTCTAGAAGGCATGCTCAAATCAACCACGGGTTACAACACTTGTGCTAACCGCTATCTATTTGTTTTGGACCAAAGGGAAGGAAGCACTTCCCTGGTTGTGGATCATTTTGGATCATTGTGGATCATTTTTTCATCTCAGGAACAATAATATCCTCTGCTAAACTCCACTAAACACCTGAATAATTGACAGAATTGTGCAGAATTTATATTGGACAAGGGAATACGCTTCCTGGATCAGAAAACAATTAGCTTTTATATTCTTCATAGATGAGTCCAAGTATGTACTGAAATGTGATTCAAGGCATCAGTTAATCTCTGGAGGGAATAACGAACCATATACAACAATCCAACAATATTGACAGACACAATCACAGAGAAAGTGGTATCAAAGTTTGGACAGAAAATCCCCCTCGATGCTCACACTGACCTACAACACACACAACGCCGCTACTATTAGTAGTGAATTCATTCTCATGGATGATAATGCGAGAAGTTCACCCAGTTGTGTCTTTTAAGAAATATCTTAAAAATCATGTTTGGAGCAAACAGAATGGTTATCTCAATATCCAGACGAGTATGACTAAGCCTATTTGGGACTACCTTAATAAGACACCTTATTGTTTTGTCCCCCTCTAAGGTCATTATATGAGTTGGAATAAGGGTTACTATGTGTCTGGTCTTGGTTTCCCATTCTGGTACCCGAAAATTTAACTGACAACATGGAAAGTCGATGATGTTAATGCATTGGAGTTAAAGGTAGACACATATTAAAAATCATTTTAGTAATGGTCTCACGAAATTTTTCCGCATTAATCTTTAATGTACTGTTTTCTCCATGAATGGAATACTGTGAAGAATGCTTTTTTATTTTAAATCAAGTTTGAATGATACTCCATAATTTTTTAATATTAGACGATTTCACTATAAAACTGATGAAAATATTTTTGTGATATTTAGTACGTGATGTGTAATATGTTTTAATAACTTTCGTTTGTTATTTTCTTTAATTTTTAACTATTCTTATTTATATTTAATTTGAGTAAATAAACAAAAGTTTCTTATATTTTACTCAAATGTTAGCTTTATATTTACTTTACATTATACTAATCGCTGGTATACCTGTTCTTCGCACGAGTGAATTGAAAAATTAAACGATAAAGATTGAAGAATAAAGGAGTTTTTAATGAGTTAATTTTAAGTGAATTGTAAATTAAACAACAAAAAAAACTTTTTGAATATCTCAGCTGAGCAAAAAACAATATTTGTTAAATTTTAAGTCTGTAGATCTAATAGCTGAGAAAAAGGATTTTTTTTTATTTATAACGCCTCGTAACTCTCTTGTGGGTCAATTTTTGAAAACACCTTCCTAAGCTCAGCTACTTTTCTCAGCAAAAGTAGCACATAGTTATAAGTTTTGTGTACTGGACGCTTAAAATAATTAAATAATTTACATCTGGATGTGTAATACGTTAATATTACTTTCTGTTGTATTTATTTTATGTTAAATTGTTTTGTTTCTTATCCCACTTGGTTGACAGAAACATCTAGGTCAAGTCCATGAACCCGTGCGTTTTTAAACATTGAAGAACTGTAGGAGGACTTGAGAGTAGCTGTGACTCTTATGGCAACTAATACTCTTAAATTGTAATACTCGCACGCAACACCGTTCCTTACATTATAATGGTGATTCACAATGGAAGCATAGCGAAATGTTGGTGACAGAACTAAGTTGGCAACATTTTTGATGACTATGTTCGCAACTTGGTGATTGATTGAATGGTGCAGAATTTGATATGCCGTAGCACCATCTGATGGAGAGCTACAACAAAGAGGATAGCATAAAAACCTTCTCCACAAAAAATTACATATCCATGCCAATTTACATAGTGATCGGTTGAACGGTGTTGTGGAGTGAAGCGAGGTCATATATACAAATATCCATTTTTTTATATATATAGATAATCCTCTGAGTTTAAGTTATGCATAATAGATTTTTTTTCTTTTTTTCTTACATTAAATACATTAGTCATAAGCCTTTATTGTTATAATAGTAACTAAGCTTTGTATATTATTAGATTTTCCTCTACTAATAAAAACGCTTGTAAATAATTTTCAGAAAGAACACCAATAAAAAATGCATATCAATCCTTCTTCGACAAAACTTTCAAAAAGCAACGCACTAAGAAATAAGATAGAAATCTTTGCTTGCATTTAACTGAGCTCACATCCGAAGGAAAGTGGCGATGACAAATGTCAAGAAAAATAGATGGAGCTTTCATCTGACAATATTTATTTATCACCACGGTAAACATTGGCTTTTGTTCGAAGAGAACAATACACTCGGATAAGAAAACATTTTAACTCTACCAGCCAGGACAATATTATATTCGCAGTATCGACATTTGTATGTGTGAGATGCATTTCAGCTGAATTGTCGATAAACAAGAAATTTCCATTTCCGAGATTGCGATTGGGGGTGAAAATTCATTTCACTTCTTTGCCGACGAAAAGGAATTGGAAAAGAAAACAAAATTAGAGCGTTCAAGAAACGCCCTTAAGGCATCCAGGCGTTAATTCAGAGCAAACAATGAAGCGGAATGGAATGAAAAGAGGCTTAAGTCTGCGTTTTCTTTGGAAATTTGTTCAGTGTAACATATGTCATATTCGTCCCGAACAATCAATAAAATTGCTGCTCAGTTATCAAAACTGTTATTTGAAGCATTTGAAGTAACTGCAAATCATTTAAAATCGTACTATTAACTCGATCACATTTCTAATAACAAACTAATTTCTTTAAATCACTTGTTACATTCAGTATTTTGAAATGATGCATATCCTCACTAAATATTTCAATCATCTTGTGTAGTCCCGATAACACGCCCTTATTTATAAACAGAAAAATCTATTGAATATAGGAAAGGGCTTAGAATAAATTTATAAATTGATACTGACAAACATTTTGATCAAATTTGAAAAATAAGCCATCTTTCTCAAAATACAATTGAAAAGACTAAAATTTAAGAGGTAGTTTGAAATTAATATTTAAAACATTTTTAACCAATTACAAAAGAAATGTATTTACGAATATAAATAAAAATGTGGAAGAAAATATCAAAAAACAGTACTAGAATGGTACAAGTTTATATGTATTGAAAAAAAAAACAAGATCCATTTTTCAAGAATATAAAACCATTTAAAATGGGATGGAACTTATTTTCGAGAATCTAATTTAGATATTCTATGTTCTTGAATTTACGAAATAATCATTTTATCCGTATGCTTTTCTAAAAATATTTTTGCAGTGTGTAAAATTCTGCTAAGCTATATGTTAGAGGCAATGCTTTAGAGATATAAAATAATTGCTATTTTTGCTTCATTAAATTTTAGATCTTGTAAATTGATCTTGTCATTCTAGATCTTGTAAAAAGTTTAGATACTGTAACATATACATTAAAATTGAATTAAATTATTATATTTAAGAAGGTTGAAAAGATTTTTCCTGAATATTTCTTTTATTTTAACTGTTATTTTATTCGTCCTTACAAATGATGTATGTGTTACATAATATATTTTGAAGAAATATGTGAACTGAATAATGTGTGTGTGTGTACAAATGACCACACTTTAGCCAACTATTTTTGTGACGAGTTATAGGATATCAACATAATGGCAGATACCTTCGAATAATGAAGGATAGTATGCATAATTAAGGTATAAATACCGTTATTTCTCTAATTATTTTAAAACTAGTTCTGGCAACTTGAAACTAGTTTTAAGGTATGGATAACCTGAAACTAATGAAAAGATTGCCTCT
This sequence comes from Trichonephila inaurata madagascariensis, assembly GCA_019973955.1. Taxonomy (NCBI): domain Eukaryota; kingdom Metazoa; phylum Arthropoda; class Arachnida; order Araneae; family Nephilidae; genus Trichonephila; species Trichonephila inaurata. The sequence goes on along the minus strand of BMAV01015585.1, from coordinate 81,321 downwards.
TTGAAAGAAGTTTCAAAGAGAATTTATATATAACTGTGATAAAAAAAAATTTTTTTTGAAAACAATCCTATAAAACCTAACAAGAAACATTGAACTGGTAAATAATTTAAATAGTTTTTTTTTATCAGGGAATGTGTAAGAATACGATTTATCTTAGTCGTCTTATAAAATTATCGGTCTTCTATATAAAATTATCATAGTTAAATATCCTGGCGAGAGAGAGATCTCAGAAGTTTACTCTAAATATTATTTTCACATGTATAACGAGAGATAATTGGCTTATTTAAATTTTTGCTGAAGGATCAGACATTTTTTAAATATAATTAGCTGATTATAATAATAATTTCGGCAGCATAAAGTTCGAATTAGTTTGTCTTCAGAATTTTTTTATAAGATTTTATCACGACTGATGATAAATCACGACTGATTAAAATTCCTGGTAGTATTCTTTTTTTTCAAAAGATCTGATTAAAATTTCTTTAATGCAATCTTTCAATGTTCTTAACGTTATTATAAAACGTCTTTTTCTTGTTTAAATTTTTTAACAGCATGCACATGAAGTTTTATTTAAAAAAAATTTCAGAACAGGTAAAAAATTTAACAACTATTTATCCTTTTGCTGCTTTTTTGCTCTTAGTTTATTAGAATTGTTTTGAACGCGCATACATCATCCAATTAATTATAACTGTAGGTTTAATATATAGTTTAACATTTAATACTACCCGTGAGGTATGTTTATCATACATACTATTGAGATCGAAGGCAGACAAGCTTGTTTACGAAATTGGAATTGAAGGTAGCTACAATAACTTTGTCGAGTAATCCCCTTTCATAGCATTCCATAGATATCAATAACATATAAGGCTTTGTATTGTTCTTTCAACTCTTACTTTATTTATCATGAATACATTTTCTACATTTCAAATCTGCTAACAGTAAGTATAACGCCATCTGAATAATGGAATGATTAGAATTTAGTGCTTTAATTTTAAACAATATAGGATTCTAATTAAATCTGTTTTAATATGTATATTTTAGCTTATTAAGGAAAACCCATTTGGAAAGCACAGGTTCAGGGGGTTTGTAGGAAAACTTTTCATTATTCTATCTAATAAAAAATATTTTGTGCTTAAAGCACAACCATAATTTTAGTGTCAAAATGAATCCATATATATCAGTAAGCACAAAGAAAAAATTCAATCTACATAAAAGAATTAGTTTTTAACACTTATCTTATTTTATCTACATATATGTAAGAGAAAAATGACTCACTCACGCAGAACGAAATCTCCGGAACTCTATTAGATCTGCAAACTTGAAATTTTGTAAGCATGGGTTTTTTTTTTGTTGTTGTTGAGCAGAGATTCTCTAAGAATGGGGTTTTTGTGAAAACTGACTCCCAAAGGTGGTGGTTGAGGGCTCGTTAGAGATCTTCAGCTATTGTGGACCTGTATACTTGAAATATATCTTCACATATAAAATTCTTCTGTGCGTGTGTATGTGACTAACTCCTCCAAAACGGTTGGACCGATTTTGATCAAATTTTTTGTGTAGGTTCAAGTGGATTTGAGAATGGTTTAGATTTATAATTCAGTCTAATATCGCAATTAGTTAAAAAGATATTAATTAAAAACAATAAAAGTATTCAGCTCAATATTCACCTGCATTGTTGTAACAACGTTATTGTTATAAAAATGGCGTAAGTTGGCATTGAAAATCGATTTTCAGCCACACTGGCCAAACCGGGTCTTTATTGTTACAAACATGCAAAAAGAATCGTGCTTTTTAGCGTTTTTAATTCATATCTTTTCAAATAATCTTTATATATGTAATTCTTCTGTGTGTATGTATGTGACTGACTCCTCCTAAACGGCTGGACCGATTTTGATGACATTTTTGTGTGGGTTCAAGTGAATTCGAGAATGACTTAGACTCATAATTCAGTCCAATATCGCAATTAGTTAAAAAGATATTAATTAAAACCTTAAAACGCATCATTGTTTTACCGCTGCGTGCTGTTTATTCTGCTAATGCAAGGCAAGTAAAAAAAAGAAAGAGGGGAGAATTTTTCGATATTTTCACCGTTTTTAAAATTACACTCTAACTTTTCTATCAAAATCAAACAAAAAATTACTACAGTATCGAAAAGATTATTCATTTCGCCACGATACGGCATATATCTTTTTATATATATAATTCTTCTGTGCATGTGTATTGTATATGTGTGTGACTGAACTCCTCCTAAGCGGCTGGACCGATTTGGATGATATTTTTTGTGTGGGTTCAAGTGGATTTGAGAATGATTTAGATTCACAATTAAGTCCGATATCGCAATTAGTTAAAAATGCGCCAAAATTATGTAAGGGCGCGCGATTGTTCTTAAAAAAAAATCGTGGGCAATATTCTTGAGGCCACTATTTTGAGCGGCAAACTTCAAGGTGAAGTTGTACTTCTACCACAGATCCCAATGTTTCTTTCATACTCATCTACCCTTTCAAATGTTTGCAATTTCCATTTCACTTGGTATTTGCTATGAATATTAATAAATCACAAGGTCAAACAATGACAATTTGTGGCTTAGATTTAGAAAAGCTTTTCTTTTCACACGGCCATTTATATGTTGCATGTCCGAAGTTTCGCAAACCATCGCATTTGTTTGTTTATACCCCTCAAGGATTTACCCAAATCATTGTACATTCAATGGCATTACGATAAATTTATTTTTCGTGGATTAAAAAAATATACCTGTTATAAAAATAGCTCGAGTTTTATCTTTTTTTTTCCCTTTAATCAAAACAAGTTTAAGTTTCTATTCAGAATAGGTTCTATATTCAACTTAGTTCATAGTAAATACATACTCACACGAAAGCGATAGGTCGAATTGTGGTAACTGTACATGTGATGTCAGGTATTGTAATAACTTTCTTTATAAAAAATTTCATTAAAAAGGTCCAGATTTTTTCAACTTATTCAAAAAAGTTTGTAATTTTCGGATTTAAGACGTGTGTACAGGACAACGTCTATCGGAACCGCTAGTCTAATATGTTTATTGTGTTGAGAAGAGTTCCGCTAAAATGAGTTTTGCAAAAACCAATTTTGAGGGAAGGCTAAGAGGGTTTTAAAGATAATTATACATCCGTTATATAAATTTAAGCCCTATCCTTTTTAAATTAAGAGCTGAGTGTTATAAGATTGTTTTTCAATACAATCGAAAGTTTGTTAGGCTAAAATGTAAATAATGTTAATTAAAAAAGCTAATACTTACATATCAAGAACTTATATGTAATTATTATACAGTCATGCCGCATCATGAAGTCCCAGCAAATTGGAAGAGTGTAAATGACTAATTAGCTGATATTTAGTTAATATTATTGAAAAGAAACAGACAGAATTTATTCTCTAGTAGTGAATCATTTGAAAATATAAGAACACCCAACGAATGGTCTGATCATGCTTTAAGTCTATTTTTATCATCAAAATCATAAGACGAAGAAGTGTACTACTCTGATATATGATATCGATCTCTAAATCGATCAAAAGAGTAACTAATATCCATCAGTAAACAAGAATTTTTGAAATAAAAGGACAAAAATATTACGTTACAATGTCCAATCTAAAGGACTATTATTATACGAGGAACAAAGCATACCTTCAAAGACGGCAACCCTAAGAGCTACATATTATTAAGGCAATAAATGAGACTTAAAGTATTGAAGAAATTCATCAGTAATAAAAATATTTCAAATTGAATACGTTTGAAAATCGCCCTTTTTTGCTTAATGTAATTTATTTGATATTTAAAAAATATTTCAACGTAATTATCGGTACTTAAGTATTATCGCAACTTTTTGGCGACATGATAAGAAACGAAGCACACGATTGTCAATTCAGCGCATACGACACATGCGAAATCGGGGTTGCCAACTTGACGAGTTATCTTGAACGTTGGTATTGTTGCGATAATACATAAGTTCCCCTAATTATCCTTTATTCTTCCATTTTTCCCCCCTTGCTTTTCTGAAATAAACCGTTTTCTTAGTTCTTTGAAAAATTTGAAGAAAAATAATTACTTTAAAATTTAAATCTCAGCTAAAACGACAAGCTTCAAAATTTAACTTAAGAGCATCTCAGTAATACAAATGAGGCACAACGAAATGGCTTCCTTTATTTTTTTTTTTTTTTTTTTTTACACAACACATAGACTCCAAAAACACTATCAATACCAACGAGATGCAAAGAATTTCTCACATTCGTTTTTCAAAGAAAATTTGGCTAAAATGTATTTCAACTCTGCTTTAAAACTAAAATGTGTTTTGATGAAAAATATTAAAAGTCACAAATGGAAAGAACATTTGTGATTTCCCAAGTAGTGATATGAGTTTAAGTCTAAGACAAAAACAGAGACTTTAACAGTGGAATACTAAGAGTGCTTACAGGTATCATACACTTATTCAATTTCCTACTATTAGCTCACAATCTCTATATACTTATATATCTTGGTGGAATTTTCAATCGTTAATAAAATACATTTTAAAGCGCTCAATTGAGCTAAAATTTTATATACATAATTCTTTTGGATGACAATACAATAATTTAATTATAATTAATAAAAATTAATTGACAAAAACTGATTATTTAAATTACAAATACAGCTACGTTGGCATCATTTTTGGTGACTTAGCGACCCTTTTGGCGACTTGTGTCAAAACTCGAAAAGGTTTTTTTCTCACGTTTTAAAACATTCAGTTGAACTGAAATTTTATATACACGATTGTTTTGGATGACAATACGATACTTTAATGATAATTAATAAAAATTAATTACCACTTAATATTGTGATTCTGTCCTATGTATATGCATATTTATATTAATTGTAACTATTTAATAAAAAGTAGCTAAAATAAAAAATTTCTTTGTTCATCTAAGTAGGAATCGACTTAAAAATTTTTTTTTTAAGTTACTTGTTTATTTTTGAAATACTGACATAAAAAAAGAAGTGTGAAAGTTTCAAAACCAGCTTAAGACATCTTGGTATTTGATTATGATTCAAAATTATTTTCTTATTTACTCTAATATGATGCGAATTAAACAAAAATCCATGAAAAAAAATCCAGAAAATATTAATTTTTATAAGAGAACAGAGAAGAATTCCTTTAAGCATTTAACATTCCTGGATCAATCTGGTACCAGACGAAATATTTTGCAACACATGGAAGTACTTTAACATTAACAATATCTTGTTAGCAAAAATTTGTCAAATATTTAATTAAATATACTGAATGAATTTTAAATGTATCAATTCATGAATTTTTCAATAAGAAAGTAAAAACCAGGACTAAATAAAAATTAAATTAGTGTAAAGTACTTTGTTGTTTTTTAGATGTAGATGCACCAATATTTAAGTTGATGGAAATAGTTCAAATTCTTATCGAATTCCCCACTCATTCATTGGATATTTTAACTCTATTATTATTGTGTTTCGTCTTTGAAAATACACTGAAGTACCACTGAATTAGGGATGCCTTCCTAGTAATGAGTTGGGCTTCCTCTGGCCTTGATAACGGCTGTCACACTACGAGGCTTAGATTCAACAAGTTTCTGGAAATGTTCTACGCGAATGACTTGCCAAATATTGACTAAAACTGTGCATAATTCAGTAAGATTCGTTGGTACTTTGTGATGGCCTTTCAAGCCTTCTTCCAAAACATTTCAAAGATATTCAATAGGATTTAAGTCTGGGCTTCTAGTTGTCCAGTTTATGACAGAGAGGAATGCTCATCCAACCAGCCAGTAGCCAATCGAGACTTGTGAGAGGTACTCGCTGTCTTGCTGAAAAACTCCATTATTGTGGGGATTGCAGAACAGCATAAACAGATGGAGGTGATCACCCAGCAACTCTACGTACCGAATTGCATTGAGGGAAGTTGGTACACGCACCAAAGATCCCAAACAGTGCCACGAAAAACACTCCAAACCATGATTGAACCACCATGCCCTTGTACAGTTCCAACCTGACATGCACGCTCAATGGCTTCATGAGCCTGACGCCATATTCTCAGCCTCCCGTTGGCGTTGAATAGTCGGAATCGATACTCATCACTCCATGCGATTCGTTTGCAGTCCTCAACAATCCAGTCTCTGTTTTCTCTTGCCCAGGCATGGCGATCATTGAGCAATGGTACTCTCGTAGATCGACGGCTCCTGAAACCCATACGGTGAACCGAGCGTTGCACACAGTCCGTTTACTGTCCGCATCGTCATTCAACTGGGTGGTAATTTGGGATAATGTTTGGCTTCGCTGGTTATATACGTACAGTACGCCTGAGCCGTCTTTCACCACACACTGTCAAGGATAGTTGTTTCTTGCAGTCTGTCCGAACGCTAGTTTTTTGTCCATCATCCATGTATTCTTGATATACTTTTGACACTGTCGACCTTGGAATTCTTAGCTGTCTGACGATCTCGGAAATAGAATGGCCCATGCGTCGAGCACCTACAACTTGTTCACGATCGAAGATGTCTAAATTTGGCAGAGTTTAAACATGCTGGCAATTCCAACAATTAACTCAGAACAACCACAGTACGCGTTATATTTGCAGTTACCACAGCGCCCTCACTTGCGCATAAATGATGCGCAGCGCTACACAATTTGCATAACCCTTAGTATCCCTATTTCAGTGGCCTTTCAGTATAGTTACTTACAAATGTATCTATGCTAGACATAGTATAAATGAAACTTTAGCGTAAAGTAAGTCATACTTTTTTCTAAAATGACATGAAATCTAGATAAAGAAAAATCATCCAATTTTTCTTTAAATTCTTAGTCAATCTGTTGCATTTTAAAAACAACAAAATTCTTTTAAATATATGTGTCAAAATAGTCATATTTTTTCCCAGAAAATTTGAAAGCTATTTTAAAATTCCTGTATATACATGACTATATTTATCGTAAAATTTTCAAATTATAGAAAAGTATAAAATTCTTCTTTTTTGACTTTCGGATCACAATAATTTCAGTTTCCTTTTGAATGTTTTAGCAATTTAAAATCTTGTATAGATTAACGAGTTTTAATTTTGAAAGGATATACTTAAATTGTTTAAATAGCAATTATATTTATTGAAAATGCCAAAAATATATAAATTAGTTTTCATTGCCAAATTTTGGAACATTTCTTTAAGATTTTGTAACAGACTTAAATTTATTTCGTTATTTATAAGACCTTTTCACACACACACACAAACAAAAAACATTTTATTACACATATCCATATTATATCTAAAAAGTTTGTTTGCTTTTTTTCAAATGGGCTGCATTTTGGCAGCTAAGCCATGTGCAGACACAAGTCCCCAAGAGTGGAAATCATTTCATTAGTGGCATCGCATTCTCTGTCAAATCATGACTTTTGAATTTTATTCAATTCAAACTCTCGTCGGATGCGGATTATTGCCATTTCTTAATTTTGCCGAGAGTACCAGTGAGTGAATATTAATATATTAACGTCGCACTGTTCAGCTACACGAGGGCTTTTGGTGACAGACTACGTAATTTTGAACCATGGTTAAGTAACGTGGACGACACCTGAGCTGGAACCCCCTCTCCTAACTACCACACCACATCAACGCGAGGATGTTCGAGCTCTCGACAGATTTAATTTGCATTGCTTCCCTACACGGTGGATCTTTAGTGGAGCACGGCTCGAACTCGTGACAAGGCCAGCCACGATCCGATACCTTAACCACTCAGCTACCCGAAAGTACCAGAGCCAAACAGATACTCAAGGGATCTCTTACATGCCACATAATAATATAACGTACATGCGTACGATTTTCGCATCCAGATAAGCCATCGACACGTGCCGGGATCGAACCCGCAACCTAGTGCTTACGAGGAAGGCACGCTACCTCACAACCACCACCCCGACATTTCTGAAAAGTTAATTATTTCCATATATAGTCAGCATCTATAAACTTATGTTAATCAATAACTAATGGAGATTCAATTGTTCGGTGTCCTTATGAAATGTTCAGCCTTCATGTTGTCCATATTTAAGTTGTTGCACATAAAGTTGTTGGAATGCATGCTGTGATATTTCACCTTGCATAAATTTAGATGGCAATTGCATCATCTTATAATTTTATGAATGCATTGTAATTACTTATGATCCCTCTAGAGGGAGAGACTCTTCATCAGTAGAGAAATGCCAAGTAATTTTCTCAGTAGACAAAGAAATTCTCTCTCGATTTAGTTACGTGTAGGGATTGCATTACCGGTATACCGGGATACCGAATACCGGTATTTTAAGGCAATTGTATAATTTTTAAATACCGGTATTCACAAATTTAAATCCGGGTTTTCGGTATTTACTAGAAATTTTTGAAATTGTCTCCACTATATATTCAGGGATCGCCAACATAGCAAAATATTATACCTTTTAATTTTATGTCACCCGAACGGGCGAAATTACTTAGACTGTGAATATAAAGTTGCATGGTACAATCAAGAGAAATGATAACATATGTGAATCATCCAAGAAAGCGGGCAAAAACTAGCCTGTATTACAGCTCAGAGCGATACGGCACACACACAGGATTCGTATTCTAATATTTGTATCTGTGAAAACCAGGTTTTAGTTGTGTGAAGAAAGTGAGAAATTTTTCGATATTTTTTAAATTAGTTTATTATTCACATTGTATTTACATATCATACTTAAAGGTTCAAAGTATTTTTCAAATTCATTATAAACATACTCATAAATAATAACACATAATAATGAATGAGAATGACTAATCGCACAGAAGAATGAAAAAGAAGAAGAGACTAACCGATTCAAATTTCATCAAGTTTATAGTAAATTTTCTTAAAATTGTATACACACAAACCTATCCATATTCAGAAGAATTCGGTGCAGTTATCGATGATGATGATGACATTAACGTCGATAGTGAAAAGAAATTGTCTCTTGAACAAAACTAGATTTAGTGATAGCTAAAAAAATTTCAACAAACCAATGTACAATACAGAAATAAGATATATCCAAAACCATCCGGCAAGAAATCGATTTATTTGAAGATGAGAGATTTTGAGATAAATACTTTGATATTTACACTTTCTTTTGATTTAAATAAATAAGATGTTCCTTTACTTTTTTGTGATTCTTTTTATATACTCTTATAATTTACAAGTTGCAAATTATTTTTGTGATACCTACACTCTAATAAAACTGGCAAATAAAACAAAGAAACCCCTGAGTTTTCTTTCTTTTTCTAAAATGTCTACTACCGGTATTATATATAATACCGAATAGCAGTATTGAGCTTTTGGTCCGATATTGCAATCTCTAGTTGTGTGTTAATGACGTAAAAAAAGCTATTGCTTCAGTGTTCTTATATTCATTCTTAACCCGGGAGCGATCAAGCGGGGCATAAAAATCGTTTATTCTGTGGGAAAACTGTTTATTTGTTACCAATGACCTTGACAGTATCCTCCTATATGACAGTCTTCATGGAAACTAAAATGTATTTGCCACATATTCTTTCTTTTTTGGGAGTGGCAAAAGTTTTTTTACAAATATTAAGGTACTTTTTCCACTGAGTTCTCCGCGCAACCACTTTTGTTCCAAAATATTTCTTATGAAAATGCTACATTTTTCCCCTGTAAACAACTTGGTGGTTTTGATTGCAGTGTTATATGGCTTATTATGATTTATGAATGTAAATGAGCTGAATATAAAAAAAAGAAATGGGCATGTACGATCTCTATTGGAGGAAGTTGAGACTGATCAATCAATGGAAAAACACGCTGTGAAATAATGCATATTAATCATGATCGCGAAAGTAAATTTGAGAAAAGCGATGAGCATGAAACATTTAAATTGAAAGGAAAATTTTCAAAAGCTACCTAAAGAATTCATATTACATCAAGAAAAATATGAAGCCTTAAGTGTACCACAATATACATTTCGCCCTATCAAAAAGACACAAGCAAGAAAAAATTCAACATGATATTTGTCGATCATCAAAGGTCAATAAAACTACAATAATTCGAACAAAATATGTCAGTTTTCTTGGCTAACAACATTCCTGTAATGTTAGCGAAAAGTGTCTGTGATTTTTGTGTCCTTTATTAAAGTCACACACATGTGTGAATTTTCTTAGCTCAGTTTGACTGATACTTTTTCTCAAATTATTACAGAAATATTGAGGATTCCTTAAAAGTGGAAAAGTACACTTTGTCTTAATTGAATTATTCACAGTAATTATGATTTTTTATCGTGTAAAATGAAAATAATTATAAAAAAAGGTTTGGAGAGACTCGGTCACCCCGCGCGACCATTAACGTTAATATCGAGTGGGTGCCTGCTCACGGGTTAATACTTCCAATAATTATTGGATGTTCTTCACGAAGTCATTACATAAACTAATAAACATAATAATTTTTGCACCTTTCTTCGGTATAAACTTGATTGCTTAAAAATTGCATATTAAAAGTCGTACCACCGTGTCTATAACATACAAATAAAGGTAGCTATTATGAGGTACAAGTTGGAAGCTTGATAGTTAACGTGTATGTGTGTGAACTATGTAGCTAAATAAAAACTCCCATGAGCGGCAAGTTTGCATAAATGCATGTAAGTTTGTACAATATGTACATAGAAATATTAATAAATACGCTTTTTTGAGAGAATAATACTCAGAATCTCCATTGCTAAAGGATTTATTAAGAACTACAACATCTTTGCTTATTAATTGAGTGGCATGTTAAAACTTTATTAGTAATATTAGCAACGGTATTCTTAGTCGCAATTTCACTAATAATGTTGGTTTTATGATTCTTTGCTGTATCACATTCACAGCCGTCTTTGATTCTATGCGGTTAATGGGAATCCAGTTTAACAAGATTATGTAAAGTAAGAAATCTTTTTTTTTATTTCAGCTGCTGTCCGTGTTAATTTTTTTGAGGTCACAAATTCTCACATGTAGAGTAAAAGAATAAAGTACCAGTTAAGATGCCTCTAAATTTCTTAACTGTGACCACTACTAAGAGATCTGCAGCCCATCCGGTATATTGGTTAGTGACGCTGACTGTTGTGGCGCCGCATAGATGTTTGTAAATGTACAGTGCCTTCGCGTCATAAAGGGTCCTCTAAATAGCCGTCGAGCCGCAAGTTCTCTCATTAGGCTGGTGGAAGGGAAAGAGAGGTAGAACGTGCCTGACCACCCCTAAGGTGTTCTCCCTCAAAATTGGGGTGAAACCGAGCCAAATTATACTGTCACCTGTATGGTGCTCTAAGCTACGGATACCGAAAGGTGTACAGCTATCCCCTTGCAACGATGAACTTCCTGAGCCTTGATCTGATGTTAATGTCTATGAGGTGGCATAAGTAACAACAACAACTAAAAGATCTACC
>BMAV01015585.1:42695-64913 GCA_019973955.1 Trichonephila inaurata madagascariensis | reverse complement strand
TTCCGATTTTTCTTCAGAACAACAATTCATTTTTCTTTTTATGTTTGACTTCGAAAATTAAATTGCATATTGATTCTTCTAAACGAGATATTAACAAAAATTTAAACGCGGGAAACTGTTCCTCTTTTCCAATCGTAGTCGCCTCAAGGCTAGAAATGTATTCGAACCACTTTCGCCTGGCGTGCCAGGTTCTTCCATTCCTTTTCATTAAAAGGGTAACCAAGAAAAGATATTTTCTTTAAAAATCTCCCCTCCTGGAGACAGATGCGAGGTCTCAGATTAATTTCGCTCTTCCAGTTTTCCAATAATGGATATATTAACAGAAGCCAAAACAAAGCGGCATCCCGATATCCTTATCACGTGTAATTAGAGACTTAATTCCGTGAAAAGCGCTCTATTGGACGTTGAGACTTCTGATTTATTATCTATGGGGATTTCACTCAAGGAACTTTTGCTGAAGAGTCGATGCTTGTGTTGATGACTGAGGAAACGTAATTTTGGAAATACTCAAATGTCAAAAGACAGATGCATTAATATCTCAAGAGTTATTAGGATAGTTTGGGTTTTTCCCCTTTAATTAGTTGCATAATAAGCATCATCCGGGGAAAAGGTACTTACGAGATTTAAATTGTTGCTAGTTAAGAGTTATTGCGTGAAGAGTTGTTTGCCTGTTCTGAAGTGTCTGTTTGATATAGTATTGTAGTGCAATTTTCAATAACATTCTTCTGACTAAACCAGAAAGGTAATGAGAGTTTTGTATATTTTTATACTATATTTTATAAATTTGTCTCTCATTATAACAGAGTTGCATTAAACAAGAATAATCAAAAACAAGTAATATAAAGAAAAATTTAAGTCAATTCCTACTTACATCAACAAAGAAAAATTTAATTTTTTAGCTACTTTTTATTAAATAGTTACAATTAATATAAATATGTTTATAAATACACTCACTTCCAAAAATTTAGCACGGAGAGGAAAATGCTAATTTTCGGAAGCCAATCAGAACTGAAGAGGATGCAATTCGCTGCAGAGGTAGATGGAAATATGCAAAAATGTTAGGTAACAGCCAATCGTGCTTTCATGTCAAGAAATATGCAAAAAGGGCAGTCTTATAAGAAGCCAGCTTTATGAAGGGTTACAGAAGTTGATTGTAAGTGCTGATAGAAGGTGTTTAAGGCTTTCGTACAATTTGTTTTCAAGACATACGTGTTTCTAAGACTTCCAGAAAACGAATGGAAGATTCTGAGCGCTGGCGTGCTGTGGGGCGCAATGAAGCAGGACAGTCGATCACAGAAGTTGCTCTTTTCTTCGGTGTTCATCATTCTGTAATTTCACGTTTATGGAAACAATTTCAAACCACACAGACAGTTGTCCGAAGGCCCGTAGGCGGTCGCCCAAAGATTACAACCGCCGCGGAAGATCGATATATTGCTATTGTAGCCAAGCGGAATCGCCGAATGACCTCCACACGTGTGACATCTATGGTTACAGCGTCCATTGGTAAGGCTATATCTGCAGCTACTGTACGCCGAAGATTACATATGAATGGACTGTAGAGTATGACTGATATATGAGTTTGTGTTCTTCTATCCATCCAATCAAGAGGGGCACGATTAAAATGGTGCCGGGAACATGGAAAGTGGACTGTGTCTGACTGGGGCAATGTCATGTTTACTGATGAGTCAAGATTAGCTGTGGAACCAGATGACAGGCGTATAAGGATATGGAGTAAACAAGGAACACGCAATCAGCCCCAAAACATCACCGCATTCCGAGGCGGAAGCATTATGGTGTGGGCAGGGATTTCATTAGGATACCGCACCGACCTGCACAATTTTAAACGGGGTTATGTGACAGATGTCCGGTATCGAGATGAAGTCCTAGAACCCATTGTGAGATTGTACGCTGCAGCAGCTGGTCCTACTTTTGTTTTAATGGACGATAACGCACGTCCCCATAGAGCTGACATCGTCGATGATTACCTGGAGACTGAAGGGATTGCACGTATGGCGTGGCCAGCATATTCGCCCGACCTTAATCCCTTTGAAAATCTTTGGGATGCTCTCGGCCGTGCTGTATCTTCACGTTTCCCACATCCAGCCACTCTTATTAAGCTGGAAACTGCTCTACAAGAAGAATGGCGATTGCTTAATTATGCGGTGGTTGACCACCTAATTGAAAGCATGGTCAGAAGATGTAAACTTTGCATACAGATGAAGGAAGGGGGGGGGGTCACATACCCTATTAATGTCTTTTTTTTTTTTCATTTTATGATGTTTATTTTCACTTTATAGATAATTCTGCTTAAGTCTTCAGTATGACATTATCTGATAACTTACAAAATTTTAATATTGTTCCTTATTTCTGTATATAATTATTGAATTTGTTTTATGTATAAATATATATGCTACTTTACTGCCAAATTTTGTGTCAAAGCAGTATTTGTTGATTTTTTGCATTTTACATCTTCGTGCTTCACTTTTGGAAGTGAGTGTATGACAGAATCGCAATATTAAAGTGGTAATTAATTTTTATTAATTATAATTAAAGTATCATGTTGCTATCCCAAACAATCATGTATATAAAATTTCAGTTCAACTAAATGCTTTAAAACGTGAGAAAAAAAATCTTTTCAAGCTTTGACACAAGTCGCCAAAAAGGGTCGATAAGTCGCCAAAAATGATGCCAACGTGTAATTCTTTATATAAATAGTTTTAATCAATTAATTTTTATTGATTATTATTAATTTATTCTACTGTCATCCAAAATAATCATGTATATAAAATTTCAGCTCAATTGGGAGCTTTAAAATGTATTTTATTAACGATTGAAAATTCCACTAAGATAAATAAATAAATATATAGAGAGTGTGAGCTAATAGTGTGGGAATGGAATAATTAATATATCAATTTAATTAAACTGAATAGAACTGTTGAATAGAACTGATATATTTGATATGGAAATAATAACACAAGTTTAATCGATGTATATTTAAATTTAAAATTGTAAATATTTATGTTTAATTCATATATACCGTCTGGGTGGTGTAGGTGCTTAGCGCTGGCCTTGTGCTCCCAAGTTTGCGAGTAACCACGGTAGCCTAATGGTCAAGGTATCGGATCAGGACTCGCGTGTCATGAAGTGACGGATCTATTCGCGTACCTTCTTCTAATCCTCTTGGGAAATCTTCAAGCTATAATTCGCGTTTATTCACAACCAACCCTTTTGTAGAAGAAACAGTGATATTCAAATCAAGTCTATCATATATAATCAAGGTTTTCTACCTAGCAACGAGGAGAAGGAGAGAGAGAAAGCCAGAAGTCAGGTGAGATTGCTACTGATCAGGTATCACTCAAATTTATTGAGTTATTCAAATGTTTAATGGGTGTAAGAATTAAAATGACGATTGGTCACCAAAGTTAAATTAGTGTCGAATCAATTAGGATAGTAAGATTAATCCTAAAAAAACAGGTCGATATTTGTAGCCTTCTTATAATTCGTGAATCTCGTTGTTGTTGTTCCACAAATATTGCTTACATTGAGACATTCTATTCTTGTTGAAATTAATTTGTGACGTCTCACGCGTCCTTTCTCTAACATAACCTCTGTGTTCTTTGACGGCCACGCTTAATGGCAAATCTTTTCCAACCCAAATCCAAGAAGTGAAACGAGGGATAGATGCAAATAAGATAACCTTTAAAAGGACAGAAGTTTTAGTAAGCGGGATGGCAATTTAGAGAAAGTTCAGTTCAGAAAAGATAGAAGTGTAAATTGACGGCTTACCTAAGAATCACGAAAATCTCGCCATTCATCCAAGGTACATACCATTGTACGCTAGCTTAGATGAATATCTGAAGTGGATTGGACGTTGCTTAGAAATCAAGATAGGAAGATTATATTCTGAATGCGAATATATTATTAAGATTGAGAGTAGGCGGATATAGTATAATTATATAGATAAGCGATCCAATTGGGCGATCTGTGTTAATTATGACTATGTGTTTTGGTTTATTCTCACTTAATATAAGGTTGTTCGATATATAAGTAATTTAAGTTAAATTCTTAATAAAAGTCATATTAAGAATTCTAAAATGTCTCATTATTTCGAGAATCCAACACCTCTAACTTACGCTGCAATGCACGTTAAATTTGTCGAGACCTCAAAAGTCCTCCCATTGGTGTGGTGCGATAGTTAAGAGAGGGGGTGCCCGCTCAAGTGTGGTCCTCGTCACTTGACCATGATTCAAAATTACGAAGTCTGTCACCAAAAGCTCCCGTGTTGCTGAGCAGTACGACGTTAATATTCACTCACTCACTCGCCCAAGTTTGCGAGTTCGACCCTGGGCCCAAGTTGGGAGATTTGCATAATGCAAAAAATATACAGCATCCATGTCATGTGATCATGCAACATATTAAATATCCCTAGAGTGCGTGTTTGGCTTGGGTGCTATCGTCAAAATTGAATTTCTAGCACAATTTCACATCGGTAGATCTCAGGTGCCTCCCTCTGGGGATGAAACTGGGTGTCAAAATTACATTAGGGCAATTGGTATCCATCTATTTGGAGCCACATTAAAAAGGGATACTAACTCCTGGGAATGTACTAAGTCTGCAATCGTAATTACCAATACACCGCCCTATTTGAAAGAAAGAAAACTGTTTACTTTATTATAGGAAACAACACTAATTATGATACTAGATAGCAGTTAGTCATACATACAACAGTATTTATAACAGCGAAAAAAAAATTTAAAGTGTTGAAAAACATTTTTAAGCATCTCTTAAAATACTTGAAAATTCTCCATATGGAGGGGGATATAGAAACTATCTTTCAATAAACTATCCATACTCATCATTAAGAAAAAAGCATCAGTTGTGCTGTTTATTTCGTCTTATTGATAAATACAGTTTTAAAAAGTTATAAAACAATAACATAAGTCGATATATATTAGGTGTGTTTTTTTATCTTTCTATAACAATTTTAGATTACAATTATATAGATTTAATTTTATAAATGAGATAAATAACGTTGATTTTTAGCAATTTTTAATATATTATTTTTATCATTTTAAATTATAACAACAAATAATTTTAATTTAATTAATTACTAATTGGTGCACAATATTTTTCGTTAACCTGTATTTTGCTAACACAAATAGATTCGACAGTTTCAGAACACTTGAACATGCAATATATAGTTACCCATAAGAGAAACATGAATTTTCTAAGTCTAAGCTGCAAATGGACATTGATTGGCCTTGACATTTATTTATGGTCATCTCGAAAGTCAAACAAACTGGGAATTGAAGCCTTTTGAATGGTATTAGAGACTGACTATACCCGTGAAACACGTAGCAACAGAACAATTTTACCTTTAAACTTTCCAGTTAAAAGGGTTGCTTCAAGAACATTTACCGGTAATACTTTTGAAGACCAAACGTGTACCGTTGCAGAAACATATGAGTATGTCATTATAAATTCATAAATTAAGGTATTAAGGTAAGTTATTTGTAGTCCTTCGTCAAAATAATTGTTTTACTGAAAAGCACATCTGTTATACAAAACATTAATATGAATGATATAAAAAATTAAAACAGTTTAATGAAATAGAGGTACGTTACTAAACAATGTCATATAACTGCAGTATTTGCGAAGAAACTCCTACTTTTATTTTACTTTTTACTAGTAACTTGTTTATTACAACAACGCAGACAAAAAACACAACTGAGGCGGACAGATAGTTACATATATTTTATACTTTTCTTCGGCACAGCCGGAGAATTCTTTCAACCCCCAACGTGGATGTTACACTTTTTCTTGTTATACTCTTTCCTCCACTGGAGCTGAGTTACAACTAACATTTTTTCCTTGAAGAGGGAAGTTTGGGATTAATGGTCTTATATATATAAATTGTCACAATAGTACTGTGTTATCAGATAAATTCAATCTTATTTTTAAACATTGTTAAACAAGACGAAGAACATTTTTCCACCTAACAATATGCCTTTGCAAATTTATTTTTTATTACGCTTTATTCACTTATATTCAGTCACAATCAGTAGGATAAGCAGTACAAACTTTTTGTAATTTTCGGAGAACATTTTAACGTTTCCAGTATTCGTTTAACGTAGGTAAAAGATTTTATTATTGGAAAAGAATCACACAGAAATAGTTTTCAACTTTTAGAACAAAACCCCAACCTCGTAAGAGAGTCATATATATGTTTGTTATTAATGCAAGTTTTACTTATTTGTTTTATTTCCCCCTTCTGTGCTTAAGATTATTGTATTAGTGGCCAAAATGTAATGTGACCTATTGGAAAAATTGACGAGTAGCGTGAAACTTAAATAATTAAATTATTGATTTATTATTCGTCTACATCCATTAATTACAATATTTATAATTTATACGACTTATTTAACCTTTTGAGCACTTTGATACTAGTTACTACTGTTTGGTGATGGAGAAAGGCAAAACACAACGTCTCTTTTAAGGTATCCGACTACGTTCGGAACCGTGACTTTAAAAAAGCGCATAAATGGATAATTTTCATGATATTTAGTGTCACTTAAATTAGACTACATGTATAAAATTGTTTTAAGGACATTTTGACAAAAAAAAATTATTTGAATACAATATTTTGGCAAAAAATTAACTTAGAATAATCTTTTTTCAAAATGTTCTCCTTTTATTAAAAATGCTTCTATTATAATAATATTTAGCCTGTATATAGCTCAGACTTCTTTACGGAGGCTCAACTATGATTTTTAAAAAATTCACATTATTTTCAGAGTTACAACCAACTGAAATCATTATTGGAGTTTTTTTCTTAAAATTGCATCCCTCTGTAGTCATAAAATAGGGATAAACCCACTTCTAAGCTATATATTTCAAAAATTCTAGTTGAGCCTCTGTAGAAAGGTCTGAGCTATATACAGGCAAAATATTATTATAATAGAAGCATTTTTCACAAAAGGAGAACATTTTGAAAAAAACTTATTCTAAGTTAATTTTTTGCCAAAATATTGTATTTAAATAATTTTTTTTGTCAAAATGCCCTTAAAACAATTGCATACATGTATTATAATCTAAGTGATACTAATTATCATGAAAATTATACATTTATGTACTTTTGCAAAATCACGGTTCCGAACATTGTCGGATACCTTAAAGTGTTCCAAGCTCTCTGCCTCTTCGCTCTCTTGCAGTGGGGTGGTCCCTTCTTACATCTCAAACTCCACTCGACATTAGACTTCCAGGTGGCACAGAAATTGTTTTTCCGACTCTGGCTGCTGACGTGATGTCAGATGAAATGGATGGCGTAATCTGCATTGCTGCATAATGTTATCTTCAACGGAAAGCCGATCTAGCAGCTACGAGACGGGAAACCATTACATTAACTTCATCATATAGCTTACGATATTTAAATATGTTTTTTCTTTATCATATTTTCGTCTTTTTAAGTGGATAAACAAGTCTAGTGCTTCTTTGTGTTAAATATCAATTTAATCAAATCACTATATTTCCACTTGTTTAAAAAGTGATTACTTTAATGTCCGTGCTTATCTTTTGGTTGCCACAGTGTATTTCAAGACCATTCTCTAAGTAAATCTCCAAATTCCAAAGCACTTTTATATTTGCCAATATGTCAATTAGCTGTTTTTATTCAAAGATTTAAAAGGATGGAGACGGAATATATAAACATACAAGAGTTTTATCCCAAAAGTATTATATAAGTATAGTAGAGTCATAAAAAAAGTTTTTTTTATTTTAAATTTAGGTACAAATTCTGATTTGATATAAAGATTTTACTATGCATTTTTTCCAACAATGCCAGTTGAATAAGCGTTAAAAAGTTTAACCCTTAACTTCCCACTGTTGCATTTCTGCAACATATGATTTTTATTTTAATTTAACAGACTCAATATTTTTAATTACCTACAAATCACTTATCTGAGGAAAAAAAAGATTACTGCAACGAAATACATGCTAATTTTGTCACTAGTTGGAAGTACATTTTTTCCAGAAATCACAAAAATTATTAAAATCTCTGATGCTTCAAGAACTGTGTTTTTGCTATAAAAAGAATCCATTATATTTTATGCTTCCTCTTTTTTACTGACGAAATAAATTACCAGGTAAGAAATCAACCATTTTATGTTCATTTAAAAGTAATTTTGATTTTCTAATGGAAAAGGTTTGAAAGAAATTTGATTTTAATTATATCTTGCAGGTCTGCAACATTGGTCTTTGGTTACCATTTTGACATGGCCAAAAAGCGTATACTAACCCAAGAGGAAATTGATAGATATATGAATAATTTGGACGAATCAAGTGAATTAAGTGAGGATGGTCTTGAATATTCTGATGATGATGTTGATTTTTACCTGATTTTGTGTCATCAAATGAAAATTCGGATAGCGACTGTGAAAATATATAGTATTGGTTCACAAAATACAATTCAGAATATAAGAAAATCCGATGATGATAATAAATTAGATAGAAATATTTCAGTCAGAGAACCTTTTTTAAATTTAACTTTTAATAATAATAAAACATTGTCAAAGAATTTTTTATGGAAAAATCAAAACATTTTATTGAATGAAGAAGTAGCAAAATTCCTTGGAGATGACACGTTTCCCAGAGAAATTATGGATTTGTAGTGCGAAAAGTGTAAAGTAGGACTTTGTTACAACAAAACCAATAACTGCTTTAAAAATTTTCATTGCATGTAAGGCTAAAGCAATTTATATAACAATGAATAATAAAATCCTCATATAAAAAAAGTTTTGTAATTTACAGCACTTTTGCGCAATGTTGCACTTCTGCAACAAACAAAAAAATGACTGAAATTCAATTTAAAACAACTTAATTTTTTTTGTATATATTTTTCCCTTTTTTTATTACTTGAGAACTAGCTGATATAATTTTTTCATAGAAATTTAAAAAATTGGGAAGTTAAGAGTTAATATAATGTGTATCATTGCTCTATAATTAGTTTCAGAATAGTTTTATGGATACGTTCTGACACCTGCGTGGTTAACTCATCTATAAATCATCTTCCACTTTCGTCCTATAAACTGCGTAACAATCTTTATCCAAACTTGTTATTTGGATCTTTATCCAAACTATTAAGGGCAATAAATTTAGACTGTCAGAACATCCTTCTTCATCCTTGGAGTGTTTTTGAGTGTTAAACACTATTTTTGAAGACATTACTTTTAAATCATTCATTTCGTAATCTTCTCTTGATGTATACCATCAATCGAAATATTCTTAGTGATTCTTCTATTTTCTAATTATTGGTGCACGAAGATAAGTCGTATATTATTTTTACAACTATCAAACATTTCCAATTCTCTCTAGCAATTAGAATACTCTTTTCATTTTGGTACATCTTTCGGATTGTTGCTCAATTTAAATTTAGATTTTTTTTTCAATATTATTCTCTCCTCCCTTTTTTAAGTCGTTTCAAAAATGTATTTCTGCATTTAGAGAAACAACTTTCCCTGTTTTTATCATTTTCTGAAGATGGTTCTTACTTTTATAACTCTACACTTAGTTTAATTTCTGTTCAATTGGTTCTACATTTTTTGGAGAGCCTACGTTCATTTTCCGAAGCTGATTTATACAAAACATTGATAAATGAAGCGAATTACATGTATAGTACTATATGTAACACTCTACGCATTCAGTTAAAGCAAGAGTCTTAGGAATATAGAATAAATTAAGTCTATAGGGTAAACACGATATATATTTACCTTTTCTTTTGTTCCAGATGTGAAGTAGATTTAAATTAAGATACTACGCGAAAATGGATTACTGATTCAGTTATTAATATGGTGATATATTTAGTTGCAACTACAAGTAGAGACCTAGATTTAGCATATTACTAACACTGAAGGTTTGTAAATTGATTTAAATAAATGAAAATACTAATCGGCTCTTAGTCTGCCTAGCAGAGTTAAGTATTTAAATTTTGTTTTCAAGTTCAGATTTTGACTATGACAATTACGACCATGCTGTCTCTGAATACATTTTAAGCGAACGGAATCACTTTGAAACATTCTCTAAAACTTCATCTACTATTATTTAAAATATATTTTAACACAGAAAATTTATTAGTTGTATCAATACTCCAAGGAATACGGAGAGCATAAAGAATTTGTTATGCTTATTCCGAAAAAATATTCCTGTCATTAAAGGGTTAATTTTGACTGAAATGAAAAATTAACTAGAGACGCAGAATAAGAGTAATTAGTACTGTCGGCTTCTAAAAATCTCCAAACATCGACTTCGACAGCCTCCCAGGAAATTTTAAATGTTTTGAACGAGTAAAAAGAGAGCATTTCAACTTTAGAGCGAAATTTTCGTACTGCAATATACTCTTTAGTAATTATTCATACCCTTTAACATTTATTTTTCTGGGTGTCATCCTTACGTGCACCACAGTTATTTGATTAACTAAGTAAACAGACTTAAAATCCTTATTAAGAATGTAAACGGCGTTCGGATGAAAAGAAAAAAATATATATATAAAGAGACACATCTTTACAAATTCTCCGTTCATTTTCAATTCTACCCCCACTCCGTTTCGTTTTCTTTGACTAAACATCTCGAAGTTCTTTTCTGGCTAAACGTTTCCTTCTAATGATCTCGACACGTGAATGGGTGAAATGTTAACTCTGTAAATGAGACAACTTTGACTTATAGGGCAGAGAATGGTGGGGAAGGGGTTCTCCGTAGAGAAACGAAGTGAGAGAAAGAAAAAAATATTGGAGCACACACACAGAGAGAAAAGTATTAACGCTTCAGGCGTAATTTACGGCTTAACTGTGCGTGAACTATTAGTAGACACAGGGTGGGGGTGGGGGTGATTTATGAAAGCTCGTTCTCTCCTTAACTACCAGCTAGCTGACGGTTATTAGTTGGTTCCTACAGTTATTCGCCTCTAACGATCGAATTCTAAGGCCCGCATACGGGTTCTCAAGCGAGCCGAATGGGGTTTTTGCTTCTCTAACTTATAAATGGGAGATTATAGAGAAAGTTTCAAGAAAATACGATTAATAAGAGTAAAACGTTGACTCCCAGATTCGATGGTTGGCAGGAAAAGTGTAAGGAGTGGAAATATTTGTTCTCTTTAGACTTTTTTTGAAAAACAAACACTTTGAGAAAGTGATTTTGAAAAAAAATTCTTATTGGGAAAAAAAAGATAGTTTGGGTTGGCCTTAAAATAAATTTGGATTTCAAAAGAAAAGAGAATGCATACTGTATTTACTAAAATCGAAGCCGCGCTGTTTCTCCTGCGTTGATGTTACTGAAAATCGGGTGCGGCTTAGAATCGAAGGGAAAACATTTGTTGGATGGGGGAAATTGAGTTCCTACCCCTTTCAAAAGGAAAAATGTAACCGCCCATTCTGACCACTTGAATCGATGACTTATCATCCCATTCCGCAGTTTATCTACAGTACTCCGTGTATCCTAAACAATGTAGTCCGTTCACAATATGCTTTCTTTTAATCACCTAAACATCAAAGATATTGGTAATAGCATAAAAAAAGAATTAACTATGACGCAAGTATGAAAAAGAAAGACGATTTTATATGCATGAAAACGCGGAAATAGAGCAGCGGTCACTGAAAATTTGACACAGATGAAACAAATATACCTTGATGGCATGAGCAAAATGATATAATTTTTTAATTTTTATTATAAATGTTCAACAGTTTTAAATAATACTTTTACAATTCATTCTTTAAAAAAAATGTAGCATAACAAATGCACTGGATGGCATGGAAGGCGACACCAATACCTAAGTCAGCTGTGACAATGAGAGTGAGGAATCCTTTTCGAAACATGATACCGACGGTCGGAGTAATTATAGTTTCATGTATGCAGGTACTGGTAAATAAATAAATTATTAACGTCTGACTATTTCTAATTCTTTTTAAACTTCTTAAGTATAGGATATCGAAGAACCTTTTACACATTTTATTTTTTCTCCAAGACGTGTAGAAAATTCGGGATGCGGCTTAGAAATCAATGACAACATTTTTTCACAAAAATATTTGTAGATTTTGAGGTGCATTTATAGAATCGATGGTGGCTTAGATTCAAGTAATACAGTATATTTCTTTATTTTCATCTATACTACTCTCTAAGTTAAATGCAAGATAATTTAATACTTTCTACAGCAAATGAATCAATCTAAATGATAAGAAAATAGCAAAAATTTATTCTTCTAAATGATCCATTTCTTTTTTTCCCTGTGATGTATGTTTTTAAATAATTATATTTTAATACATACTGTTATTAACTTTCTTAATTATTGGAAGATTTAAAACTATAACTTAAAATCATGAGATTATTTTTTTTGTCGGAACAAAAAAAAAATGAGCTATTACCTGTAATCTTATACAGAGATTAATCTAAATTTTTAAGTAGATGTTACTCTTTTTTTATAGAAAGCTTCGGTGAAGAATTCTTTTAGCTGAAGGGTCTAAAGTCATAAGGTACCGACTAAAAAAGCAAAACACTCGAAATTTGAAGTCGCAAGATAAGTGAATCAATAATTAAGATTTGTAAACTAATAAATGAGCCCTAAAGGGCCCTTCAAAATCACAACTCTTTTTTTAAAGTTTTCTGATTGTATAAGATAATTGCATAAAATTTTAGTTTCAGGACATAGAGAATACAAATAACTAAAAACATTTTGTACCTTACAATTTATTTTTTCTGATCTATATTTAATAAAAAATATTTTCATTTTTTAAAAAAAAATTGTGAATTGAAAGTTATAACAAAAGGAATTATGTGTATAAACTGTGTTATGTCATTAAAGGCTTAAAACATCTATGTAATAACAAGATCTTTTTCTAAATTCTCATAACTCAGAAATTTTTGACAGTTTCACGAGAAGAATAAATTTATGATGAAGATAAAAACAGTTGATGAAAAAATTTAAATTAAATTCGTGACGAAGATAAATATATTTTTCTCAGCTTATCAGGACACATTTTGATAAAGTTCTTTAGTGTTAATCTATTAAAATTTTAACGCTTTCAGCGACTTATGATAAAGAACAAGACCCAAGCTCATAACCCGTTTTCCAATACATAAATTCTTAGGTATGAAAATATTCCATCTCGTATGGAATATTTTCTCATACCAAAAAAAAATATTCAAAATGAAATTCAAATTGTTTTTGTTATTAGTAACAGTATAAAATATGATGATCTCTATATGAAAATAAATCCAGAATATGATAATTTTGTTGGAATGTTTTCGTACATGAAAAAAAGTTTCGAATCTGGATCCTGTTGTTCGATATCAAGTAAAGTTAAGCATTACGAAGGTAACATTTACAAAATTTAAACAGTTCTTAATTAATGAAGTATTTTTTGTATTTTAGAACCATTCGTATATCCTTTTTTTAAAAATGATTGATACATCTAATTATGATCTGAAGTGACTTCAACATACTGTTTAACAGAGCTAATTGTATCATTGTTCAGCAAATTATATTATCTAAAAAAAATTATTATAAATTGAAATAATAACTAACATAACGCAGAATTCTTACTATACGGAAAAAAATCTTTGAATTTTACAGCCCAAAACTATGTGCTCATTTGTTTCCACCAAGCGGAAATTAAATATCAATTAAAACAAACATAACACCAGATTTCTTTTATTCTATTGAATAAGCAAGAAATTCAATGATCATGTGATTCATTTCAAAACAACATATAATGTAACAACACAGATTACATTTATAACCTTCTCAAAATATTTAATCTCTTCAACAACACGTTTTCGACCTTCTTTAAATCCTTAAAATGTTTCCTCGAATGCTTAAAAGGATTCGGAGCTTAAACGTAAAGGAAATCAAGATCATCCTACACCAAGTCCATTCCTGCTTTTCATTGGGACAGACTTTATTTATTTATTTCAGACTCCAACCATTTTACGCAGAAAATTCAATCTCTTTCGTGCTCCAGTATAATAATGAGACCAAACCGCATTAACACCATGACTTATGCTTAATGAGGAACTGGAACATGTTAGGAAATGAACCCGGGTACCCATTCAGGTCATCCCCCATCCTTCCCCTCAAAACGCAAACGAAAATTCCAGACCAAGGAGTTTTCCAAGGAGTGGTGATAGGGGAAGATGAACGCCATCACCATTTGTATGGTGATGGGAACTGCGTTCATCTCACAATACTCATCTGAATAATGGTACTGGGGAATCCTTCCCTTTAATATTGAGAAGCAGGGACGGGGAGAGCGATTACCAAGACACAAGAAAAGCGATCGCGGCATACATGAAAAATGGACAATTGTGTTAGCTAAGATTTTTAGAACCATTATAGTGTGGCATTTATTTATTTTACTCTTTCCCACTCCCCATCGGAGTCCGTAGTATATTTTTACTTCTGTTATTATTCCATCGTGTGAGCATTAACTGGTGTTTGATTCTTCTGAATACAGGGGAGCAGCGTTTGGCATCCTTTCAATTCCGGGAGGGAGTGTTTTATTCTAAGTTTTTTCTCTCCTTTCTTCGGAATAGATTTTTCTGAAATTCTGTTATTTATTTGCGCTGTATAAAGTTTTCGCTAGCTGTCAAATCATGGAAATAAACGGTTTCATTTCTGTGTGTTGAAAGCTAAAAGGCACTTAAAATGTAACCTTCTTCAATGCATGAGGCATTGATTTGGATACTTTATGTTATTTTTTTTAAGATGTTAAAACTGGAATGATAAATTCAACAAGTCTTAGATAAGATTCCGAAATGTTTTTTATTTTAATCATACGAGTCAATTGAATTATTCTTGTTAATATGCAGACAATTCAAAAGAACAGTTTTTTTGTTGGATTATATCCTTAACAAATATTTTAAGTGATTTATTCCCATTACTTTCAAATGCAATTACATTGTAAAAACTAGTAAACTCAACCTTTAATCTCTGGCTTAACTACTGATAAGGGGGCCCTGTATCAAAAATAACTTGAGGTCCCTTTTTTTTGGGCTTCTTAACATATAACGATTTTTGCTTACACATGTTGCTGTCCCAATAGTTTGGGGGCTTCGTATCATTGATACAGCTAATACGTCGGTAGCTACGCCACTGCCTTTAATTCAAACATTATATCAAAATCTAACAGGATTCAAAAGTTCCAGGACTCAGCCCATAACGTGGAAAACTTTTGCAGTGTAGAGCAACTACAATAACATTTCTGTGTTATTGCATTATTTCCCTTTGCTAAAAAATTTTTGTTCTAAATCACAGGGTCAGTGGGTCACCATGGCGTCGTATTTTGTAGACGGATGTATTTAGTCGTCCGTGATTGAAAGAAATTGCGTTTGTTGAGCGAATAATGGATATTAATTATGGTGTCGTTTCGGAAAAAGTACTACGGAGACTTACAAAATTTTGAAGCAAATGTAAGGCTGTGATGTATTATCGCAAACGCAAGCTTTTCAGTGGTATCGGTGTTTCAGAGAAGGCAGGGAAAGTGTCGAAGACGACAAATACTCTGAACGTCCGCAGACTTCCCGCACCGCTGAAAACATCGAAAAGGTTTCTACGGCGGTACGTAAGAACAAGCTTCAAAGAATAGCATGATGAGTTGTGATATCCTCGGCCACATGTTAATGGATACTGACTAAGGATTTTAACAGTCATAGGGTGTGTCAACATACAGTTCCCCGCATGTCAAATGAAGACCAATCTGCAGATGAAGCTAAAAGTGCATCGCAGGCTGAATTAAAGGACATGGCTAATTTCTTTTTCCAATGGGGCTGCGCATTGGTATTTTAACCTTTACAGACCTAGTACATTCCCCAGGAGCTGGTATCACTTTTTAGCGTGGCACCATATAGTCGATATCAACTACCGCAAGTAATTTTGACGTCCAGTTTCCTCCCCAGAGGGAGGCACCTGAGCTCTTGACGATGCAAACCTGTACCAGAATTTAATTTTGCAAAACCACCCAAGACAAACAGACACTCTAGGGATCTTTTACATGCCGTATAATCATACGACATGGCCGCTGTCAATTTTCTGCATCATGAAAATCCACCGACTTGGGCCGGGGTCGAGCCCGCAACCTTGGGTGCAGAAAGCCAGAGACAAACCAACCACGCCACCCAGCCGTCACATGGCTAAAAACGAATTCCAGAACTGTTTCAATGACCTTTACAAGCCAAGGCAAAAGAGCATGTTACTCAAGGGTCTTATTTCGAAGGTGAATGTGTTTCAGTAGTTAAATTGGTAATATTTTTTTTAAGTTACTGAGATTCATTGCGGGAACTTTTGAATCCGAATACGTATATCATCTAACCAATTACTACATCAGTACCAGTTAAGCTTCCTCTTAAACTCAGTACATAATTAAGATTCATAAATACGAGGCCTTGAATTTTCCATTAAAATTTACCGTATTTTCTTATTTATGTTGCGACATAGCCATCCTGTGATGACCATGTCGTGCCGGTTCCGCGTAAGCTAGAGGTGTGGGATTATCAAAATGATGAGACATAGTAGTTCTTAATACAACTTTTATTTAGAATAACTTATATTACTTAATTCTAATTTGACAACTATATTTAAAGTGAGAGTCAACACCCAATTAAACCGTGTATTAGGTCAGATCACGCAACTAGATCCTTTATCTTAATTATAGTTAATAATACGATTCATCTAATTACTTATATCAAATATTACCTTTTGTAGATCTCCTTCCTTTACCTAAAGAACGATATCTATAAATTTATTTTATATACGATGATTCCAACTTCTTTATCTAGGACTTCTATTCTTTCCAAAACTATCGGACTGCTAACTCTTGATCTGCAAGATTCCACACTAACGTATCTTTAAACTTGCCGCACTAACGATCAGAATGATTCCACACTAAACTATCTCTAAGCTTGCCGCGCTATATCTTATCATCAAAGCTTCTATCCTTTTATAGTATATCTCATTTACATATTATCTTTGTTTATCTTCTTGGTATTGGGTTGGAAAAGTTTTGCCATTAATCGTGGCCGTCAAAGAACATAGGAGTTATGTTAGCAGAAAGACGCGAGAGACGTCACAATGTTTCTCTTTTTAA
Source organism: Trichonephila inaurata madagascariensis (assembly GCA_019973955.1). Classification (NCBI taxonomy): domain Eukaryota; kingdom Metazoa; phylum Arthropoda; class Arachnida; order Araneae; family Nephilidae; genus Trichonephila; species Trichonephila inaurata. The sequence goes on along the minus strand of BMAV01015585.1, from coordinate 47,790 downwards.
ATTTGATTAGTACCTTCTACAAATTTATTCTTAATGATTCTATAAAGTAAAAAAGCTGTACAATCGTATACAAGATTAAATCGAAGTCTAAAAGACGAAAATAATCAGTTATGTACTCAAACACGAAAAAAAACACCTTCTTTTTAAAGAAATAAATTTAGTCAAATTTTTAATTCTCTTACGGTATCCGACTACGTTCGGAACCGTGATTTAAAAAAAACGCATAAATGGATACTTTTCGTGATATTTAGTGTCACTTAGATTAGAATACATGTATAAAATTGTTTTAAGGACATTTTGATAAAAAAATTATTTAAATACAATATTTCGCAAAAAATTAACTTAGAATAACCTTTTTTCAAAATGTTCTCCTTTTGTGAAAAATGCTTCTATTACAATAATATTTTGCCTGTATATAGCTCAGACCTCTGTACAGAGGAGGTTCAACTATGATTTTTGAAAAATTCACATTATTTTCAGAGTTACAACCTATTGAAGTAATTATCAGCGTTTTTTTTCTTAAAATTGTCCCCTCTGTTGTCGTAAAACAGGGATAAACCCACTTCTAAGTTATATATTTCAAAAATTCTAAGGCAACTGAATTCTAAGCACAAGAGAACCGTTATCAAGTAACAGTGGCACTAAGACGTGACAGCATCTGTCTGGAGATGATGCTATTTATCATGAAAATATGAACATTTATTACAATAGTTTTCATCGAACCTATTGAGATAAAATATATAATGTCATTTATTTTAACTATAATATGCTGCAAATATGTACAGGGTGATTCACTATGAAACCGATATACTTGCAGAGACATACAGAGATACAGAGACGACTCGGAATCACATAGGAATGCAGGGTCGCAAATGCAATAGTTGCGAGCTATGGTGCAAAAAAAAATGAACAGAAACAACAGCACATTAGGGACATTTTATTGAAAGGTTGTACTACCATAGGTGTTTGAAATTACGACCATAAGTCGTCTGGCAGACCTGACAGTAACGCTGCATGGAATTCCTTTCGTTCTGCAAGATTCAACCAGGCAGTCTTGCGGTAGGTGGTGAAGAGCGGAAAATTTCTTGAAAACAGATCCATCTGGAAGTCGGCATTTGCGATCCGTTCCCCGAGGTAGTAGAATGAACTCATTCAAACGAAGAGCTGCTCGACATGCTGATCGTGTATGGCAAGGGTGTCAAACTCAATGGCTGACTAGGGCCCAAAAAAACCAAAATTTAAACTTAAGGTGTGCTGCAAGAAAATCAAAATTCATAGAAACTTAGGTTTCTTTCGAATAATACATCATAATAAACATATATATAAAAAAAAAACAAAAAAATATAATATGTACGTCTTGACATTTGACATCTCCTCTCTGCTACTATCTTTCCTATTTCGGGAGAAATTTTTTAACATTTTATTATACAATATTGTGTGCTAATACGAATATATTGACCGGGCGGCAAAAATGCTCGCTGTGTGCCGCGAGTTTGACGCTCCTGGTGTATAGAGCTGCGGATTGTAATGTGCACGTCACTCGGCTGTTGTACCAGGACGTTATTCGAAAAGGCGTGTTCCACATCACACAACCTTTTCAAGTGTGACCAAAAGGTGACGTGGTTCTGGTTCTGATCACATGAAAAATTTGGTGTACGAGATGCCCGTTCCTTCACTTGAAGATCTCATCACTCGAATATAAAACTCAATCAGGAAAGATACGTGACTTACCAGGAATCTTTGAGAACGTAAGGAGTTCCATGCAGCACCACTTTTAGGCCTACCAGAGGACTGCTGGTCGTAATTTCGAACACCTGTTTTTGTATAACCTTTCATTAAAATGTTTTCTGTCCCTTTAATGTGTTGTTGTTTATATTCTTTTTCTTTGCTTCTTTGCATTACAACTCATAACTACGGTAATTGCGACCCTACATTCCTATGAGATTACGAGTTGTCTCTGTACCCCATACACATCCTGCCAGTATGACGTCTTGTAACAAATTACTCTGTATGATTGTAAATAAAAATTAAATATTAAACTTATACAATTATTACAAAAATCCCTTAAAACAAATTGCGGGGACTCAAAATGTATCATTTATTTGTATGCAAAGAGTATTATTCATTCTCGTTTAGTGTTTTAGTTACTTTAAAATAAATATATTCAAGTGGACTGTAATTATCATGAATTTTAAAAACATTTATTACGTATTATATCATCCATAATTTGTTGTTGATGTTGTTATTTTTTCCATAACATATAATTAATGGTTCTAAATTATACAATTTAATTATTTTGTCCATTAATGGATCCTTAATATTATGAATTGGAGTTGAATGAACACAACTTTAAGACGGCATGAGGAGCAATTAGTAATGAATCTCCAAATTTTGATCGACAATCAAGTAATCTAGATCAGTGCTCCACAACCTTTTTATCGCCGCGGACCGGTCATCGTTTGATAATAATTTTACCGCGGCCCACTGAAGGCGGGACACGTTGATTGTTTATATTTTAGATTATTTTGATTTAACAATTTTAATTTAGTTACATTTAAATATGCCTTCAGAATAAAATATAGTTACACCAAAAATGAATAAAAGGGATTTATAACGAGGAATATAAAATGATTTCCGTGGGAAGTTGCGCAAATCCGAGAGAAATGCACCCCTTTAAATAAAATGGTAATAGTTTAATGTTCTTTAGGCGGTCCTGCACCATTTGACCCACGGACCGGGGATTGCGGATCACTGACCTATAGATTATGGAACTCTCAATCTTAATTGTTCGGTACGCCAAAAACAAGCCTTTTTTTATATAAATTATAAATAAATTTCTCTAATATTAAAAAACTAGGAAAGAATATTTTTTCTAAATTAATCTTTATTAACCCGCGGTCACTCGCGCCTGTTTTTGCTACCTTCGTCACTCGCGGGGTGTAGAGAACACCCCAAACTTTTTTAACACGTGTATTTAATTATGAAAATAAAATTAAGTCATTATGATACATATTTATAAAGTACAAGATGTTTTTTGTGCTTTACAAATAAAATTGTTACATTTATTGCATACAAATGAGACTAACATTAATTTAAACTAAACATACAAAGTTTTCATTTTAAAACACATAATTTTATATTTTTTCATAAACTAGTATATATAAAACGTTTATACCAGTAATAAATATACTTTACAATTAATGAGATAATGATAGTAGAAAGTATATATATATATATAGGAAAATAATATTTTAATCATTTTTCAAACATTCAGAGCAGACTGCAAATGCTCTACTTTTTGCCGGAGTTCTCAGCCCCCCAGATAAAATTTTGAAGGTCATTACATTCCAATCGTTCGAGAAAGAGGGGTTGTATCAAGCCTGAAGGTTCAATGACCTAAAATGTGCAGCTACAGAAAAAATCGGGGTTCTGCGCATTCTTTTTAGAATCCTGGGAGGATTTTCTTGTTGCTGGGGTGTACAGAACACCCCGCGCGAGTGATCCGGGTTAACATAAATATTTGAATTTCTCATCTCAGCTTATTAATTCAGATTTTCTAAATTGATACAATAATTCAAAGTAAAAATGAAATATTTTCTATGTTTACAAATGCTGCATGTAACGAATTCCTAAGGGTTATTTCGTGCATACAATATTATTATTTGCCTCAGATATTCCGGATAAAAAAAAATGACTGCATGTTTTTCCTGATAAGATTCAGTAAAATATGCTGAAGTATAAGTGAAATTGTGTTTCTCTTTAAGTTTTCGAATTATTTTACTGTCAAAATATCTATTCAAGATGTAATTCGATTTTCCATTGTAAGTAAAAATGACAGTTTTTGGAACAAGACGTCTTCATGTCTGATGTGACACCTCCAACAAATTTAGTTTTCAATTCAAGTCGAAGTCATTTCGAATAAATATTATAATCATAAAATCAGAGCTTATTTTCTTTTTATTCCATGCATAATTTCAGGAAAACTGAGGGAAAGACATCAAAGTTACTTCGAAATAGAATCAGAAGTACCCATTGAAGATTCGAAAAAAAAGATTCGCATTACCCAAAATATCAGATGAAAGATAGCGGTTGGGAAGTCGGTTAAGAATAGCAAAAAATTTGACATTCGTAGAAAAGAGCAAAAACGGCCATGTTTCAATTCTTCCGATGCAATGTTTTACACACACGACTTCTCTTCACCGCCCCCTCCTCATAGCCAAAGCAATACTTGCTATTCCATAGACATTCCTTTTCAATTGCAACATTTTTGGAATAAATCTTTAGGCTTTTCGAAGCCACGGATGAGATGCTTCTGCAAGACACACACAAACGCTCAACGAAGTTACTGACTCTACTGTCTCAATTTGCATAAGAAGGGGGAAAAGAAGGCAACGCAGTCTTCTGACTGACATTTTTCTTCCTAGGTCCTGTTTGTTCTTCAACCTGCCCTATTTTCTTTATTTCTCTCTCTCTCTCTTTCTCTATCTATCTCTTTTCAGTCTCCATGCTTTCTTTCAGTGATTTTTTTCCCCTATCTTCGTCCTATTCTAACCAGTTTCTTTTCTTTTTTTTCCTCTGCATTTTATGGTTGCCCGATCCCAACAGCAAAACTTGGACGGGCACGGGAACTTTGCTGAAAGGGTGAATTTCAAAGAAGGCCGAGGAATTTCAAAAATAAAAAAAAAATCGCTATACGGTGTTAGGGTCGATGGAATATTGAAAAGAGGTGGAATTAGAGCCTTCTGTGCTTGGGGTGGATCCGCGTGAAAAGGAAGGACGTGATTGTGTCCTCTCAGCAGGTAAAGCGTTCGCTTCACTTAACTCAAAGAATCGAAGAAAAAGGAGTTGGCTAGAATTGAACTTTGATCTATTCATAGACAACTACAGTTGCGCGGTTTTTGGGACTTAAGCAATTGGAAGAGGATATATTACAACGGTAAAAAATATCCCTTTTAAATCAAACTAAGATTTGATGGCGTCTTTATTTTAGGTAATAGAATATGACCCGAACCTGAAATAATTTTTCGAATAGGAAAACACTTTCTCAAACCAATTTCATATTATTTTTCTCTTATATATATAAAATGATAAAATG
>BMAV01015585.1:23975-35321 GCA_019973955.1 Trichonephila inaurata madagascariensis | reverse complement strand
CCATCCTCATTGTGTGACCACCGAAAATAATGGCATTGGTAATAACTAAAATAACGAGGATGAAGAATGAAAAAGGAAGAAAATATTTCTCTCTCTGCGAAGGATTGTCAGAGGTTGACTTCTGGAGAGGTCTGCTAATGAAGGCGAGCTGATAAGAATCGGAATGAAAGCACCTCCCGTTCGATGTTCTAATTAACTCCGCCACCTCCTTCAAAACTGGGCCTCTTTTCAATGAGTTGAAGAGGAACATCTCAATGAGGGATGTTGCACATCACGGCGGAGGCGGAGTAAGATATTTTAGTGGAGCTGTTCATGTGGAAAGGAATTTCTAGATTGGTTAAAAACGAGAAGACCTGAATGTTCCACACCTACGTAAAGAATTTAGAAGGTTGAGATGTTGTATGGCTGTAAATGCTGAGATAGAAATAGCATTTAAATAAAGTCAATCAATACTAGATAAAGTTCGACAGATAATACATTTGCAAAAATTTCAATGAATAATCTCAAGTTACAGTAAAATCCGGCGTATAACACGCACCTTTACATTCAAGCTGCATTATTTAGTTTTAGGTATATTCGCCACATAATGCGCCCCCCCCCCCTCGCTTTTATTTATTTTTTTTTTTTTTTTATGAAGAAAACTGAAATGTACATAAGCAACGCTCTTATGCTTTGACGTCATTTATTCGAAGTATTATCCCACGCTTTTGAAAAAAATAACATACTTCTAGAAGTACACAACTCCTTATAAGTTCATAATACATGTCATTTTTCCTTTAAATAAACAGTATTTAGATACAAATCTAATTTGTTTACGTTCATCTTTTCTTTATTTTTGAAACTATCATTTTTTTATTCGGTGTATAACGCACACCCGCAATTTTCGATCTGTCAACCTCCTCACTTGATCAAAATTCAAATTTATTAGGTTCATCGCCAAAAGCCAGCATGTTGCGTTATAATATTATATAATAAACTATATTAATAAAACTATCACGCATCACTCGCTGCTAAAAATCTTTTATTTCAAATTAATTGCAGTAACATTTTCAAAAATCTGAAATTTTATTCTTCGTGTTTTGTAAAATGAGCCATAAGCAATTCATTCATACAGAATTGATTCTTTCTTCCTTTACTATAAAATCAAAAGCTCAAAACTGAAATAATAATCCCCAAAATTATCAGTGAAAAAAAATTTGCATCAATTTTGTTCTTCTAACTTTGTGTTGTTACAATAAAATATAATCATGAAAAGTTATAAAATAAACTCAGAACCTTCGTGATAATTGTAAACTGTGTGTCACAAATAAAAAAATGTGTTATAAACACAATCCTAAGCTAAAATTCAGCTTGCAGATAACAAGGGAATTACTTTTAGAAAACAGTAGTAAGGTTTTAGATCTGTAATGCTTTTCTTTTTATTATAAAGCTAAAAAGCTGTAAATATTTTTTTAAAAATACCTTTATAATTTCCTTTTTTATTTTTCATTTTCACTATGGATTAAACGAAATACTCTTCAACTTTTCATTTTCAAAGCAGCAATAAAAAAAAAAATTGGAAGCCTTAAGATAAACAGGATTTATTTCGGCCTATATATAATACTTTTAATTAAAATTTCTTCAACTCAAGCTTGAAAAATTTAAATTCTCTAACTTATAAGTCTTATTAATAAGGATAAAAATAAAAATAAACCTTTTTTTTCCCTTTAAGAAATTTGTCTGCATTTATTGATATTTTAAAACGTTTTCAATATATTCGAAACGCCGAAGATAACTTTTTCCCCTAAATATGTTCTTTACTGTTAAAAACATGCTTCATTTTTACCAAGCATGAAAGTTATGAAAGGGAAAAAAGGGATAAAGAAATTATAGATTTCTTTTCTTAAAAAAAGATGTCAAATGAAATTGCTTTCTCTTGTTTGAGCAAAAGTTTTCGCCCATCGAGTTTGTTTATGGAAGAGATGAAATTCTTCCGTTGGTTTTTTTAATATTATTCTCTAAGTCGAGAAGATTTGTTTTTGACGATCAAAATCACACAAGTACGTGGAAAATCTTGCAGCAGTTACGGATCAATTTGAGGCGAGGGTAGTTTTTAATACAAGGGAATTGTTTGTTTTACTCTTATTTTACTATTGGGTTGACTCAAAAAATTTTAACTTCAGTATGGTAAACACAGGACGTAGAATATTTTTCCATAGGAAAGCAAAATTTTATTTCAGACTCTGTAATAAAATGGTGAAGAAAGTGGTACATCTTTTAGCTGTGTCTCCGCGACTTTAAAAATGTAATCTTTTTCTTAAACATACTTACAAAAACTCTCTTTATTAACTTTCTAAATATACTCGAAATTCTTTTGGACGGATAGGCTTTTTATAAAAAAAAGAATTTCTATTTATTTATTTACTTATACTTCAAAACATCTCTGAGAAGTTTTCAGAATATTTTCAATAGAAATTCGTTTTCTTTTCTTTCATTGTGATCTATTTTCGCGTGTTTGAATTTTTCCTTAACAATATTTTCATCAGACTATGACATTATAATCTCCCAAACCACAATTTTTTTAAAGCTTAATAAAAAGATTACAATAATAAAATACATTCTTCTTCAGCCACGTTAGATGATAAAACTTGTTTCTATAAGATCTTCAATATTTACTGTTTTATTAGCGCCCCTAAGCAGTGGTTTTAACTATATACGAGGGTTGGGGCATAAGTCATGGCAACTATTTTTTCTTGTATATATGTGATTGGATCCCAAACGTATATGTGTCATGTGGAAGTTCTGCAGGCATAGTGTGTATACAAAAGAACATATGGCTCTGTGATAGCTGGTAGTAGCGCAACGAGGGCTATGAAATCAGTCAGTTGGTGAGTGTCGTGTGATGGAAGTAACCCGTGTTGAGCAGCTTTCTTACATCAAAATAGCCATTCACCGAGTTAAAAATGCGATGGAATATCACAGTGAATTAGTGGAAGCCCTTGGAAATAATGCCTTACCATACCGTACATTAGCACGGTGGGTGTACTGTGTTGTCCTTCTTTTGCACCATGAAGACCATATTGCCCTGTATACTACCTTAATAAATTAATGTGTTACAATATTTCAGTGCTATTAATTGTCCACACATGTAGTTTACACCTTGTCCTTTCGTCTGTATATGTCACATTTTCCAACCGGACTGGTATCTTCAAGAAAAAAAAACAGTTGCCATGACTTTTGCCCCAACCCTCGTATCTATTTTTTCTACTTAAATTTTTTGTTCAATCATAATTTATTAATAATTCAATTATAAATGAAAAATGAAACAGTATAAATATTCCTTTGACATAATAACTTTGCTGCTATTTCCTTCAAAAATGAAACATTTGTAATACAGGGTGTCAGGGCTTAAAGTATCCAAAAGTTAAGTCTTATTATTACAGAACTACCCATCAGAATGTAATAAACTGCTCATCCGTGGATCGGAAACCCATCCGAGATTTTTTGGGTCTAGTCCGATCAGCCGCACATGCGTGCATTATTTCGGCAATCGCAGACGATAAACTTGTTACACTAACTTCATTAGTAAAGATGCGGACGCCATAGCAAAAGGGGCAGTACGTACTTTGGTTAACGAAATTTAAATCAGTCACACGTGTACAGCAACGTGCTCGAACAGAATGGAATGTCGTTACTGGTTTGTCTAATAGACTTATCAGGACTCCTACAAAATGAATCATGCACACGATCAACAGTGTCTTCTATCACGAAAGCTTAAGGATACTTGCCAGTTTGAGATACCAAAGTTCCCGTCTCTTTTAAAGTTCTTTTCTATTGGTGAGAGATTTTGATGTCGGAGGGTTGACATTCCATTCTGTACGAACACGTTGCTGTACACGCGTAACTGATTTAAATTCCGTTAACCGAAGTACGCACTGCACCTTTTGTTATGGTGTCCGCATCATCACTAATGAAGTCAGTGTAACAAGTTTATCATCTGCGATTGCCGAATTACGCGCGCACATGCGGCCGATTGGACTAGACCCAAAAATTTCGGATGGGTTTCCGATCCACGGAGGAGCAGTTTATTACATTCTGGGTAGTCCCGTAATAATAAGCCATAACTTTTGGATACTTTAAGTCTGGACACTTTGTATATCTTTAAGATATTTGTATTGCAATAAACAATAATGACTGAAAACAAGGCATTGAGATTAATTTACATAATAAATAAGAGTTGATTGTATGCTTAATAACAAAAGACGTTCCGAAAACAAGTCTCGACATCTTTTTCACACGGAAACATCATTGCCAAAAAAAAAATTTACATTTTAGCATCATGAGCTATACACGCACTGTTTTTCGACATAGTCGCCACCGGCATGGTGACATTTGTCGTAGCACTCAATGATCTGTAACGTATCCCATCACACAGCTGTAAATCGGCTTCTTTTTGTGGATGATATCACGTCTTTATGAACACCTGCACCCTAAAAATATTGCGTGGTCTTGCCATTGGGGATTACCCCAGCAACTTTTGACACTGTGAGAGAACTCCTACTCCGCCCACGAACCGGATGTAACTTGAGGATAAAGAGTCCGACCACTACCATCGGAGACCCTAGATAGGGTAGAGAGATGACAGTTGGAAACTTTCGCAGAGACAGGACGTGACCTTCCCCCTTACAAACAACAGAACTCGGACACTAATAATCTAAACAATATTTTTAATAAATTAAATGTATATACGGTAATTAATAGCTGTGACGTAAATAAACTAAACATTTAAATTAATAAACATCAAAGCTACCTTTGTTTATCCCAAACGTCACACAGTTTAAAGAAATCACTCGGGTAAAACCTAGTGTCCTGTGATTGTCGCACAGCCTGCTGTATCTCAGGATTGTTTTATAAGTTACGCGCCGAGAATGCGACTTTCAATACTGGTGAAAGTCAGACTGAGCAATGTTGTTCTCCTTCATGGATGGAGAGGAATGCCCACTTCATCTTCCGCAGTCTCCCTTCCTACTTGGAACATGCAACACCAGCAACCAATCATTTGAAAGAGACTTGACTACTTCACCACACACATACAGTCTGTAGACGTTTATAGATGAAGACATCCACCGTCACCTTGTTAGACGGACATTTTACTACCCTTCTTGTCATTTTTGAAGCCCAGGGGTGAGAAAAATAGCCAAATGGGTTATTGTATTCTTCAAAGGGGTCTACAGATTCTTTTCTCACGTCCTGAAGCGAAACAGATATTGAGTCGACTCTTGAGCTGTTTAATGTTACCAAGGTTTTACTCCTCAGACATCCAATGGCGAATATTTTCACCAGATGGCGATTTCTTCACAACGATTTATAGAAGGGACACACCTATTTTGACGGCTGTTCCATTTTTTTCATTCCCTCTAACATGTGGCCGCGATACACTCGTATGGAAGATAGGGTCGGCTTTTTGTGTGGAAGAAATACCAAGAAGTGTATTCCCAGTGTCGAAGTGACAGGTCGATTTATAGACCCTACATATAGTTTACGAGGTGAGGCGAAACCGATAATCTCAGTCATGAAAGACTTTTGTCCCGAAAAAAACAATGGTGATTGGGAATAAGACAGAGGGCGTCGACTCCCGTGACGCTCACCAATCAGAATTTATTGGGGGCTTAAAGAGCCGGTTCGGAATGTGATAGGGATCTTAGATGAAATCAGAGAGCTGAGACCAAGGCTTCTACGAGACGATGCGGCAGAAACTGCTGGGAAGCCGTGCCAGCTATTGGACTTCTACAATTAGAAGGAAAGACCTGCCACGGCAGCGGGACCAGAGATCGAGTAGATCATGGAAATGGGATCAGGACTTGGTATTTTCTTCAATGAAAGTCTTTGGAGCAGTGAAGAATAGATACCATAATAATGGTGTACAGATTCTAATTAAATTTGTAAATAAAATAGTATTTGACAAAAGCTGTGTGATCCCTCTCGCTACCTGGAACTAAACGGACTTGAGGGTCATGACTTTACAATACACTAGTCCCCCGTGCACATTGGTACTGGTAAACACTACACCCTTTCATAGGTTACTACGTTCCTAACACACTTATGTCTTCCAGTGTGATTTGCACTCGAATAACCTCGAGTACACCGATATGCAGATGCTCTCTCTCCTTCGAAGCTCTGCGCATACGTCATTTTTCCATTGCTGGCACTCCTTCCATTGTTATACCAGCAATGGATGTGATTTCTTATGTGATGGTGACTGTTTTATTCTCCTATTGTACTATCTTCCATTAAACGGAAATGATGAAACATACTTTCAGAACATCCCTCGTATGAAATCGCAACTGTAATTCAATTTTGTACGAGAAGAAAATATATATAATTTCCTAAAAATATAGTTATTGGTATTATTGGTAATACATATTTATAAGCATATCTTTAAAAGCGATTGTTCAGATAGTTTTTCAACAATTTAATAACAATTTGGCCACATTCTTAAAGCAATATATTATTGAATATATTATTAAGCAATATATTATAATAATATATAGCACAACTATTTTAAATTTTAATTCATTCAGCACTTTTTTCTTTTAGTTTCCTGTGGTTTGCTTGGTATATTATATAGGAGCAATCGAATATAAGTTTATAATGAAAAATAAATTGATACAAAACACTAATAATTTAAACTGAACTGTAATCCTCAGAATAATGTATTGCAACACATACGGTGCAATGCTAACACATTCAATTAATCTAAATTTTATTTGTCTCATTTCCAAATTCATACTGTGTCCCTCAGAAAACTGTATAGCAAAATTATTAAACTAAGAGTTAATTAAATAAACGTAAAATTGGAGAGATACCTAAAACCATACAAAGTATCAATGACATAATTCTTGACAACTTAATTGATCCAAATTTTCCCTAGTCATTGAAACTCCAGATGATGACTTTAATCTTCTAACACATTTTGAAAACGTTTCATATTCACACACAGGCATGGCATATTCATTTACAGGAATACTATATATACATTAAATTAATAGAATAGATAATATTCATAATCACATACGACCACTTATATATAATAGATTATTTATAGTTTCTCTTTTCCTTCTTTTTTTCCAGTTATATTTCGTACACAAACATCATTAAGAAATTAAAAATATAAATGAAGAGTTATTTGAAAAAATTTATAATCGTGTGAAGCTCATATAATACGATAGATTCAAATGATATAAAAGACACAACTTGACAACTTCATTTTCTTAGTTTTACATATATCTCTATCTTCTTGCCTTGCTTGAGGAATCCTTTAAACAGTTTTTAACCCGGAAGTGGGAGCGCGGGGCACAGAGTCACCCCAGACTCACAAAATCTTTAATTCTGGGTAAATCTTTTATTTGTTACCAATGACCTTGTTATTATATCCTATACGATGGTCTTCATGGGAACTAAAATGTATTTGTCACATATTTCCCTCTTTTTGAAAGTGGAAAACGTTTTTTACAATCTTAAGGTACTTGTTTTGACTGAGTTCCCCCCGTGACCACTTTTATTCTAAAATATTTTCTATAAACAGGCAACATGAACAAGCCCTGTGAACGACTTATTGGTTTTGATTGCTGTTTTGTACGAATCATTTCGGTTTATAAATGTAAATGAACAGAATTTAAAGAAAGAAATTGATATCTGTGCGATCTATATTGGAGGAAATTGAAATTGACCAAGCAAAGGAAGAACCTGATTAAATAATGGATATTAATCATGATATCGAAAGTAAATTTGAGAAAAGAGATGAACATGAAACGTTTGAGTTGAAAGGAAAATTGTTAGATTCTACCTAAAAAAATCCATCAAGAAAGATGTAAAACCACTAATCACACTGCGACTCAAAAAGTCACAAGCAAGAAAAAGTTCAACAAGCTATTTGTTAATCATCAGTGGACAACAAAACTACAATAACTTGAACAAAATATGACATTTTGCCTGCAAATATCATTCCTGTATTATTAGTGAAAAATATCTGTAATGTGTGTCCTTTATTAAAGTCAGGCACAATTGAAACATTTTAGTTCAGTTTTACTGGATTTTTTTCTCAAATTATCAAAGAAAAATTGAAAAGAACTTAAAAGTAGGAAAGAATACTTTCTCTTAGTTAAATTATTCACTAGAATTGTGATTTTTATCGTGTACAATAAAAATAATTATATAAAAAAGAATTGGGATGACTCAGTCACCCCGCGTGACCATTAACGTTAGTATCGAATGCGCTCCTGTTCTGCCGGGTTAAACTTCTTTTCATATTTATTCAAGAACTTTTCATATATTTATGTAAATATAGTAAAATTAAAATCAAAAACTGCAGAAAGAATAGCATTAACCCTTGACAACTTAATTGATCCAATTTTTTTCTCATTTTACCGCCTTCCATTTTGCTACCCTTCTTGAAACATTCTACCGCCAGTCTTTATCTCCCAAAACAGATCTCATCAGGAACCTAACAAATGCATTGCCCCCATCATTGGCTTAACAGAAACATTATCAATGTAAGATCTCCCAAATGTCCCATTCCTGCAATTTGATTCTTTGGGAAAACGAGTGCCCGCCCCCATGTAGGCCCATTTCAAATTCACTCCTTAATTACCAGCTCCTTGTTAATACGGGACTCGGAGAGAACCGGTTAATCGCGAAACGGTTCTGGATCTTTGAGGAAGTGGAAATAGCACCGGGGAGAGAGATGAGTTACTTATCACAAGCGAGGATTTCGTAGTTGCAAGACAAGAGATAAGCAGTTCGGGAATAAACACTTGGACTGTCTTCTTCATTATTAGATGGGGACTTAGCTAAGGATGGTCCCTGAATCACAAAATGAATATCTAGAGAGGATTTGTAAAGGGGTTCTCTAAAGTACATCTCTCTTTGAAATGCGTAATGTTAAATAGAAACTTGGAAATTAGATGTAGAGTGTAAATTTCTTACTTTGTCAGATTTACTTAAGAAATTAGAGATTTGAGCTTCTTAATTAAATACAATTTGTTACAGGTTAGTTGTTTATAATTCACAGTAGTGTAATAAAGTTGCAATGGGTTTGGTTACAAAGATGAAGACTTTCATAATACGAATGCGTTTCTAAGGATACATCTGGTTTTACATTAAAATACTTGTCTACTTAAAATTTTCGTATATCTATATTCAAAGTAGTGAATTACTTATGTGCGTAACTTTAAGTAATTTTCTCGCCCTTGATTTATTGTGAATGCCAATAAGTATCTTGGAAAACATACATGTCATTCTAAGTTTATTCTTAGATTTCCAAAAATACAGGTTCCAAATGTTAACAGAAACATTTTAAATGTTTTTAATTTTCCATAGATACGTAACTATTCTATAAATGACAATTTTCAACTATTTAAAAACTGATTTATTAACCTACATTTATTTTTATACGAAAAATTGAATGTTGAATTTTGTAAATATTTCTAATTTTAATTTTTTCAAATGCCAAATCTTTGGAAGTGATTATATTTTTTAAAAAATTATTTCACAATTCGGCTTGACTTGAACATAAAACATATCCATATTTTTCCAAAAATTAATAACCTGTAAATAAATATAATTAATGATATGAAAAAAAACAGAACAAAATATATTAAGAATAAAGAAGAACAAAACAAAATACATTTTCACAATTTATTACTGTGGAATATAAAATTTATCCCTTAAATATAATAATTACTTCAATTTTATATTAGTTGTGTATCATAACTCTTTTTTGAAAGAAAAAAAAAGCGTAAAGCAACTCGTATCAACCTTAAATTCGGGCCTTATATACTGCATTTTTTCAATTCCTACTATTAGCTCGCACTGTCTATATATTTATTTATTTATATATTTGTATATTTATTTTTATTTATCTTGGTGAAATTTTTAATCGTTAATAAAATACAGTTTAAAGAGCTGAATTGAGCTGAAATTTTATATGCAGGATCATTTTGGATGACAATACAATAATTTAATTATAATTAAAAAATAATTGATTAAAACTAATTATTTAAAGAATTACAAATACAGCCACGTTAGCGACTTAGCGACCCCTTTGGCGACTTGTGTCAAAACTTGAAAAGGTTTTTTTCTCACGTGTTAAAACGTTCAGTTGGACTGAAATTAAAAGGACAATACGATACTTTAATGATAATTAAAAAAACTAATTACCACTTAATGTTGTGATTCTGTCCTATGTATATACATATTTATATTAATTGTAACTATTTAATAAAAAGTAGCTAAAATAAAATTTTTCGTTGTTGATCTAAGTAGGAACTGACTTAAAAACTATTTTTTTATATTACTTGTATTGAGTTTGATCATCCCGTTTTGAGAACCTATTTGATTAACAGTTGAGGAAAATAAAAATAAACAACACAAAAAGAAAGTTTTCAAGTTCATACATTTATATAAGAAATATTTACATCCTTATTATTTAAATTTAAAACAATTAAAAACAATTAGACCAATCACAACGTATCATTTCGGCTTTTTATTTATTTTAATATATTTTTTTTAAAAAAAAAACCTCTGTAAGTAGCCATTTTATAAATAGATAGGATTGTGTGCGTGCATCGCACACACACACACACACACACACACAATTTTTACTTATTATAATTATATAACTCAACATGAACAAAACTTACGTGAAATTCTATTGGAACCAATTTTAACTTCAGCTCTTGCAGAAAATACTAAAATCGTAACTCATCTACTAGAGCTATGCTCCAAAACTAAACCAACCTCAACTGTTAAAGTTAAAGGAACAAAGACATTTCACTCATACCCAAGAGAATATTATATATTTGCCTTCAATGATCTTTTACAAGACTTTTAAAGACGGAGGAGCTGATATTAATTTTACTTTCTTCCTCCGGACAATCACACAAAGCATTTAAGGTATCCGGCTACGTTTGGAACCGTGATTTAAAAAAAGCGCATAAATGGATAATTTTCATGATATTTAGTGTCACTTAGATTAGAAAACATATATAAAATTATTTTAAGGACATTTTGACAAAAAAAAATTATTTAAATATAATATTTTGGCAAAAAATTAACTTAGAATAACCTTTTTTCAAAATGTTCTCCTTTTGTGAAAAATGCTTCTATTATAATAATATCTTGCCTGTATATAGCTCAGACCTCTATACAGAGGCTCAACTATGAATTTTGAAACATTCACATTATTTTCTGAGTTACAACCCATTGAAATAATTATCGGCGTTTTTTTCTTAAAATTTCTCCCCTCTGTTGTCGTAAAACATGGATAAACCCACTTCTAAGTTATATATTTCAAAAATTCTAGTTCAG
>BMAV01015585.1:0-23875 GCA_019973955.1 Trichonephila inaurata madagascariensis | reverse complement strand
TGGATAAACCCACTTCTAAGTTATATATTTCAAAAATTCTAGTTCAGCGTCTGTACAGATGTCTGAACTATATACAGGCAAAAAATTATTGTATAATAGAAGCATTTTTCACAAAAGGAGAATATTTTGAAAATGAGTCATTCTATATGTTCAATTTTTGTCAAAATATTGTGCTTTAATAACTTTTTATTGAAATACTATTCTTAAAACAATTTCATATACATTTTCTAGTCTAAATGACACTAAATATCATAAATATTATCCATTTACACGCTTTTGCAAAATCACGGTTCCGAACGTAGTCGGATACCTTAAAGTCGGAGTAGGACAAATAACATCAAGCTATGCTTGCGAACTCCTTGCAATACAAACAACCCTAAATCTCAGTGAGAAAGAAAGAGTTAAAGAGAGTATAATCTTCAATGACTGTAAAGCTGCTCTCCCAGAAATTCATAAAGACTACTCAGGGCTAATTACTAACATACACTACACACTTCGTCAGCTTCTCAGTTTGAAAAAAATGGATTTCAGCATATGCTGGAATTGATGAAAATGAGGCGGCTGATATCCAGCTTAATAATAACGCCAACACTGCAGCGTTCGGCACCCTTAGCCATATAAACTCAGTAGCTAAATCAAGACTTTTCGATAGAAAAATCGTGCAGAAACATCAAGTACCTGAAATTGATACACGTAGAAGCCTGAGAAGCAACTTAACAAGACTTGGAACATGACACTTTAGAGGCAGGCAAATTCAGAAGATTGGGACAAGAAAGTACTCTTTCTGCAAACACTGCCATCACACGAAACTCAATCCAGAAAATTTCTCCCGTTCTGCCATTCTGGAAAAATTGCAGCACTTTTCCAGAATCCACGTGAGGACTTTTTCGAAGATAACTGTATCCAGATTGCCGATACTGTCTGTAAGACCTTTGGTACTATTTATATAGTTATTGTCCTTGACAAGACACTAATCAACCAACAACAATGACAAAATGATTACAGCACAACAAAATAAAAATTAACTATAAATCAGAAATTTGATTCGAAGTTCGACAATTTAATCACAAAGCAGACTATAATGGGGTTTCGAAAATTGAATGTAATAACTAAAACAAAGCTTGATTTGGTTAGACTGTAATTGATATTTTTACTATCAACAACTGAGGTATTCCGTTTTAAATTTTTATCCTTCAGAAGAACTACTATCTTTATTTAAATTATTTTCCTGTTCTAAATATGCGAAACAGGCATATTTGTTGTTATTATTTATATTCCAGTAAAATCTTTTCAAATTACATACATTTTCTAGATGGAATGTTTAGCTGTTTTTAGAAGCAAAAGGAAGTAAAGTTTCAAAGTGTTCTTATATAATTGCAGTTCTATTCTTAAACCCGTTTCAACTTTCCGATGCAGTAAATTCTCTCATATAAAAAATGTTTAAGTAATGTTCACTGTTTTGATAAAAGTCATTATTCTAAAGAATATTTACATAAATCATGTAATCTGATAATGCTTTAGATTTGTACTAGAACATTAAGTATATTAAAACTTCTATATACAAAATTGCCAAAATAATACGTGTGTGTGTGTGAATAATATATTATATTGAAATTTTACACTAAATAACGTAATAATATAATAGGCCTAATAAAATATAATGTAATGCATAAATTGCATTATATTAGAACACCTTTATAACGTAAAAAACGTAAATATATCTACAGCGAGAGTCAAATAGCTTTTTTTAATACAGTATTCGCGTTTAAAATGTTAAGTTCAGGATTGAGTACTTTCACTTAAGAATTAATTTCATTGTTGCCCAGTGTTACTATAATTAGGAATTTCGAATCCATAATATAATTAAAGAACCGGTATTAATTTTAAAGCTGATGGTACTTTAATTAGAAAAAAAGAGTCTGACACGGGCATTTAATAATGGCATAAATATGTTGAAAAAATATATAAAATTCTTCTGACGCACCTAGAACACACATTTAAGCCTCAGCAGTAGAAATGCAAATACTTTAAAAAAAAATGCCAGATAGAAAAATGTTTTTTTTTCTTTTTGAAAAGTGATCACCTACCATCTTTATACATTTTTTCAAATTTAAAATGCATTCACCAAAGGCAGAATTTAAAAAATTGGGATGTTGCGCTCAGAAATTAATTTGATACGCGCCAAGCAATTGATTGACTTACCGTTTATTAACGTCACTGTAAAGAAACATGAAAGCACTTGGTGATGGATCTCGTAATTTTGAACTACGATTAAGTGACGACGTCGACACTTGAGGTGGCACACCTTTCTTTAAACATGTTAAGCAAAATCCAGAGTTAAAAATAATAAGGCAATAAATATATTATGAATTTAAAATATGTAGGAATTTTAAATAGATTTACAATACAATATTTATTTATAGCAGTGATTCTCAACCTTTTTTGATAAGGTACACTTTTAACAATTTCAAAACTTGGTGGCATATTAACAGTAAAAGAATTTTACTTATCTATAATAGTTTAATGTAAAATAGTTTATGACAATAATTTTCAATGTTAAATAAAATAATAAGTACGATAAACAACAAAATGTTTATTGAGTACTTAATTACAAATTAATTATAAGAATACGTTTAATGTGAAATTTGAGTTTGATGATTTTTATAATTTCGCTTATATTTGGTCCTAAAAATGATAACGCCATTCTCATTTCGTCATCTACATTTAAAAACTTCCGTCTTTTTTTCATTTTTATATTTGTTAATGCTGAAAATTCGAGTTCACGCAAATGGGATGAAAGGAATATTAAACCTTTTTAAAGCTTTTTTTTTTTGGCTATTATGAGGTAATAGCCACTAATTTTAGTCTAAAATGAATCGACTCTTCCGAAAGTTTGGAAGTTAAAACTCGATTATTACAGTTCGAAATTAGTTTTTCTTCTTATTCAAAGTTAATTCGTTGGCAGATGTATCCGTTAACATAAATGGATTACGAACGGAGACGTAGCTACCGCAGTATCAATGATACGGAGCCCACCAAGCTACAGGAGCCTCAACATGTGTAACTATAGTCCCACTAACAGGGCACCCATATCTACAAAAGGGCCTCGAAGTAGTTTTGATGCAGGGCTCCCTCAGAGCTATCTACGCCAATGTGATTACGAGCCTAAACAATTTTTTTACATCCATCGCGATCCATGATAGGATAAGTTACATATGCCACGAATAGCCTTAGTTGCTTTCTTTAAAACGGCCAAATGATTCGGTTCGGATTTTTTTTTTTTTTTGCAGAGTATAATTAATAATTTTAAAAAAATTCGGCTGCACATAAAAGTGCTGTGGCACAGCGGTTGGGAATTCCTGATTCAGGGTAATAAAGCTGCGGTTCAAAGAATTCGTTGTTTTTTTAATTCAAAAGAAAGAATTATTTATTTCAACTCTGCAAAATTTCTTTGAGATAAACACTTAACGCTTCACTTTAGACCTTGACACTGTGATTAAGTGGACAACTTTTCTTGAATAGATGTAATTTAACGTCATTTAATGTTAGTGGTAATTTGGGGCATTTTCATGCACCGTCATAAAACTCAGCAATATAAGTGAAAAATGAAATAGGTATTTAAAAAAAAAAAGATAGAAAGTACCAACTGCCCCTAAGAGCCCCACAAATTTGCATAAATCAAACAAACCATTTACTAGACCGTCCCATTTTTGCAATTCCTGGATTATGTCTGTTTGCATAATCATTTATTTCGGAAAACAATTCGTCCAAAAACAGAGCTGAAAATTTACGACTTTTGATTTATAGTAAAAGTTATTAATAGCTCCCTTCCTGAGAAATTTCCTTGGTTTTTTTTTATTCGGAATAAATTTCAAACTACTGGATAATATGACAGAGCCAGAAAATAATGAGCAAAAAGAGATATTGCACGTGGAAAGTAAAATGATTTTCGCATTTCGCTACTAAAAGCGAGAAGAAGGTATAACCTCCATTGTTCTGCCCTAATGCAGACGATTTCTGAAAGAAAACATAACAAGAGTAAAAAAAAAGAACTAAACTGAAACGCAAAATGGCGGTATATTAAGCAGGAAAAGAACGTTCTAGATAACATCAGCTGTTTCGCGTTTCGTTCAATTATCTGCAGCGGATGTTTGTTTGCTGGCTGTATGCCGTAAATTTGGAAGCAAGTGGGATAATTAGATTGGAAAATCTAATTACAAAGGTTATTCCGTTTTCGTTTCTTATTTATTTCACCATTTTTTTCTCTTCCATTACTCCTTCCCTCTCCCCATACATCCCGAAATGATCGTCTGACAGAAGACGTCATCTGGATTGCTGAGAAAAGTAATCAATTCCTTTCTTTCCACACAGTTATGAATCTTTTTTAAGGAACAAAAAATATTCAAAGATATTTTTTATTAATATTTTTCTTCTTTACTTTATATCCCCGCGGTAAAATATTTCCGAAATCAAATAAACTTCTTTGTAAAAGAAAAAAAAATGATTATTCTGATTTTTTTTCTTCGTCAAGGCAAGAGTAAAGAGCAGATTATTAGTATGTGAAGTAATCGATTATACTGTTTATAGCATGCATTGTTGAGCATAAATTCCATATAAAAATAAGATTAATGTGCATCTGTTAGTTCCTTGAATGATTTGATTAAACTGAAGTGCAACTTTTTTTTAAGATTTTTACTTATTCGCTGATGAAAAAACAATTCTGATAAAAAGGTATGGAAGAAATATTCAATTTTAAGTAGAACTCATGCCTTCTTTTTTTTCTTCGTTTGGAGGTTAGAAACTAAATCTTAGATGAACATGTAACAAATGTAATAGTGCATCGCTGGTGGAAATATTAAATGGAAGTCTTTTATAGTATTTAAATTCAATTTTACAGATTTATGAATTCAAACAATATCATATTGAGGCAGTTTTTCAAGTCATAAATTTATTGTCAGGAGGAATTTTAAATTAGAGTGAGATATTTGTCAATTTCCTTGAAACTGAAATGTATGTGTTGACAAGATTAAAATTATAAATTGTGAAACAAATCATTTTTGTTTTAAAATCTTCCAGTTTCTAACAAGACAATCTAAAACACACTTTTACTGTATAAATAGTAAATTCATTATGTAATTTATTTCAATTTTTTATTACATTATTCAATTACTCTGTCAAGTTAGACGGTTATTTACACTATAGATTCCCATTGAGGCTCCTATGGATCTCTCTCTCAGTGGCGTAACGGAGAATATTTGGGGCCCCCTGCAAAATCAGGTTTAGGGCCCCCAAGTTGGATTTTACAAAGGTAGGTACTTGGCGGTAGACAGGCTTTGAGGCCCCCTTGAACCCTGTCCCCCGCAATGCGGGGGTGTACGTTTCACCCCTGCTATGGACCTCTAGGGATCTTTATGACTGATGAAGGATTTCGTGGCAAATCAAAATTAGTTTGGGGGTGCGAGGACAACGTTAATGGGGTTTTCAAAAGGTTTGATATAAAGTAAAGTAATTCTGATCCTTTTCCGTTAGTATGAAAGTTGGAATAAATTATTCATGATTTTAATGTGTTCAAAAATTTTAGAATAATATTATTTTATAGGTAGTTGTATAAAACATCTAGCGGTGGAAGTCGGGCCAATCACGAGAACGGTCATCTATGAGGTTTAACTGGGGACGAAATCTCCCCGCTACATGCAATAATTTGTCTAAAATGTGGCAGTCTGAAACAGTCGAGAGGTGTGAAGTGAATGCAACTAATTTTCCTTAGTTTTGAACCGAAAGCAGTATTATTATTTGTATTGTTAAGAAGATAATGTATGTTACGTAAGTACTTATGAAGACAATTGATATTTTGCACAAAAACTTACTAACCAAATTTATACTTTAGTCAAAATTCATTTATAAAATAGTTTTATTATATATATATATATATATATATATATTTCTTATTCATATAATTTTCAATTTCACTTACTATTTTCAGGACATCAAAGTTATGCATTGAAATAGTGTTATTTCACTTGGGTACTCATGGTCAAAATTTTGGTATAAAAAGGAGTCCATGGGCACAGGAAGATTTAGATTCACTGATCTGCACATACAAATCAATATTTTGTAACATTTATATATAACCAATTTACAATGCGAAGAGCCTAGGAGAAGTTGTCCTATTGTGGTAAAAATTGGTGGATATGAAAAACATATATAGAAAAAAAAGATTATTACAACTTCAGAACAATTTTATTGCATTTTCACAGATGATTCATTTTAGTCTGACATTTACAAATGGAAGAAGTAAATGTGGCGTTTGTCTGCCGCAGATCTGGATGCAAACTGTTACCCATTGTGACATAAACAGATAAAGTTCAGTGATAGTATCCAATAGAATTTCTTTCCAGATTTTCTCTAACCTCTGGATTAAATCTCCAACAATCCGGGATGATTACAATCACCTTCCACAACATACAAAATGGACTCTATGTGAATAAGATCACGTGGTCTAGCTATCAAAGGAAGCTTTCAGTAAGCTTGAAGACAATTCATATATATATATATATATATATATATATATTGAAAGCAAGTGGGCATTATCTTGTTGATAAACAGGTTCGAGCTGTAAGGACAGGAATAATAACACGAATGATATCTACGTACCACTATGCTGTAAGTATTCCAGGAATGACTCTCAAAGATGATGACACCCCAGATAACAACGTCCTGTCATGGTCCTGTAAGGCGTTCTATATTAAAGGCAGGATCCCCACTCTCTTCTGAACTTCTCCATACACTTCTACGGTTATTTTCTGAACACATTTGGAAATCATTACCAAAGATTATGCGTACCCAGTTAACAAAGCTCAAAGTTGATCGAACCAGAACCGCTGTAATCGGATTTGACTATTTGTAAGTGTAAGAAAAAAAAAGATGTAGTGGTCATCACATTCGCGTGAATTCCGCTCTCTTAGTGTCCGTCGAAGGTCATGTTTAACGCATATGTGTGGGGCAACGTCCTGTGGGTGACGAATTCGATTCTGTGACAACTGCTCTGATAATCCATTTGTCTTCTCGTTCTGCTGTGGCTCTAGGGGGACCACTGCCATTCTTAAGTATACTTTTGCCATACTGAACAAAATCTTGGCTAGCATCATCTGATCGTCGTATCGCTGTGACGCAGATGAAAAGGGATTGTTCGATTTTTCCAACCAGAATCTTTCAAACCAATAGCACGCACTCTTTCAAATACTGACATCTGCTCATAATGAGCACAAATCCTTCGGCGAGGCTTGTAAGATATCCTCAATTCCAGTGCAGCGGAAATTTTGATTATCAGATAGAGAATCACTTCTTATATCCACGCTAAATGCGTTGTTCCGATGCGCAGGGCCTCTCGCTATTCATACATCAGATGCCAAAATTTAATCATTTGAATGTTCAGTTAAAGTGCCTTTCATGCTAAGTTTCATTACAATCGGTAAGAGACTTTGTATGAAAGGCATTAGTGTATCGATTATTTTGTGGTAATCTATATATATGCCCAAATTTAGACAGTATGTTAAAGTTGTGCACTGAACCGTACAATAAACTAGACATCCTATTCATATATAGTTTGGAAGAAAAAGACATCCATCCTCACATAAAAGCATTGTCTTTCACAAATCGTTAATAAGTAGTAATAATAGAGTAAAGAATTGTGGTCGCGAGCTTTGTGTTGACATTGCTGAAGCTATATCAAACTGAGATTTCCCATATATTCCGCCTTACAGAGTAATGAAAGCTATTGTCCATTAAATGGAATTGTACTCCAATGTCTCATATACTACGAGGCAAAAAAATTAAAAGAGTAAGCATGCACTGTGGCTCACAATTACGAAATCTGTTGCCAATGATTCTCATGATCATGTCAATTCAAACCAGTTGTAAGAAATAGGCCCATAATGATACACTTTTTAAAAAAAATACAAAGATACACAACATCATTTATGCTCTTTTATTCATCCAAATAATCTTAAAAATCTGGTATTTTATTCAGAAGTATATCCAAAACCATAAAAATACTCGTGTGTGTGTGTGTGTGTTAATTTAAACTAAATTCTAAATTTAATTCATAAAATGTTCTCAAATTTTTTTGAATTGATGTTTGTGTCTTAAATTTTAGATGAAAAAGTCTGTTTTTAAGGAGGGGAAGAGATCTCGGTATTTATACTCTCTAAAAAATAGCTTGCAGCAGCAGTTTGTATTTATTAATATGCCACTAAAGACAAGTAACTCGAAGTAAATTTGTAAATTTGAATTCCTGATCAAATGGTAACGACAACAACTTAACTGGTATCCCACATTCCTAATTTCCACACCACGAGAAGACTTTGAATTTCGGATCTACTTAAAGCAGTGTTTCTCAAACTTTCAATACTGGCGCCCCCCTTTTCAATCACAATTTTATCGCGCCCCCCTCATACATTAATAAATTACTGAATGTAATAATAATGCCCTTTTACGCTAAAGCTACAATACACGATCTTAATTATAAACCGTACAAATTAATAACATAAGTATTAAATTTTGTATATGTTACTTTTAATCAAAAAAAAATTAAGTAATAGGATAATTATTATGTTATTTTTTCCTTTCTCTGATTTTTAAATTGGAACATATTGCAAAATGCGGTGGCTGCTTAGAAGACAAAATATAGATATCAGCTAAATATAGAAAAAGAACTCAGAGGATCAATTTCTAAAAACCTTTGCTCTGCAAGACAAGCCCATGGAAGTCGCTAATACTTATTAAACTTGTTCTTAATTCAGTATTAATAAGATAAGTATTAAATTTTTTATATATGTTACTCTTAAGTAATATATATTTTAAGTAAATTACTTTTAAGTAATAGGTTAATTATTTTATTTTTCTGTCTCTAATTTTTAAATTGAAACAGATTGAGAAATATTTAATTAAAGATTTATTTCCTTCATGATCCATTTCTAAAAGTACAAATGTCATTAAAAAATAGCCTAATCTATGTTGCTCTTTATCATATCCATTACATCTGGCAACCTCGCGAACGTTCATGTGAGTCTATGCAACCTAACAGACGTCTGCACAAAACATGTAAAAATGCTGTACTTCGTACAATTCTAGTCAGTCTTGGCCGAATAGATTAGCTACCGAATCTCTCTTGAATGTACATTTCATAATTCACGCGTTAATTATAATTCACGGTATTAAATATTTACGGCAGTGGATTGAAACAAAATCAAAGATATATTTTTAAATCACAGCGAGCATTCGCCGATAATAAAGCATCAACAAGTACACAGACGAGGGCAAATTGATAGCAAGTTACGAATGGGTTAGGGATCCATTTCAAAATACTTCAGAAGGGCTCTCAACTGCCGAAAAAGAGATCTTCATAGATTTCACATCCAGTGGCGAAATTAAAGGGCAATTTTGTAATAAATCACTCTTTGAATTCTGGATATAGGTGGATGCTGATTTTTCTGCACTGAAAACAAAAGCATTTCGTATACTATTACCATTTTTAACAACATACCTTTGTGAATCCAGATTTTCTACGATGCCTACTTTGAAGACAAAATATAGATCTGAGCTAAATAGCAAAAAATAACTCTGAGTGTCAATTTCTAATTTTTAGCCTTCCTTTGAAAAACTTTGCTCTGCAAGACAAGCCCATGGAAGTGATTAATAATTATTAAACTTGTTCTTATATACTGGCTGAAGTACCCACTCTTAACACGAGTTTATTTTTTTAAAAAATGATAATATATTATTCTTGATATAATAGCTTAATTGTAAGGAGAGTAAAACCAAGTGCATGACAATGTATACAAAAATGTAAAATGATTTATTGAAATGAATACTCATATTATAAACAGTTTTGACTGAATTGTCATTTTAAGCCTCGCAGAATTAGCATTTAAAATAAATGTTAAGTAATAAAAAAAGAATATAAAATTCTAATAAATAACAATTGTGTTATTTTTTTAATATTTAAAGCGAGAAAGCCCGGGATCAGGTGTGCACTCGATACTAACGTTGATGGTCGCGGGGAGTGATGCACCCCAATTCTTTTTTTTAATACTTATTTTTAATATACAAGATAAAAATCACAATTTCAGTGAATAATTTAACTAACAGAAAATATACTTACCTATTTCAAGGATTTTTCAATTTGTCTTTCAAAATTTGAGAAAATATCCAATAAAACTGAACTAAATTGTTTCAAATGTGCGTGACCTTAATAAAGGACACAGATCTCAGACACTTTTTGCTAACATTACAGGAAAGCTATTTGCAAGCAAAACTGTCACATTTTGTTCACGTTTTTGTAATTTTAATATCCTTTGATGATCGACAAATAACCTGTTGAACTTTTCCTTGCTTGTGTCTTTTTGACAGGGTGAAGTGCATTTTGCGGTACAGTTATGGCTTCATATTTTCTTGATAAAGTTCTTAATGTAGCTATTGAAAATTTTCCTTTCGTTTCATGTTTATTGCTTTTCTCAATTTTACTTTCGCTAACATGATTAATATGCATTATTTCAGCAATTGTTTTCCTTGTTTGATCAGCTTCAATTTCCTTTCAGAGAGATCACGGATGCCAATTCTTTTTTTAGATTCTGCTCATTTACATTTATAAACCATAATCAGTCGTACAACATCACAATTAAAACCACTAAGTTATTCATAGGGGGAAAATGCAGCATGTTCAAGAAAATATTTTTGAAAAATAGTGGTCGTGCCGGGAACTCGGTCTAAACAAGTACCTTAAGATTCTAAAAAAACGTTTGCCACTCCCAAAAAAGGAGATATGTTATCAATTCATTTTAGCTCCCATTAAGACTGTCATATTAGAGGATTCTCTGTCAAGGTCATTGGTAACAAATAAACAGTTTTCCCAGAATTAACGATTTTTGTATTATATGTTTCAGTACACTCATAAAAATAAATCTTGGCCAATTAATCCTTCAAAGTGCTCAGTATGCTTATCAATGTATCAAAAAACTTTCACATTGTGAAAAAAAAGCGCAACAGAATTATATAATTTACAACTTCCCTAAAAAAAAGGGATGCAGGTATTCATACCAGTAAGTTCGAAAGCCAGCTAAAGTAATATTTTAAGTTAAAAGAAACGTAATAAAAAAATCTCTCATCGTAGGATTACAGCAAAGCAAACAAAATATTTTTTTATTTAGTTATAGGATCAAAGATAGCTAATGAGCGTTCAAAGTTCAATCTTTTATTTTTGATGTCCTTTTTTCACCAGATGATATATATATAAATCATATCAATGTAAATCTGTATTTTTTATTATATCAGAAAGTATTTTTTTTTTCATTCCAGTAAATTAATTTTTTTTTTAACCTTTTTTTTTGGTTTTGCTGGGGCCCCCCTTTAAAGGTAAAGCGCCCCCCCCCCCCCCGGGGGGGGGCGCGCCCCACAGTTTGAGAAACACTGACTTAAAGTGCAGAATCAGGACTAACCTGTAGCTCAACTTAAACTTCGCCGGCCTCAAAGTTTGTCTCCCCCCTCCCATAAAAAATCAATCAATTACTTTATCAAAAGTTTATATATATATATTAACTTTTTATTTATATATATATATATATACCAGCGGTCCCGACAGACGTTGTCCTGTACAATCGTCTTAAATCCGAAAATTACAAACTTTTTTGAATAAGTTGTAACAATCTGGACCGTTTTGATTAAATTTTTTATAAAGAAAGTTATTACAATACCTGAAATCACATGTACAGTTACCATAATTCGACCTATCGCTTTCGTGTGAGTATGTATTTACTATGAACCAAGTTGAATATAGAACCCATTTTGAATAGAAACTTAAACTTGCTTTGATTAAAGGGTAAAAAAGATAAATCTCAAGCTATTTTCATAACAGGTATATTTTTTTAATGCACGAAAAATAAATTTATCGTAATGCCATTGAATGTACAATGTTTTGGGTTAATCCTTGAGGGGTATAAACAAACAAATGCGATGGTTTGCCAAACCTCGGACATGCAACATATAAATGGCCGTGAGAAAAGAAAGGGTTTTCTAAATCTAAGCTATAAATTGTCATTGTCTGACCTTGTGACTTATATTAATGGTCATATCAAATACCAAGTGAAATGGAAATTGCAAACATTTGAATGGGTAGGTGAAATGAAAGAAACATTGGAATCTGCAGTAGAAGTACAACTTCACCTTTTAGTTTGCCGCTCAAAATAGTGGCCTCAAGAATACTGCCCACGATTTTTTTTATGAACAATCGCGCGCCCTTATATAATTTTGGCGCATTTTTAACTAATAGCGATATCGGACCAAATTGTGAATCTAAATCATTCTCAAATCCACTTGAACCCACACAAAAATTATCATCGAAATCGGTCCAGCCGTTTAGGAGGAGTTCTGTCATATACACACGCACAAAAGAATTATATATATATATATATAAAGATATATGCCGTATTGTGGCGAAATGAATAATCTTTCCAATACTGTAATTATTTTTTGTCTAATTTTGATAGAAAAGTTGGATTGCAATTTTAAAAACGGCGAAAATATCGAAAAATTCTCCCCTCTTCTTTCTTTTTTTATTGCCTTGCATTAGCAGAATAAACAGCACGTAGGGGTAAAACAATGATGCGTTTTAAGGTTTTAATTAATATCTTTTTAACTAATTGCGATATTGGACTGAATTATGAGTCTAAATCATTCTCTCGAATTCACTTGAACCCACACAAAAAAATATCATCAAAATCGGTCCAGCCGCTTAGGAGGAGTCAGTCACATAAGAATTACATATATAAAGATTATTTGAGATATTAATTAAAAACGCTAAAAATCATGATTCCTCTGCATTTTTGTAACAATTAAGACCCGGTTTAGCCCCAGTTTGGCTGAAAATTGATTTTCCACGCCAACTTACGTCATTTTTATAACAATAACGTTGTTACAACAATGCAGGTGAATATTGAGCTGAATATTTTTAATGTTTTTAACTAGTATCTTTTTAACTAATTGCGATATTGGAACGAATTGTGAATCTAAACCATTCTCGAAACCACTTGAACCCACGCAAAAAAATTTCCTCAAAATCGATCCAGCCGCTTAGGAGGAGTTTAGTTACATACATACTCACAGAAGATTTTTATATATAAAGATATATATAAACTTTTGATTTATATTTACGAGGATTTGGGCGTAAGTCATGGTAACTATTTTTTTTCTTGTAGATATGTGAGCGGATCACAAACGTATATATGTCGTGTGGAAGCTCTGCAGGCATAGTGTGTAC
Organism: Trichonephila inaurata madagascariensis; assembly: GCA_019973955.1. NCBI lineage: Eukaryota > Metazoa > Arthropoda > Arachnida > Araneae > Nephilidae > Trichonephila > Trichonephila inaurata. The sequence goes on along the minus strand of BMAV01015585.1, from coordinate 10,563 downwards.
GCAGAACAAAAGATGGCTCTATGATAGCTGGTAGTAGAGCAGCGAAGGCTGTGAAATCAGTCAGTTGATGAGTGCCGTGTGAGAAGGAAGTAACCCGTGTTGAGCAGCGCGCTTACACCAAAATAGCACGGAACTACAGGGACTTCCTGGGGCGACAGCTATAACGTGGCATTCGGGCAAAACGTCTGGATCTTGTGAACAGTGCAATATTCCTGCATGACAATACAAGACCATATAAAGCAGAGTGTGTATGGCAGCTTCTCTGACGTTGGGGATGGGAAGAATTGGAGCACCCACCGTACTCTCCCAACATTTCGCACTGTGACTTTGAACTTATTTCCAAGATTACGGAGCCAATACGTGGTAGGTGGTTTGCAACACAAGAGGACATTGCTAATTCTGTGCGCCAACAGGTGACCCGATTCACACATGGTGCGGCCAATGCTGAGGCTGATGTTATTCAGCGCCACCCACATCGTTGGCAGAGTGTGGTGACAGTAGCAGGGGACTACATTAAGGGTCTTTAGGCCCAAGTTTTTCATGACAATTTTATGAGTACTGTGTTGTCATTCTTTTGCATCGTGAAGGCCATATTGCCCTGTATATATATATACCACCGTAATAAATTAGTGTGTTACGATATTTCAGTGCGATTCATTGTCCACACATGTAGTTAACATCTTGTCCATTCGTCTCTATATGTCACATTTTCCAACCGGACTGGTATCTTCAAGAGAAAAAATAGTTGTCATGACTTTTGCCCCAACCCTCGTATATATATATATCAACAAAAGTTTTTACAAATTCTTACACTAGGGTAGCAAAGAAAGGTACTTTTTTTAAACTTTTTCTCTAGTAATTTATAGTGTTCTTTCAGATTTGGAGTAGCACGTGGTTTTGTAAGCTTCATCGGTAGAGAAGCTTTTTTGTTTGCAATTTTTTTTATAAAGAAAATTAAAAGATGAACCTCTGTATAACGAATTTTCCATGTAACGAACTTTTTTCGGGATTTAGCGACTTCGTTATATAGAGGTCCGACTATATATCTATAGGACAGAGAAATTCACCATTTTTCATTTTCACTTTTGTAAAGAGGAAGAATGGGGAACATAAGATTCACTTTTGTGAATTTTGTATGTCTTTTTTAAAGGTGAAAAATTCAGTTACTTGAACTGATGATCAGTGAATTTTTGTTAACGTTGTCACTGGAAATGAAAATGGTATCACCTACTTGAGTTTAAATTTTTTATTCCTCACAGATTTGGGAGATTGTCTCAAATGCCCCAAATATTCAACACAAGACCTTTTCTCTAAACCTTTTTAATTCTTTATAATAACTATAAATATTGTAAAGAAAAACTTAATTTAAATTATCTAAATCGGGTAAAGGTTTCGTATTTAGACTATAATCTTCAATTGGTTTTCTTAGTCAAGCAGGTCTCTCCTACCATCGAGGTTTGATTAAAACTTCTACATTGCATCCATGAAAAAGCAGATCACCAGGATTTAATGAATCAAAAATGAAGTTCAACTTTTCAGGGTCACTCAGAGTTCTGATATCTTTTGCCCTGTTACTAATGAAAACTGTCGGTGGATCTTCTTTCATGATCCAATACATCTATAAAATCAAACCCATAATATATCTCTATGTTCTTAATTCGTTGAATTATTGGCTAACACATCAACTCAATACGTCAAATTTCACAGACAAATAACGCTCACGAGCTTTACAGCACGCTTTTAAAGCAACCATGATCTGCAAGTTCTGAATGGCGCTATTAGCGTCACACTTAGCACGAAGCACGAAATTTGAATCAATATCATCTTTTAAATGTATAAACACGCCGACCAAATTTCGTCTACCTAACACGTCTTTTTTGGTTTTGGAATGTTTTTCCCGTCAGTGTATTTAATGTATGTAGTGTGTGTGGGTGTGGGGAGAGAGATCCAATTCAGTAAACATAGTTTAATTATATTTTAAATTTTGTCAGTTTTACTGATAATTTTTTTTAGGTACATGGAAACTTTACGTGGACACTTTCTCGTAGCTTTTCTAGTACTGAGGGAACAAAATTATTAACTGAGAATAATACTAAAAGAAAATAAAGAAAGAAAAAAAAGGAAGAAATAAAACATCAAATTAGCATTTACTGTATATTCCTGACAAACAACGTAATAAATATGATTCCGCACGTATAGATTCATTTACTTGATAAAACAGCATAATAATAAAAAAAAAAATTCTTTATTTATCCATTACATCTCCTCAAGTTCTTATTTGCGGAACTAAGTAATATTTGAAGCTAAAAACGTAATGCACTTGAGAAATATTAACAAGCAAAAGTGAAAGTGGAAAAACAAATTTCATATCCAGAAGGCACGTTGACTCCTCTTAACCACGTACGATCATCATTATCAGATACTCAACCGTTTACAACCTAATAACCGAAGCGAATAGTGAGAGTAGTAATTTGAAGCATGAATGAACGCTGTAAATACTTAGTAACATAAAGGAGGAACGTTTTTAGCGTTGATTAGATATTGATAGCTCTCATTTGTCGTTTCTGACAGTTTTACCCCTCATTATGGAGGTGAAAATAGCGGAAGTTTATTGTAATTTGCAACACTACTTTCTGGCTGTCCCTAATCTGTAGACTACTAATTCAAATTTTGTAATAAAATAATAAGAATGGTAATATTACAGTATGGTACATTTCATATTGGCAAAAGTCAGCCCTAGGCACGAGCCTATCAACTGTTGCTTCTCCCCACCAAAGTAGTGTCCTTGGTCACAATTCTTGGGCATAAGCAATCGAATTTAAACAAGAAACGAGAGCTTATGGTCGTTTATATCTCTCTTTAAAAATATTTGAAATTATCCACGTACCATAGGATATCATTGACTTTTATTGCAAATTGGTGCATAAGATATGTAAGTGATCTCTTCAATTGTTGAATTTTACTAAAATGCAGTCCTTTTCACTTATTTATACTCGGACAGTATTTGAATAGCTCCGGCATAAATTTGGACCCGGGAAAAAATATTATCTTCATTCAATCCTCAAAAAGAAATATTAAAAAATAGCTGTAACATACCATAAAAATCTCTGGAGACATTAGAAATAGATGAAGTCGAGGAAAGAATCAATGGCTTACACAAGGATTGAGTTTGAGGGACCTGACCTACAGATTTTTAACTTTTACCATTGAGATTACATCTCGTTCCTTTCGTCTACGTGTTTTTATGAAGTCCACCCCTCCCCCTTCCATATGAGGGGTCTGTAAACGCTACTGGAAAAAACAGTTGGGGAAAAGAGACTCTCGGAAAATTTAATACCAATAACCAAACTCTCGCTCAACAATATGTGAATATACCTGATGATGTTGACTTAAGAAAATCCCTCAATGTTTGGGACGAGAAGGACGAACAACAAGGAGAGACAGAAGTTAACTTAATAATCCTCTTATCTAAAATGGTAACTAATCCTCAAAAATTATAAAATGCAATTAGTGTGACTGCTATTAGATTATCTGAGATGCCACTCCCTCAGTTGTATAGTAAATAATACGACTTTCATAACTTTAACTATATTATCATCTGTAACCCACCATTTATCATCATTCATTCATCTGCATTTACTATATTTTTCTCATTAAGTATGGTTCGTACACGTACAGTTTTCTGGGCATTTTTTTATGTACTCTAAACGAGGAATCTGGATGTGCAGAGTTAGAGCGCTATTTTTGGGACACCCTGTATTGTTTTTCGTAAATGGATAAAACAATTTCGTTCTCAAAAATACTGCAGTTGCTTATCTACATGATATTTACAGGAAATGAAACAAATAATGTGAGTTATTTTGAATAGTGTCATTGGAGTGATCCTTGATCAGATAGTGATACGGCCGGTTTAATTAAATTGCATGGAATGAGCACTAATTTGAAAAACACAATTGCACAAAAATAACCAAATATATCCTCCCCCATGCAAAGCAATAACAATAACATCTCAATAATTCATTTACTGCTCAACTAGAGATCTATTCTACTTGAAAAGTATTAACCCTAATTAGTAATTAGCCATACACTTAAACAAGATATTTTACTGGAAATATCATGCGATACTTCTTTGAAATTGCAATTTAACAAAATTGAATTCAGAAATTTTTCGTATAACTTTTCAGATTTGATTACTCTACACTTATAAATAAAGTACTCTAACATTTTTAGTTCCTTTCCCCACGACATATTTATGTGAAAACGCATTTTCGATACTGCTGTATATAGAATCCTAAAAACAAAATCAATGTAAAAAAGACCACAGAATAAATAAAACTTTCAACAAAGAGCTCGGCATTGCTGTTTTGATTTCAAGAAAACAATTGTCCATCACCTCATTAAGTAAATTTATTTACAGGAAACATTATAATTATTAATTATTTTCAGGAAACATGCAAGATCTATTTCGACAAATATTTAAACAATAAACATTTGTATGAGTTATGATCCGTAATTTAAAAATATTTATATTTTATTTCTATTCTCTTTAGGCATTTTATTCTGTATTCTTTTAAAAATTTACACCTTTATAAACGCCTGAGATCGTTTTTTTAAAACTAATTATATATTTTTGCCAATATTTATCGCAATATAGTGCCTATGAGATTATTGAACAAGAAGTTGTTTCAAAAATGTCTAGAGCTAAAATGAAGTCCACTAAAAAAAATCTTGCGAGAGTTTTTGGACTTTATCAGCTTAACAGCCCATGGAATAGAGCACACACATTGAAGTATAAATAACCAAACATACAGTTCACACACACAAAGCAATAGTAATGTTTATTCAACAAGAAACTCGCTACTCAGTTGGATAGGGTACTGAAGCTATTAAACAGATATATATACACACACACATAACTCATTATAATCCTCTCATGTAATAATATTTATCTTTTCAACAACACCCTCATCGCTCAATTACAATTATTAAACAAGTAATATAAAGAAAAATTTTAAGTCATTTCCTACTTAGATCAAAAAAGAAAAATTTATTTTAGCTACTTTTTATTAAATAGCTACAATTAATATAAATTTGTATATACATAGGACAAAATCACAACATTTAGTGGCAATTAATTTTTATTAATTATCATATTAAATTTTCGTATTGTCATCCAAAACAATCTTGTACATAAAGTTTCAATTCAAATAAACATGAGAAAAAAATCTCTTAAAGTTTTGACCCAAGTCGCTAAAAATGATACCAACGTGGCTGTATCTGTAATTCTTTAAATAGTTAATTTCAGTCAACTAAATTTAGTTAAATAAAATTAAATTATCGTATTTTTACCCCAAAAAAAATAGTGTATAGAAAATTTCAGGTCAAATAAGAGCTTTTAAATGTGAGAAAAAAACATTTTCAAGTTTTGACACAAGTCGCCAAAAATTATGCCAATGTATCTGTATTTGTAATTCTTTGAATAATTAGTTGTAATCAATTAAATTTTTTATTAATTATAATTAAATTATTGTATTGTCATCCAAAATAATCATGTATATAAAATTTCAGTTCAATTGAGCACTTTAAAATGTATTTTATTAACGATTGAAAATTCCTCGAAGATAAATAAATAAATAAATACATAAAGAGTGTGACCTAATAGTAGGAATTGAATAACAATTGAAAAGAAATTAAATATATTACTCTCATAAAACAATAATAATACTATCTAAGCAATATACCGATTACTCAACTGGAGCAAACAAATATTCTTAACGAAAATTTTAGATTAAAGGGGGTATCGCATAATATTTGTTAATTTATTAGTGTTTATTTTTTCAATATGAAAAAGTACGCGTTTTAAAATAAAAAAATACAACAAAATCTGAATAATATTCTGTTTTTGTCGCTTTTGTAAACATAATTTTTTTTAAGAAAATCATTTTTAAAGCGGCATAAGAACACATTCCTTGGTATACTGTAAGACCTAAAATTACAAGACTTGTTAAAACCTCAATGCGCTTGATTCATGAAGTCACACGATAAAAACAAACACGTGTTTTCCATTGAATTCAAAACAAACATTACACTAATTGTACTTCTTCTATTTGTAAAACTCAGATAAAATTTCAAATTTCATATTTGGGTAAAGATGTTTAAATGTTAGGGAAAAAAATTTCTTCAAAAAGATTTTTTTTAAATTTAAAAAAGTTGTATTTTATGCTTATACTTTTAAATAAAATGCATTTTGCATACATATGTACTTTTTAAGAGAAAGTTTCTGCAAAGAGCAAAACTTGGCAACACCGGAGCGCGTGAACTGATTAGCAGGAAACACAAGATAGTTTTTATCGTGTGACTATGACGTCACATGAGTTTTGGGATTGATTGGCTAGAATCACGTGACTTTCACTATCATGTGACTATGACGTCACATGAATTAACCTCATTCAACGTGCGTTGGCGGTGTTAATTCACGCTTGCGAAAATATTATTGTGTGTGTAACCCCCTTTCTTTAACTTCAAGGTATCCGGAGTTATGGAGATTTTTTTGCTGTATTTAGATTTATTTAGCACATTTTAAGAAAAAAAGACTAAAATTAAGAAGAGAAAAATAAATTATTACTAAAACGGGAAAAAATGGGTAAAAACTGACAAAAAATTACATAAACCGGGCCCGCTCTGTACAAATGGTAAATGATCAAATTCTCAATTTTTCAATTTTGATGTATTACTTCGCAATTCCTTTTTGAAATGATCTTCAGGATAAGAAATATTTTAATTTTTACAAAACTAGAACCCTTTATCTTAGTTAGGATATGAAATTGCTTTAAAAAAAAGCAGTGATTATATCCACTTAATGGACTGTAAATTTTGTAATAAAATAGTGATTGATAAATAAAGGTTAAAATACTTCTATTGTTATACAGAAGATATACGAAAAAATTCAGCAAATTATTTTTAAAACTTTTTGAGCAGTCGCCGCCGCCTCCGTTTGAGTTTTTCGATAAAAACACATTTCGAGTAAAACGCATTTTAAAGTTTGACATCTTACGTAAAGTTATGTGGTATCTATTTTTACTAAAACACTTGTAGTTTTTGTTCTAGTGAATATAAAACAAAAAAAACTTGGTATTTTTATACAGAGTTAATAAGATGGTCTATAAAATAAAATCATAAAAAAAATTGTCAATTTCTTAAAAAGTCATGATTTTAAGGTAGTCTCGGATACCTTAAATATTATTATTTCTTTTAGATAAAACTGTTGAAGCGAGTGGCTGGCACTATATTCAGCTTGAACCAAGTAAACACTTAGTAATAATCCTTAATTAATGGACTAAATTAATGATGGTCACATGATAACGGCAATCACGTGTTTCCCATTGATTAAAAATTGACATACTAGTTGTAAAGTTTAGATAACATTTAAAATTTGATGATTGTGTAAAGAGTTCACGTGCTAAAATTCTTCAAACAGTTTTCAAAATTAAAAAAAAATACTTACATTATACGAATACTTTTAAATTAAGTGCATTTTGTTTAACTATGTGCATTATTAAATCGTTGACAAATATATACTTTCTAAAAGAAAGTTCTTGCAAAAAGCAAAAGTTGGTAACAGTGAAGCTCATGAAATAATTGGCTGGAAACGCGTGATTATATTTATGATATAATTATGACGTCGCATTAATTTATGAACTGATTGGACGAAAACACGTGGCTCAGTTATCATGTGACTATGACGTCACGTGAATTTAGTCCATTGTTAAAGCTGGCTTGTTATTTTAAATAGAAGTTTTTATTGATTTGATTTAATTTTGTTAAGACTTTTTGACGAACCTGGCAAATCCTGAATGTTTTCATATGGCTAACAACTTGCAATGTTAATGTAAAGCACTCAAACTCAAAATTTTTTTTAAAATTATATAAAATGCTTCAATGTTAGTGTATTCTGACTACACCATGTTTAGAAAAAAAAAGCATATTTTAATAAATTGTTCATTTCTGATTGAATCGATCCATTTTTTTTACTAGCGCGAAATCGTTAATCAATTTTTCTTTTGTAAAATGTGTTGATAGTTCTAATGTAATGTTAAGTGGAATTTTTCACTTTACTGTGTTGAGGCAAAAATTGAATGTTAAGGAATGCTTCAAAACCTTAAAGATACAATATTGTAAATTAATGTATACGTTACAACACAAATTTATTTAAAAATCACAGTATTTTTCTTGTTAGAAAACTTGGCTGTGGTAACCTAAAGGTCACTGTCTTGAAATCGTATAACCGACGTCGTATAATAGTGGGTTTGAGTCTTGATACCATTGAAGAACCGCCCCAGAAAAGCTATGCTCATTGAATCTGTCGGGATTCAAAGTCCTCCCGTCGGCATGATGTGAAAGTTAGGAGAGAGGGTGCCAGCTTAAGTGTCATCCTCGTCACTCGACCGTGGTTCAAATATTGCGGGTTCCATTACTTATAGCCCCCGTTACGACGTTAATAAACACTCACTCTAATTAAAATGTGTTCCGCTTTTGACTTAAACTCTTTTTTTTTCTTCATAAAGTGAAAACACCCCTCTTAGAAAATTTCAGAAAACCCACATCCCCCAAAATAAAAATTAATTGAGAGAATACTTGTATGCATGAGTATTTATAAACTTTAAAATTTGTATAACGTGCGTTTTCCTAATATAAAAAGTTTTACAATTTGTATATACCTACTAGGGGCTCAAGTTACACCATTATAATCACAATAGCCAATCAGAACTCATTTTAAATTGGTGATTTTACTTTTGAATTTTAGCAGGGAAACACGTTTAACATGTGTTTTCTTTCGAATTTAATTTAAATACTTGATTTTTTTCCCCCACGAAAAAGACAAAAATAGTGCCGGTTTAAGCTCATTTCGGGTCCTGAGCGCAGAAGATCTAAGGGTCCCCTTGGCGCTGACGAATCCAAGGAGAGGCTCTTGGATCCGGGTAAGTCCAGCTTATCAGGGCCCTCCCGGGCTCCTGGGTGCCCGCCCCAAGCGCCCAATGGATAAACCTGCACTGCATGAATGTTGCATTAAAGTTTCCCAAGCAGATTTAGTATGAATTTTTTATTTTCTAATTTCCATTTTCACTTTTTCCTCTTTTCGTTGCACAAAGTTGTTGTTTTTTCTTTAAAAAAAAAAAAAGAGATTGATTTAAGGTTATTAAGAAATTTAAGATTTTAGGTACATAGAATGTGAAACAAATGCATTGACTGGTGATTCACATGCATTACTTGACTATTTTAATACAGTGACATTTATTGTAGGCAGTGGCGCAACGTACACCCGCGCATCGTGGGGAAGAGGGCAGGATTCTGAAGGGCTCAAAGCCGGAAATTATGGTTTCGAAAACCTTTGTAAGATCCGACTTCGGGGCCCTAAACCTGACTTTGCTGGGAGGCCGTAATATTCTCCGTTACGCCACTGATTGTAGGGAATCCTGGTTGCATAAATTATAGATAATGCAAACAAACTTTTGTATTCTGAAAAAAAGAAATGTAATATTTATTTATTGAAGCATATTTTGATTTCATCACATGTAAGTTAACCTTCTAAACCAGTGATTTCCAAAGTAGTCTATATAGAACCCCAAGGGTCTATGACGACCTCCAAGGGGTCCACGTTGGCAAAAAAATAATTTTGAGGTCCATGAGGTGTAAATGGGGGTCTACGATTGTGACTCTCATTAAACCAGATCTTGAATTTAATTTTAAAAGGAAATTCAATCAAGCGGAAAACAGACTTACTTATTTAACAGATTTACATTTACTAAATTTTCTGAGGTTAATTTTTAGTTGTAAGGCGACAGCATAAATTTTATTAATACAAGGATCTCATTTCAGCGTTTTTTGTAAGAATTAAGCTAAAGGAGTATAACGTTGGACATCGCGAATTTTCTCAGTTTCTTAATTGTCACAGAAAATTTGCCAGTAAAAAGAAGTTTTAACCTACGTTCAACATTTAAATTTCCATTTTTTAGGTTTTGAAATTGGTCTGATAATGCTTTGACTATATATGGTAATATCACAGTATGGAATACATTTATGTGGTCACATTGAAAAAAAAATGTCAAATTACAAGAATTCGTCACTAACGAAGATCTTAAAGTAAATTTCAGAAACGGATGTCTGCAATTTTAGCTTTAAAAAGATATACCTGTTATTCATCACAAATTATGGAATCTCTTGAGAAATTTTGTAATTCCTTTTCCAATTGAGGAGTTTCAGCACGTTTGCCAAACTCCAAAATAAAAAAAAGGAAGAAGAAATGATTAGACACTATTAACCGAGGAGATATTTAGAGGTAAACCTGACAAGATTGAGACGAAATTTTTGAAAATTTGTCATTGAATCCCGAGATTCATCTCTCCCACTAAAAGCATTTGTTTTTTGCTCAGTTAATTTATGTAACAGTTATTCTATGCATTAATTAAATTTTGATTTAATTAATTAACATATTTTTACTTAAGTTTTAACACTGTACTTCACTATAGCTAGAAATTTAAATCTTTTAAAGTAAGTAGCTCTATA
>BMAV01015584.1:0-29772 GCA_019973955.1 Trichonephila inaurata madagascariensis | reverse complement strand
CATTCCTTGTATCAATCTCTGTTGATATCGAAAAACTATTTGCTTATAATAAAACAGAAATAATGATTACTATTTATTTTACAAATAAACTTATGAATAGGATATTTATAAAATACCGAAATTTAAAAAAGGCCTTATTATTTGCTTTTTATTTTTTTCTGCTTTAAAAAAGATTTTTAAAAACCCCGTTTTTTAAAACAAATTTTTTTTCTATGAATTTAAATGTATTTAGAGAACGTTTTCTAATTTTGTATATGTTTAATGACATTTATAAGAATTTTTCTGTTTAATTTTTAAAAATTCTGAAGGGTTATAAAATAAAATTTCTATAAATTTTGCTTTAAAAACTTTTTCAAGATGAATATTATCTTGAATATCTAAGAAATGCTACTTCATAACCCATAAATATATGTTATGTAACACCAATATTTGAAAAAACTCCTTCTGTATTTGTAAATATTATTTATTTACTATACTTCTATCAAATGCTCATTATTTACTTACTTTTAAAAATCAAGTAATTATTCATGTCATTACCAAAATAAATAAGCAATGTTTGAGATAGGCAATGAACATTTAATATTAATAATTCTAACACAAAGATTTTGTTTAAGCTTTGCATTTTGTTTCATTTTAGCTATATACACACATCTTAAGAGAAACATTTTTTAAAAAACATTTTTGATTCCCGTACACATTTAAGACAATATCACTCTTTAAATCTTTCATCGTCACATTTCTAAATGCAGCTGCTAAATTACCCCAAGATACATTTTATAAAGAACAACGGTGAACGATTTAACAGTATCAACCACCCAACTAAGCCTTAAGTCAGAAAAGGGGGGAGGGATATTTCTTCTCCCCAATTTTCTTCGGCGAATCAATAAGCTTCGACTCCCCCTTTTGCTTTTTTTACACGATAAAGCGGTCAAACCCCGGGTATTTTCCCAAAATCACGCGTGGTGGGATACAGTTACGCCGACCGGCCCCCGGTCCCTCTTCAACGTCTTATATCCAGCCATACTCATTCCTGGCACGTACACCCTAAGCATCCCCAATCCTTATTTCAAAAACCAGACGTCAACACTTTCACCCAAACCCACCTTAATTTTTTTTTCCCCATCTTTTTTACTTTCTGGCCATTTTTCCTCTTTTCCTTCCCCTTTCCCGTTTTCAAAATGGAGTGGAAATCAGAACAGCCACCTTTAACAGGGGAGGTCTGCAGGAAAGGGCATAACCATTTTTTTTTTTATTCTTTTTTTTATCTATTTTTTCCTTCCTTCCAGCATGGGACTTTGAAGGTTAGTGTAAGGTAACACCTGTGTTTGAGGTTACACGGATGTCGTGTTTGTTAAAGAATAAGACAAAGATTTAGTGCCAGTGGTGACAGTCTTCTTTTTTGTTTTCACGAAATGCGTTGTGTAAAACCTGTTGGTAAAAATTAAGTAATATATCGAGTGATAAAGATGGGTATTTAATACTATTTTTACCAAGTGGTGTCAAAAGACATTTTTCCAATATTAACTTCAAATTGCTTTCTAATTTTAACTACTTTTCCACAAATAATTCTTTTTTTTTTAATTTTCCTACAAAAGTTGCCAATGACAGCAATGACATCAACGCGTAATAAGAAATGACATAATTTTCCTCCGGCTCAATCCGGATTTAAAAATGTGCATATGGTAATTTTCATCAATATGTGTCTTTTGGCACTTCATGGACTGCATAGTAATATCTAATTTTAAACAATTTTATATATTAACGCCATTTTGTGATGTAGTATTGATCATATTAATAAGAACCTCGAGGTAAGTTTTAACCAAAAATACAGGTGTTAATGAAAAAGTAGTTTTTTCTAGCCTGTTTTCACCCTCTCTCAGTCCTCTTGTAAACAATCTTTGTTCTATTTTTAAGAAAATTTATTTTCTGTATTTTAGGAATTTATATTTTTTAATATAGTCAATATATATTCTAATAAGGTGGTGGATGGTTGTTTGAATATTGCTACACACTTTAAAATTATATTTTTGCCAATTTTTGAAAGTTCTTACGTTAATGTTTAAGTTTAATGTCAATTTTTCAAAAATATGAAAATCAGTATTTTACACCACGCAAGATTCTAAAGTACAAAATTGATCAAAATTTACAAAATTAATTTTAATTAGTATAAAGAGATTCACTTTTGAAGTTATACTAACTTTTAAGAAATTTAGAGAAAAAACATATTTTTTAAATACAATTATAATGAAAATTTTAAGAAAAAATTTTTAATTAAAATTCAAATTAAAAAAATTTTGCTACATTTTTTTGAAAACTGATGTATAAGTTGTGAAGAGCCTTATTTTGAAAACGTGTATAAAATTTCGAATTAATATCATGAATAATTTCTGAGAAATCCTGCACGCAAGCTAAAATTATTTGTTTTACGCAAAATGAAGTTAAAGATAAGAAAGACAGAGATTTTTCGTTTAAGTCTCACTACTTAATTCTCAATAACTTTGGAAATTTTCACAGTATTAACACAGTTTTGGTACCAAAATTCTCAGAAATATTTAAGCTTTAACATATTTTTTTTTTCAAAAAATTAAAAAATTTGCAACTTAAGAGTCCTGAGAGCCCTTAATTGACAATATGATTGTTTATTGACAGTTCTGTGAAAATTTTACTTTAAATACAGAAAACACACTTTTTAGACGAAATAGGTATACACAAAATTGTGGTAGAATTTTTTTAAAAAATTTAATTTCATTACTAAAAAGCGAAACAAATATATAATTTTAAAATTTCTGTTTTTGAAAATTTTACGCTGAATTATTTCTTATTTGCAAATACATTTCATTAGTGCTTTTATTACGAAATTTATTAACATTTTATCTCTTAATTTATTTTTCTAAATATTTTATTATTTCTAACTTCTAACTGTGTTATTTAATCATTTATTTATTTATAACCATTGCACATCTCATCTTTAAGTAATAAGTACTTTTATTATTTCTATTTGCTTCTGGAACATTGCAAGTGCTACAGTAATTTTTGTTATGTGTTACCATAGTTACCATACTAAAACTATGTCATTTTTTAAAAGCCTTTTACAAAATTATAATAGTATATTCGATTATTCTTTTAGTTTAGAAAATATACTTCTATAATTTAAATATCTCCATTCTTATTAGATATGTCATTCAGGCTTATGGACTTTATAACATAATATATAGTCATTATATGTATTAATAATTACCTTATAAAGAGTTCTCGTCTAATGGCTATATTAAACGAATGTAATGATAATTATACTAAATTATTTCTAAATTCCTCTTTAAAACTAGACTAGTACATCGATTGGAATGCAATAAAGTCCGTTCGAAAGAGAAAAATGAATAGTCCCTCTATAATTGCACTATTTTTTCAATTGCTTAAATACTTTACGTCTAATTCAATAATTCATTTTTGGGTTTTCTGAATGAAAACAATTTTTAGAAATATTTTCAAATATTGAAGGGAAATTATTACAAAGTTCTTCCATTTTTGTTTACTATTTCAGATGCATTTCATTTCATTCAAATGCATATATTAGTCTAAATTTTAAATAAGTAAATGGAGAATATATTCATAGATTTAACAAGCATTCATGAAGTTTAAAAATTCTAAATGGATGATTGACGGGAGATTTAATATTAATACATCAATCGTAATTCTTTAACTATGTTTGGATTAAATCTTCGAAGTTGTATTTTTGAAAATATATTCAAAAATGTATGATGATAATGGAAATTACTTCATCACTAACTTCTGAAAATATTTTACCTTCTTTTCCTTTTGAATTTTTAATAAAAAAAAATAATAAAAAACATACAATATTTAAAGTGGCTAAAAGATCCGCACTCCAGTTTTATTAGTTTACAAATTGCAATCAGTATTTTCAAATATTGGAGGAAAATCTTATTACAGAAAACCTTCATTATTACTAGCTGTTCAAAATGCATTATTTTTCATTAAAATCCATATACTAGACTAGATTTAAATGTGTAAATAGAAAAAATACAAATAATTAACAGGAAGTTATGAAAGCAGTTTATAAGAATTCAACATGAGTAGTTGACACGAACCTCTTAATAGTAACACATCAATGATAATTATATATCTATAATTGGAATAAATCATCGAAATGTATACAAACATTTATAATGATAATGTATATGCTATCACTAACCTGATAAAGATAGTATATTTCTTTTTTTCTTTTTTTTTCATCTAGAATTTTTAATAAGTAACAAATATATTGTTACGTAGATCCGAGGGTTCGTGGATTTTATTCACAAGCACAACCGAGCTAATCGCTATTCAAAACAATCCTCACTACTCGCTGGTTTAATCCAGACTCATCACCGTCCCGGTGAGCATCTTATTTATAGGTGCGACAGAAACTTCCAGAAATATATAGCCGCTCGTGACATTAGTGGAGAGATCCACTACTTTCTAGAAGATTCCAGAGGGTTCCGAACTCGCCAACATGGTCACCAATGACGCCAACATGGTCGTCAAAGTCGCCAACTTGGTCGCCAAAAATGATGCCAACTTGGCTCTAGCGCCAAGATTTCGCCAAGTTCTCATTGAATCGCCATTATAACGTAAGGGGCGGCATTGCTTGTGAATGGTACAATTTTAACATGAAATAAACATAACAGAGTAATATAAATGCATTAAACACTCAAATACAAATTATTTACACTATTTACACAAAATTCGTAACAATATTTTTTAAAAAATCATACAATATCTATCTACTTAATTGATTCGCGCTGCAGTTTTATAAATTTCACAATTTGCATTCAATTAAAAATAACTTACACTTAAAACAATACCTAATATTTATATAATTATTTACTTCAAAAATAGATTCGTCGTCTATTGTATTGGGTATTTTATGTGTTATTATTTTCAATTTGGAAATTACCACAAATCCATTTTCTCTTGAAATATAATAATTTTTTCCTTTTATCCAAATTTTAAGGGGAACTATATCATGTAGATAAAACTTAGAATTTCAGACGTTCATTGTTCAAAGTCTACCGCTCAAAATAGATTACAGAATAAATACCTGAACTTCATTATTGAAATTTTAAAAATTTGATACCGTCCAACAGACCAAACAAGGATAATGAACAAAAATTGCAAAAACTTTATTCTATTATTATTTAGTAACAATGAAGTCATATTAATAATCTTGTAGTTCAAATATAAGGCCAGTATTTACATAAAAAATTTTATGTAAAGACTGGCTTATTACAAAGAGCTTTAAAAACGAAAGAAGTACGACACAGAAATTTGTTGGACGGCTTTTAGGTAAAGACAGAATAAGAAATGATCTACCAACTAGGAAGAATTTCCTAAGTTTCCTAAGTCTACACTGATATAAAGAAACGGAATAATATTATTTGATTCCAATTATTTGATTCCCATTGTAGAATAGACAGAACGAATGAATATGATATTAAAATTGATTAGATTCTGAAAATCTCCTTCTAGAGTTGTATTAGAGGGTTTTATTGAAGTATATCAAAATAAATATAATTGTGTTGTATTAATTCAAGTCTAATTTAATTCATTACTTTTTTTAGGAAATAAGATTCTCTCATATTTCTTAAACAATAATAGTTTTATTTTGTTTTCAACAAAAACGTTTTAAACTGCACATGTGAAGAATAATGGAAATAAGGAAGGTATACAACTAACAAATAAATTCTGTTATTTCTTTGAATAATGTTCTTTTTTTAATGTGAAGTGATAAAGAAATACGAAAAATATTTCTTTCAATATTCATGACAAGTAACATATTTGAGAGATAAAAAAATATATTCTACGTGAACCAATTTGTATTTGATACTATTATCAATTATCTTACCATAAGACTCAATTTCACAAACTTTCGAAATCCTGAAAACAATGAATACATTGTAATGAATTTAAAGTTATATCAAAAGAAAATATTTTTCTTGAAAAGGTAAAGTATTTCTAAAAAACCTGTAGTGTTTGTAGAATATTTTCATCCATCCAATATAATCTTGAGAAATGAAAAATGAAAAAAAAAAGATTTCTATTAAGGTTTATAACTGATTTCCTAGAATTTATGAAAGTGTATTATTTCTTATAGATATCCTTGTGCTTTTAAATTCTTTTTTATTTGTGTGAAAAACATGGAGTTAAAAATAAATTTCCACTTAAATTCATAAGGATTGGTTTAATGTGTTGAGAAACTAATCCCTGCAAATTCCAATTTGTTATATGTTTTTTTTTCAGCGTCTCCTGATATCTTAAGTCAATAAAGGATCTGATATATATCCAATAAGTAGCAAAATATTTCTGCTTCAAAACTAGACAAGGTTCATTTCCACTTCAAAAAAGATAGAAAATTCTTTTAAAGTACTTTATAAGAGATCAAATATAGTGCTGTTTAGATAGGTTTCTATGAAACTTTAAAACCTGTCTTTTGTGCAATATGTAGTGGATTAGAGAAAATTGAGTTCCAAAGAAATTCTTGAAAAGAGGTTCTGAATTTATAGATATTATATATACGTGTGCCAAAGTAGTTTCATTTTGTTCGTAGATTCAGGGTTTTTAAAATATTTTCCCGAAAATATCATAAAAAGAAATACTCAATAGATAGTTTGACACAAGATACTAGAAAATGTTACGGAAAATTTATTGGCTAAATAAATTCACACAAAATGATGTAAAGAGTATATTTTGTTCTTATAAATTTTAAATTGCCTGAAAATTTATTTAGAAGTAATTTAATAACCAAAAATATTGACTAAAAAGAGAAGGAGTTTGATAATTGTCATAGTATTTTATTATATATTTTTCAAAAGGTAACTGTAGTCTAGTGTTCAAGGCAGCGTTTCTCAAACTGTGGGGAGCGCCCGTCTAGGGGGGCGTGAGCAAAAGATTATTTTAAAAAATATTAATTTACTGTAAGTAACAAACAAAATACATTCTGACATAATAAAAAATAAAATAGACATTTACACTGATACAATGCACTTATAAATGTATAAGTCTATACAATGTTTTTATAATTAATTTAACAATACTAAGTTAAGAACAAGTTTGATAATTGCCAGTGACCTTATGGATTTGTATTAAAATTTATCGATAATTTGTACGGTTTATAATTAATCCCTTAATTACCGAATAAAAGTTACGCGATTCACTCCCCAATGCTAGCGTTTTCCACGCAGATGATCATATGTGATGTGTTTTTTTAGGGAGGGGGTGGCGTAAGAAAAGGGATAAGTAAGCAAATCCTCTGAAATAAGTAAATCCTTCGAAAACACTGTCAAAGTCAATTAATTGCATTCCGAAACCTTCGAAATAATTTTATGAACAGTAGTGCACAGAAAAGATCGTACTTCGGAAAGACGTATATATACATCCAGAAAACTAATGCTTTAGCTGAGCGAGACGTTTATATACGCCTATGGCATTTAAGAGGCTGAAGTCATAATGTAGCTTTAGTGTAAAATTATAGTATTATTGAATTCAATATGTTGTTATTGTATGGAGGGAGGAGGGGGGAGGGGCGCGATAAAACTTATGATTGAATATTGGGTCGCGAATATTGAAAGTTTGAGAAGCACTGGGTCAAGATAATGGACTCGTGGCTCTAGTATCATGAAAATAATGCGACTGTGTATTTAAGTGTTATTACCAAAAGAATGTATTTAGCTGCTACACATTTTGAAATTTTACCGAATACATTTTCTGGAATTTATCGAAAGTTATTTAATTTTTACAGTAATATATTTACCTGAAACTCTGAATTATTTATTTTTGCGTCTTAACAAAGGTGCACAATAAATAATTCGGAAAAATAATTAAAAAGTTACCAATCTTACTAAGTTATTTTTGACGTTTAAAGCATTGGGAAAAAACTCTGTAAGAAAAAAAAAGACTTTGAGCATTCAGCATATTTTTTTGGTGTAAATTAATATTGTGGTTTCATTATATCTAAGCCTGTACGAATAGATAAAACTTTTATTTCACAGTTCATAATCTTTTCCAACATATCTTAACAAAGCTAAAAATTCGAGCTAATTCTGCAAAGATATTACTTCGAGATATTGCAATTTATACTAATTCTCATAATAAAAGTTTATGATCATGAAAAGAAATTCCCCAATCACATTGCAACATTAGAGTTTATGATTCATGGGAATGGATATTGAGCTTGAAGTAATGAGAGTAATTTCTTTGATAATTACGAAAGATAATGAAGATAAAAGTGCTTTAAATAAATCATAATTTTCAACATTTAACTCTTATTACATAGTGCACTTAAATTATATGGAGTAATTAAGGACAGATACGATTTTACTCAAATGGGTTTTGCTCTTCTAACCGATGTATGCATTCACATATACATATTCTAACATTTAAATGTTCTTAAACAACTGGATTTTTATCAAAAATATTTTACATTTTAAACAAGAAAGAGTATTTCAAAAAAATAGAGTTTATATATATAAATAATATTAATATTAAAAAAATTTTTTTGGAAATTTTAAACTTACGAATTGTTTTCCCAAATCAATCTGGGTGATTAAAGTTCAAGAAAACAGTATTGTAATTTTCTTTTCTTACTAAATTAAAAAATTTATTATGTACAGTAAAAAATAAAATTTTACTTTCCCTAGGGATTCAGTTCATTTAAAAGGGAAAAATTAATCTGTGCATACAGATTCTAATTTAAATAAAATTAGTGGAAAGTGAAATTTTTAAAAAAAGTGATCTAACGAATCTAAGAACAGGAATGAATATAGTTTTGAATAAATAATTAAGAATAGTATTTCAACAGAATAATAATGGAGAGTTAAGAATTCCACAAGTACAAAGTTTCAACATACCTCACTTTATTCCACAATTCGATTTTAATAAGAACATTGTGATACCGCCCCCCTTTGGTGACCGTATCTTTGATTGTCGGCGTAAGCTAGAAGTGTAGGGTTTGCAAAAGGAATAGACATTTTAGATTCTTAATATGTCTTTATTAAGAATAGAACTTAAATGTCTAACAATTTAGATAAATTTAAATAAGTGAGAACCTAAAATGAACAACACACAGTTATAGTTAAACCGAATCACGTAATTTAGACCACTTTCTCTAAGTTATAATTATTTTATCCGCCTACTCTCACTTCTATTAATATTACAAGTCCTAATATCAAATAATCAGTCCTACCTTAATCCAAACTTAGTTTCAATCTTTATGTGGAAACGTCTGGGGACGCGTGCAATGGTATGCACCTTGTATTACTGGTTTACTTTCCAGGTAACTTCACGATTGGCTGTCAGTTCCCTCTAGTCTCTTTCACACATAACATTCCCCAATTTTCCATCTCGCTTACTGAAACTTCTGTTCTTTTAAAAGCTATCTTATTTGAATTTCTTGTTCACATTGCTTCTTGGGTTTTGGTTGGAAAAGAGTTGCCATTAATCTTGGACACCAAAGAACCCAGAGGTTATGTTAAAGAAAAGACGCAGCTGCAGTTCATGGGCCAACATATACTCATTAGTGTTATTTATTTTAAAAAAATGCAGCAATCAATCAAGAACAATTATAAATATTTCAAAGTCCACACATCAGCATGCCAAATAATAAGTAAATCAATAGGTATCCGACTACGTTTGGAACCGTGATTTTGCAAAAGCGTATAAATGGATAATATTTATGATATTTAGCGTCACTCAGAATAGAATACATGTATAAAATTGTTTTAAGGACATTATGACAAAAAAATTTTTTAAATACAATATTTTGGCAAAAAATTAACTTAGAATAACCTTTATTCCGAATGTTCTCCTTTTGTAAATAATGCTTCTATTGTATTAATATTTTGCCTGTATTCAGTTCAGACCTCTGTATAGAGGTTCAACTAGAATTTTTGAAACGCATAACTTGGAAGTCGGTTTATTTATGTTCTACGACAACAGAAGGGAGAAATTTTAAGAAAATACGCCGATAATTATTTCAAATGGTTGTAACTCTGAAAATAATGTGAATTTTTCAAAAATCATAGTTGAGCCTCTGTACAGAGGTCTGAAACTATAAAACAGGCAAAATATTAATACAATAAAATTTTACAAAAGAACATTTTGAAAAGGTTATTCTAAAGTATTGTCAAAATATGTATTAAATAATTTTTGTCTAATGCCCTTAAATGTTATACATTATTATATCTAAGTGACACTAAATGTCATGAAAATTATACATTTATGCGCTTTAAATCACGGTTCCGGACAGTCGAACCATAAATAAAATAGTCGATACAATTATAATTATGAAAGCGCATCACTGATCATTGATCTAATATATTGGATTTTTTTTTCTGGATTAGTAATGCATGAGTTTATTTGGTGAAATTGTCGAATCGGCCGCTTCTCCGCCAAATTTAGAAAAATCGCGTATTTGGCGCGTTTTTGTCAAAAACGACTTCTCCTTCACTGGAGAACAAACTCAGAAGGGTTACCAGATTTAGCGCATTTATCGATTTGGCGAGAAAATACTTGGGGCGAGAAGCGGCCGATTCGACAAATCAACCGATTATTTTATGTTCCAACAAATATAATTAATAATTGCAGGGTTAACATAAGAAGTTTTCCTAAGTAAAAAGGATTCTTGAAATCCTTTAAATTCATATTAGAAGATTCTTAACAAAGGACAAAAGTCAATCAATTACAGTCACTCAAATACCTACTGATATGAGGTTGTAGCTCGAAAGAGCTGGGCACTCAAGTCATCCACCCAACAATATTATATTAGAATAATACTTAAACTGTGAAATCTTAAGTCTCTATCTAAGAATATGCAACCCAAAGTATTGTGTTTTTTTTCTTTTATCCAATTTTCTTAAATTTATTCTTCATTGTTTAAGTCACAACAATGTAAATTTTATTTTTATAAATTCAGCAGTTTTTTATTAATTTTATTTACCGTAAAATCCGGCGTATAACGCGCACTCTGAATACAAAAAATACGATCGAAAATTAAGGGTGCGCGTTATACGCCGGGTATAAAAACGGTAGCTTAAAAAATAACAAAATGATGGGCACAAAAAAATTTACTTCTAGATGTATCGAAACACAGTTTATTTAAAAGAAATGACTTGCTTTATGAACAAGAACAGTTGTAGTTCTAGAAGTATACTATTTTTTCAAAAGTCTAGGATAGTATCTCGAATTAATTACTTCAAAACATAAAAATATTAACATACTAATATTTCAGATTTCTTCTTTAAAAAGGGGGTGCACGTTATACGGCGAATACACCTAACAATTAAAAAAATTAGCTTGAAAGTATAGGTGAGCGTTATACACCGGTGCGCGTTATACGCCGGATTTTACGGTAATAATAATTCGAATACCATTGGAATAATGTGTTTGAAACCTTTAAAATGGGAGCATTATATTAATACTATTAACCATAGTTATTAATAATCTTAATTCTTTGATTTCATGACAAAAACTACATTTATCAGTAACTGATTTTTTAACGGCTGACTGTCTAAGAAATTTCTAGAAAAATTTAGGGAAAAAAGAATTATATAAATTACATTCTTTGTTGTGTTAAGAATTAAATATTCAACATTTGTCTTTATTTATAAAAAAGTTATGCTTTTAATAAAACTTATTAATTCTTATTTTTTCCAACAAAAGTAACAAATATCTGATAAATAATGATTAACAGTCAAATTAGTCATCACTAAACACAAAGATACAGAAATATGTTAACTGTGTTTTATCTTTTAAAACATTAT
Organism: Trichonephila inaurata madagascariensis; assembly: GCA_019973955.1. Classification (NCBI taxonomy): domain Eukaryota; kingdom Metazoa; phylum Arthropoda; class Arachnida; order Araneae; family Nephilidae; genus Trichonephila; species Trichonephila inaurata. Next base: position 17,959 of record BMAV01015584.1, on the reverse strand, counting down.
TTAAAATATTTTATACATATAAATCCAGTAATTTCTTTCCCCAATTTGTAAATAATCACTTTCATGCAACCAAGTAATTCTAGATTTTTGATATATGGTGTTACAGAAATGTCTTTGCAAGCACAACAGCTAATGGAATACTGTTTTCGACAAAGCATATTTAGCGATATTATCACATTTTGAGTGTGAACTATCAATTGTTTCTCGTTATATTAATGGTGTACAGCCGAGGCAGATAAACAGCAATCTTGGCTTCTGATTTATAAATGCGTTGGGCATATACGTCAAAAATAAATGACACCCTAGAGAGCCTGAATGCAAGCGATAAATTTACCAGAGATTAACAATCTTGTTCTGTGCTTCAAAGTGATACAATTTTGCTGTGTTTCCATGTTTCGTTGTAAGAATCTCGAATAAAATTTATCTATACTTTTCGACTTTAGAATACCTTGATAAAGAGGAAATGATATTTTTCAATAGAATAATTCGAAATAATGTTGATTCATTGTATTTACTGAATTAATCTATTTATTAAGTAAACACATTAATACGATGGCTTTTAGATTATTATTTATATTTATTTAGGAGAATACGATAATTTTCAAGACTAAGTTAGGACAAAACTAATATAGTATAATACATTGTTTATATATATATATATATATATATGTAGGATATTCCATTTGTAAGAAGTTAGATCATATCACATTTACCGAGGGTCGGCAATTCCTAATCAAAACAGTATTCCACATCAACGCCATCTAGCGTCCTTTTTTTAAAACGCCGACATGAACCTTTTTTTCTCCAGAGGCCCGCAACAGCTTCGTCGGGGAAAGTCGTGTTTCGCGCGTCAGCTGCCACTTTCGTCCACGCGCCAGGCGGTAAATCTTAATAATTGCCATAACGAGTTTCTATCATTCGTCCGCGCCAGGCGGTAAAGATGTAATAGCACCATAATGAATTCTATTTAATCTCAATTGCCTCCCTTAAAGTAATGTGATCTAACTTCCTATTCTTCCGAAATATGCTTATCTAACTTTCCTATTCTTTTGAAATATTCCCCATGTAAATACTCCCTATAATTCTTAATAAATTGTTTTGGTTGCCAACTAGTTTCTTTCTTGAACTATATTTGTCTACTTTTATTCAAAATTAACTAACACACACCTAAAAACCCCTAGACACCACGCCATAAAAACCCCGCCATCTGAAGAATCAATCTTTTGGAAGATTTCGGTTGGATTCCCACAAGAAATAATTGGGGGACCAGCTCAAGGATGATTTAAAATCTTCTTTTCCTAACCTTCTTCTTTTTGAAAAAAATTTGACTTAACGCTCAAATTAGGGACTGACTGAAATGTAAACAAACGGTTTTGCCTCTCATAACCATAACATACCCAACATTATGGCAACAGTGTTCCTTTTACTTCGTCATTACAAGCGCTTTGATGAAATTCAGTGGGTCCATTTCAAGCTTCATTAGCAGGAGTCCAGCCAGAACTTTTCAATTACGTTTTAAACAACTGTATAAGGTACTGTGTGTTTTATTATGTTCTTCATTAAAAAGAAAATCTCTAAAGAAGAATTTCAGAAGCCATCGTCATGCTGTTAATATCAAAATTGTGTTTGAATTTTTTAAAGTATAATTCATATGTTTAAAGCATATGTTTATCTTTAAAATACTATTTTCTATTTGTGCATATTTAATCGCCGTATTAAATTCTTTGCAAAAGTATATCTTTTAAAATATTAAAATCGATGAATATTCAAGTTATTTTTTAACTTTTTGCAATTCATTTAAAACAATTGATTTATTGTATTTGATATGTTGTACAATATGCAAAACTAAGGATTTCCGTTTTTGTTGCGTCACTGACCTTGACTGTGCCTCTTAGCATTAGGATTCATAAATCCATCATTCTCAGGATAAATATTTCTAGCAATTTTCGATTACTGATCTCTTTTTACATTTTTTCCCCCGCAGCTGTTGTGTAATAAATTAATCAAATTTCCTGTATTTTGAGAAGAAATTACACTGAATTATTTTTTGCTTTTCATTTAAGAAAGCATCGTTCATTTTTATAATTTATTGATGAAACATCCTAGATGATCCAATTTTAATGGTGTGCTTTATCATTCAATAAATAGGAATATTTTTGAAGGTTCACTTTGACAGAATTATTATGCTTTCTATTGAAACGTGTGCTTATTATTAGAATTTGATGATGAGATAGATCCTGAATGATTTTATTTTATTGCTGTAATAAAAATATATATATGAGCTTTTCATAAGTGACTAATAACTTCTAATTGTTTCGTTTCGAATGATTAAATTCTTTTTTCATTTTGTAATAAATTTAATTTCGGTTTTTAAAAAAAAAAACACAAGATTTCACTTTTAATTTATTTTTTACTTTCCAAATTCTTTTATTATAACAATTAACTGATATATTAAATGTTTTTTATAGAAGTTTTTTTTTTTTTGGTTAAATTAATAATTGAGTATTTCAATTTAAGTATTGCACTTTTAGCTCACACTATTGTTTTTTTAAACATTATTGGTCTAAAAATATTTTTAAGTGTAAAAGTTTTGAGTATTTCATTTTATTTTAATGTATTTTTGGTGCATTACAATTTTATCTTAAAAATTTTGTTAATTGAAAGCGAGATTTGCTATATACTATAGTGATACACCATTGTTATTGTTGGAACGTGACGAGTTTAGTTAATTCTTTTAGTTACTAAATAAAATTTAATTTAAATTTTAAAATGGCCTATCTCGGCAAAAGGTCGACGTGAAGATTTATTCGTCTTAGCCACAGGGCTATTTGAAATTCGATAAAATCTATGACCATCGCTACTCTCAAGAAGACCTAATTACTAGTAATTGAAGAATATGACGAAGATCTAACCAAAAACCTACACGCAACGATAGTAGAGGATCGTAAGGCCAAGGAAGAAAAATTACGCATAGAAGCCAGTGCAGAAAAATTACGCATAGAAGCCAGTGCAGAAAAATTACGCATAGAAGAACGAGAAGAAAGAATACACATCGAAAAAATTGAAGTTTGATGAACAAAACGTAAAGACAATTTGAATTGGAAAAGTTGAGGATCCAAGCGCAATTTAAATTAGGTGCTGATGATACATCTGAGCAGTAATATACTAAATTTCACGTCAAAGAAGTGTCAAAATTTAGCACATCGTTTCGATTTGAAAGACATCAGTCTTTATCTTAAATTATTCGAACGTCAAGCGCAGATACTGGATATAAATCAAAAATTTTGGGTTCTCATCTGTTGGAAGCTTATTTACCGGCTGAAATATCTCACATCATAGCGAGAACCTGATGACAAAGCTCACTCTTACGAACATGTTAAAGACTTACTACTACAAACGTTTTAAGCTAACACCAGAAAAAATTTCGACAGCTATTTGTTTCTCATCAAGGCTCCTGAAGAACATGGATTGACGATTTCTACCATGAATTAAATAATACTTCAACGGTTGGATAGACGGTTTTAAAGATAGATACTTTCGAAAAATTATCTGATCTAATCATAACGGATCAACTTAAACGGAAAACACCTTTCAATTTAAGAATATTACTTGATGAATGGCAAAATATGAACTCTCCTGTTCGAAATTAGCAGAAAAACTCGAAGGAATTCGAAGACGTTAAAAAGACACTGAAACAAGGGGCAATCCATTTGCGAAGGAAACAGAAATTCAAGCCCATTGAAAAACTCGTAGATATGGAAGCACCGAAAAAATTCGAATACTATAACAGAACAGATAAGAAGTTTCCAGCGTCAACAAATTTCAACAAACATTATCAATCTCCTGTCACCAAGTATGAAAATGTTCAAAAGATGTCAAGACAATGCACAGAAAGGGTATTACAACAAAATTACGAAAAAGCACCCAAACTACAATGCTCAGACAGATTATTCAAAGTCACGGAAATTCAAGAACGTCAGAGGGAAACTTGCACACTCGTTAAGGAAGGTTTACGTACTAAAATATTTTTTCGGAAGAAAGAAAAATCCTGACGCTTATAGACAGTGTATGGTAGTACCGTAAGTTTGCTGCGAGAGAACACAAGCAGAAGAATCATGGACCCAACAAAATTATCGAAGAATAAAATACTTCTCACAGGTATTGGCGAAGCACAGGTGACAACTATCGGTTCCTTTGAACATGAATTTAGTGACAATATGAAAATTATTCATTGACTTGGCATGTTACCTGCCGATAAATTAAAATTCAGAAGCAGTTATTGGGTCAGACCTTTTGGAACAAGCATCGATAAGTTTCACGAAAGAAGGAGTTAAATTCAACAAATATGAAAATCAAGAACTTATGCAAATTATGCAAATATCTGCTGAAAATCTTCAAGAAGAGCTAGACCTGCGTCATGTTGAAAATTGCCGAATTAAGAAGGAACTCGAGAAGTTAATACAAGATTATAAGCCAGAAAAAATAGCATCTACCGACGTCACAATGAAATTATTCTGAAGAAGACGAAGAACCAGTATGTCAACCACCTCGTCAACTAGCGTTCACCGAAAAGACAAGAGGTAAAAAGAAGAACGGATCGTCGAGAATGTGTGTATTGACTACAGAAAGTTAAACCGAAGACACAACAAAGAAGAAAGATAGCTCCAATGTACAAAGAAGGGATTATACGTCCGGGATTCATCGGAATATGCAAAGTCCGATCGTAATGGTAAGAAGAAAAGATGAGATGCAATTTTACTGCTTTTATGTCTCAGAAGAAAAACTGGAAAAACTTCAACTAGAAATGTCAAATCTTCAGAAAAATTTCCAAACTGATCAAAAAGTGTTTTCGAAGACTTTTTGGAAGAGGTGGACAATTTGAAATCTAAGCTTTATGAGCTTCATACCTGCAAAGCAAGACGTAGCCCTTCAAGATACTCGAGTAAATAGTATAATGCGCAATTTGAAACAGAGAAATAGTGCAACTAAAGTGAATTCACTAGAAATAGATATGAAGTGGTAAAGGTTGGTCATCACAAAGGACAGAACTCCACCACCACCTCAATGATTTAATGAAATATTTTTGCCTAAATTAAATTTTGGATAGTAATTATTATATTTAATCTTTCTCATATTATATCCTTTTCGAGAAATTAATTGCTATTATGTGGTAAAACTCGTTTCCAATAATTATCTTATATTCGTTTGTAACAATTATTATATTTTTATAGTATTATTCTTTTACCTTTCGAACTATTTGAGAAAGGATATTTTTTTTTTTTTTTGTGTTTGTGATTTACAATTTATTTAGTTATTGCAAGTCGCAATATATAGAATATTTTTTGGTACATTTTTATGTTTTATTTTAGATCGGAATTGTAAATATCGGGTACATGCATCTTTTCATCTGTATATTTTATTATAATAAGAACAATATTTTTTTTGGATTTACATTGCATAAACATTCATATATTTAAAAATTTATGGTTATAGCTGAATCAATTTAGCTTTCTTTAGTAAATAATTTAGCTCTCAACATTGTAAGGCTGAGACCAGCTCAGTCAGGAGGGTGATTTTGTAGGATTCCATTTGTAAGGATTAGATCATATCACATTTACCGAGGTCGGCAATTCTAATCAAAACAGTATTCCACATCCAACGCCATCTGGCGTCCTTTTTTAAAAAACGCCGACGCAGACGCTTTTTTTCTCAGAGCCCACTAACCTTCGTCGAGAGAGTCGTGTTTTCGCGCGTCAGCGCACAAATCCGCGCCAGGCGGTAAATCTTAATAGTACCATAACGAGAGTTCTATCATTCGTCCGCGCCAGGCGGTAAGTCTTATTAGCACCATAATAATGAATTCTATTTAATCTCAATTGCCTCCCCTTAAAAGTAATGTGATCTAACTATTCTTCGAAATATGCTTATCTAACTTTCCTATTCTTTTTGAAATATTCCCCATGTAAATACTCCCCTATAATTCTTAATAAATTGTTTAGTTCAACTAGTTTCTTTCTTGAACTATGTTTGTCTACTTTATTCAAAATTAACTAACACACCCTAAAAACCCCTAGACACCACGCCATAAAAACCCCGCCATCTGAAGAATCCAATCTTTTTGGAAGATTTCGGTTGGATTCCCACATATATATATATATATAAGTTTATTTTTTTATTAAATTCTATTGATATATTTAAAATAATATGTTGAAGTATAAAACGCTGATCACTTAAACTAAATATCATTCTGCATGAAAATTCTTATAACATAGGATTGTTCAAGTGGGTATTTCGATGGGAATTTTGAGTGCTGCTCAAGAAGGTAGATCGCATTTTAAGGAAACGATTTTATCAATAAATACAGTCGAACCTCTATATAATGAACCTCTATATTGCGAATTTTTCTATATAGCGAACTTTTTCCTGGAACCTAGAACATATCACGATTTTCTTCGTAAAATAACTTCTCTATAGCGGAGTGCATTTTCTATATAACGAAATTTTTCTTTTGTGATTCAATTTTTGTTACTCTCTTTTTTTAAAGTATTCCTGAAAAAATTTCAAGTTATTCTCTCTTTAGCACAATGTTATGGTGGTCATAAATCTTAAACTGGTTTTATTAGATTCTAACTCGCCGAGAGCAATGGAGCTCTGGACGTTTCATCCCAGAAGTGCAACCTTTAACCCCCATTGCCTAGTTCACTGGAAACATCTTCGATATCCTCTTTCACCCTCAGTGGAGTTGTTCCGTGTCCCCGTAATTATAAAATAATGTATGTTTATTATTACTTGCATGCTTTAATTCATATAAAATGCCCTTAAAGTTCATTAATTTTAGTATAAAATTATTTTCATAATATTGAAAATACAGTGAATCCTTCCATATTTTTTTTCTTGTTTTTCTTGCAGTTTTTCTTTCTTTCTTTCTTTTTTGATGCGTAATATATATAAAATAAGCATATATTAATTTTAAAAAAAGGTGTAAATATAAATTACTTTTTTTAATATATAGTGTTTATGAATTTAAAATTTACTTTGTGTGGTTTATAAAGTATATTAAAAGATGAACCTCTATATAATGAATTTTTCATACAACGAACTTTTTTCCGGGATTTAGCGACTTCGTTATACAGATGTCCGACTGTATCTTATTTTTTCTGAAAATTTGTTTCTCTCTGATAGCCATAATTCTTGACAATAGCTCTAGCTCGAATGTTTCATGAAAGTAAACTTTTTCTTAGTATTGTCATGCAAATTTTACCACATTCCCCTTAACCCTTTATCTACCGCATTACAATTTACTGCAGTTTTTGCCATGCAATATATTTTTTTGAATCACAACATTGAAAATTAAGGGATATGCATAAACAAAATACTCAACTTTGGAAAATTTAATCCGTTAGAGCTAATTAAGTAATAAAAGATATTCAACTGTAAAATTAATTATATACACTGTTCATTTGAAATAAATAATCAGATCGTTTCCTAAGGTCTTAACTAACATACAAAAAAAAATAAGACACTCATCTTTTGACATTGACTATTTTTTCGGAACAAAAATGACAATTACCGTAATCCTCTGAAAACGCAATTTCTGCTTTAAAACTATTCACCTTACGAGCTAAAATACTCATAATAGAACCCGTGCTGACATACATCTTGAAAGAGTGGATTTTAAAGAATATTCTTGCCAAGTATCGCGTTAGATTATTCGTAAAAATAGTTATTCTATGTAATTTTAAATTTAATGGTATTTATGAATACCGTCGGTAGATAAAGGGTTAAACCTTTTTCTAAAATCCGTTCAGTGTTCTTGTATGCCATTTTCCTAAATTTTTCGTTTTAATCAACCGAAAGCACAAAAATCTATTACAGAGGTGTAGGGTTATTTTACACGTATATCATCAAATAGGATACACTTCATTGATGTTTCTGATTCAATCTTTGCTAATTAAGCGGAGTTGACTTAAACGAGTGACTAGAGCAGGGGTGGCGAACCTTTTTGGATCAACGTGCCATTTTTTCTAAAGAAGTGTTTAATGAGATATAGACGTGCCGTCAAATAATTTTGACTTGTGTCATATTATTGGGAAAATAATAAAACTGAATACTAACAACACAAAACTATTTACTACAAAAAAATACCTTTTGCACTGTATAAGTATAAATGTTTTACTTATACGTGTAATTCAAATTAAAGTAACGTTAGTGTGCCCAATGGTTTCTAAGCAATTAACTATTTTTGCTTTGGTTCACTTTTTTTGACAAAAGGTTTTGTGATTTGTTTTGAAATGCCGTTTTACAGACGAGGTTCTGCATACCACTGTTCCAGGAGGTAAGACACTCACCGCTTTCTCGCCTTTACTGATAATGTCATGCTTCATGATTCACCAAGTCTGAAATTTTCTGTTACACTTACTATCTTGCACTTTTTGTTCTTTTGCTGTACTAGCCACGCTAAATAACAGTTAAAAATCGTAAACATAACACAAATAAACTTTAAAATACAGTTTTGTTGAAGAAATTGACTATGCTAAGCGTAGACAAACTTTACATTATAAGCAATGGGAGTCTACGACGAAACTAAGGCAAGACAATAACAAACGAGTGTTATCCCGACATCAGTCACTCGTGTTTGTGAAATTTGAAACTTTGAAATAAAATGCAAGCAATTTTGATTATTGGCGTGCCAGAAATATTGCGTGCCACTGGTTCGTCATCCCTGGACTAGAGGCTTTGTCCATATGGAGCTCAATTTTATCAAAGCCCTTTCCAAATAAAGTGGAATTTCTTCTTGAAAAATTGGTTCTAAAATATTCTACTGATATTAGAGTGAATTAATTTTGGCTTTACATGAGTCTTTTTTTTTTTAATTTGCCGTTGATAGAAAATCCTGGAACTACCATGAGTAACTTTAGGAACTTACACTGACGAACCCATTTCGTACATTCATTTCCTCAGTTGAGCATTAGAAAATTGATCTCTTCTTTTACTACAATCACTTAAATATATCCATATTTAATCGAGTGTTACCACAAATTTTCATTTTTCTGCAGTTAGGCGTTTTCTACATAATTTTCTTCAATTTGCTTATTTTCAGCAATATGTTTTAAAAAAGGAGACGAGTTTTAAGGTTTAAACATTTGTTTTAATTTAAATCCTTATGAATGATTTTAATTACAGTTCCGGAAGACATTCCTAGTTTCGGTGCAAGGAATCTTTCAGTCATCAGGTTTTCTTTTAGGATCACTGACGTTTGAACAGTCTTAAGAGGAAGTTTCGTTATCATTTTTTTTTTTTTACTTTCTTCTAGACGCTTTTTCCCTTTCAATATATTATAAATACCTTTGATAGATAATGCAATATTTTGAGCTATAACTGAGACCTTTACACCGCTTTGTAGTCTGTTGACTCGAATATTTCTCCTTGGAAAGCGTAATTACGTAACCTTCGAGGTTACATCATTTTTAGGAGCTATTTTTAAAATATATCTTTTATTTTACATTCCAATCTAAAGAAAAACTTAGCAGATATTTATTCTGAATTTTTAAAATTTTATCTCAAAATACAAGAAAGAAAATGAATTACGAAATCTTTTCCATAAAGTGTGAACGACCTTCTGTATAACGTTGAGGCAGTTACTGTAAAATTTAAATAATTAAAAACTATTATTTAGAGGTAACATATGAGTTATATGTGTTGAAATAATTATTTCTAATACATTACTAAACTAAAATTACATATTTTTTTAAAAAAGTCCTTGATATTGATTTTAATATAATTTACTTATCACAATGATAAAATTGCATTTATTTAAACATAATATTATTTGAAACCAAACACACACACACAAAATAATTATTAATTTAAATTTATTTGGATTCATTTTGAAATTCTACAAAAGTGCTTGCTGCATAACTAAATTTGTTTTTAAGTAAGTATAACTATAATAAAATGAGAGAGAGAGTATTTCTGATTATCTTAGAATAAGTCATTTTTGATTTTGAAAACAATATTTTAATTAGGAGACGAAATAAATAAATTTAATTTCACATACACAGACAAATATACATAGACAAGCATTATATCTACTTTCAATATCACAAATGAAATTTATATTTGTAAATACGTGAGTAAATAGAAAATATTGCTTGTTAATAATTATTTGCACATAAAGTTCTAATAATATTAAAATTCTTTTGTTAATGTTCGTACACGCGCATTAAGTGGTATAGTTAAAATATATATATAAAATTTGTATGTTTCTATTATATTAGTTTTAAAAAATTAGATATGAAATATTACAGCAATAACATTTATTTAATTTTAGTCTATTCTAGCAGAATGGTACAATTGATAAAAAAAGAAAATAGTTTGGGAATTTGATAGTAAACACACATTTTTTAAAATGATTAAGATTCGAAAATCACCTTTCGAAGGTTCGAAGAGAAAAACTTCACTATTCATTTTAAATAAAAGCTTTGAAATTCTTTTAACCCGGATTAAATATTGACGCCCAGTTTATTAGTATTAATTTTATATATCCTGGATAATGTATCATAGTCGTTTGCAAGAAATTAAACGCTAGCAATTCTTTATAATTATTGTTTAACTACATTAAACTTGTACAATCAGATATTTGTAAGATCGAGGTCATATAACTCTTGCATGATATCACTATCAGTTTCTTTATTCTGCAGCTTTCTCATAAGCACTTTATTTTTGAGTGTTAAAATTCATGTCACATTCTCCTGTTTTAATTTTTCCATACAAATAAAAAGTTGAAAATGAAGAATGAATATTATTGAGTTTATTCTTAATTGATATAAAAGTTTTGAAGGACCTTTTTGCAATAGGATTGGCAAGTTAGTTTCTATGATTTTCACTTTTCCCTTTACAAGTATTTTTTAGCCTAGATCATGCACAATTTTACAATGCAATACTTACAAATTATTAAAATTGAAGAAGTAAAGAAAGGACTTAAGTTTTACTTTGAAATTAAATATATCTGTGTTATGTGGAATAGGTAGCGTGTATATTAATTACTACATTAACTGAATACTATAATTATCCTTGATCTTCAATTAATCATTCCATAGAATGATTAAATATTTTTCAGCCTATATTGTTACTTGTTGTTACTTATGCCACCTGATCGACAGTAACATCAGATCTAGGCCCACGATATTCATCGCGACTAAGGGCTAGATTTTTACACCTGCCGTTATCCTTAGCTTTGAGCACCATGCGGTGACAGTACGATTTTGCTCGGTTCCACCTCAATTTTGAGAGAGTTAGTCCCTAGGGGTGGTCAGAGGCCTCCCGCCTCTCTTCCAATTCCACCAACTTCACGAGAGAACTTGCGGCTCGACCTCTATTTAGAGCACCATCATGCCGTGAAGGTAATACACATTTACAAACATCTATGCCTTCTCCGGGATTCAAATCCAAGTCCTATGGCACCGTAGTCAGCGTCACTAACCACTATATCGGTTGGGCGGCATATTGTTTCTTAATGTCGTTTATTAGAAATAACTGAAAACAGTAACTTCATTCTGTGTTTTTTTTTCTTGATAATTTGACTGCAAATTGGTGTTATACCATAGTAGACCTAGTTCATTTCCCGTAAACTGGTATCTCTTTTTAGTAAGGCCTCATATGTACCAATCGCCGCGGATAATTTTGACGCCCAGTTTCCTGCCCCCACCTGAGTTCTGGTGATGCGAAACTGTACTTAGGATTTTAATTTAGCCCAGAGCACCCAAGCCAGACAGGCATTCTAGGGATCTTTAACAGGCCGCATAATCATGTGATATAGCCGCTGATGAAAATCCACCGATTTGGGCCGGGATCAAACCCGCAACTTGTGTGTGTGACAAGGTCAGCGACAAACCAAATAAGCCACCTAGCCGGCTAACTTCATTTTGTAATCGTATTATTTTATCTCGTGATCAATATGAATGCAAAGATTTTTGTAATATTTCATTATTTTCATAATACTTGATAAATAATGAGACCATCAATGAATTTATTTCATGTACAGAATATTTATATTCCCATATTACAAGTTTACATTAAATATCTCGCTCAAAATTAAGTTTTAAAAATATTTAATTTCAAATGATTTTGATGGTTTTATATATAAAAAGTATAATAATAATAAAGAATATATGATTAGAATAAATGAAAACCTTTTGGTTGTGTAAAAAGTAGTGAAAATCAACTTAAATTATTATAAAAAGTAAAGTATAAAGTAATTTATTTCTCTGATTCTTCTTAGAACGGTTGTCACAACGGTATTAAATCGTATGAATAATTCATCATTTATGACAGTATCTTTCTGAGATGCATGTTTAACTATTCAGTTAACTAATAGAGCTTTAAGAAAATTACTTTTATGTACTTCAGAATAGTTAGGTGAAAATTAGAATGATTATGCTATTTGCCTTGGGAGATTTTTTTTGTTTTGTGAAGCACAAAAGAAATATAAATCATGATATCTTACTTAAACAATTCTCACATTTTCTTTTGCTCTTACTAGAAACTTATGAGAAAAACCTGAGAAGCACTAAAATATATCCTTTGAATTTAAATATAATTCATTTAATACTTGCCGTTTAAATATGTTTGACTATTTATGCTAATGTTATATATTTTTTATTACATTTTAAGATTTCTTTTAAAAGCGACACAACGCGTTAAGATAATCCTATATTATTTCACCATATGCGCTATATATATATATATATTGTGTGTGTGTGTGTGTGTATATATACGTGCATGCATATACAAATATTAAATACAATATCATTAGTTATTTTTAAACAAAAAAAGGATTGAATATAATTTTTTTAATTTTAGTTTACAATTATGATTCATATAAACGTTTTCTATTTACTGAAAATTTGACAGTAATACAGGCAATAACTCTATACTTAAGGAAATAAATGTGTATTTTGATATATTTACAAGCATAAATATCTATTTTTTTTATGTATTTATGAGGATCGCTTCAGGACTCGTATATAAAATGTTGATGGATAGTCCTATTTGTGTTAAATGTACTGAAATTCCAGTCATGAACGATTTTCCTTTTTTTTTTACTATTGGAAAAATAAAAATACATCATCACATTATTTTTCCGTTTTTATTATTTCATTGCTTAGAGTTATGGGTGATTTAAATGTATAACATTTTCTCGCATTCTAATTTTTTTAAGTAACAATTTAAATTTACAGTAAATGACCGTCATTCTTGAATGTTATTTTGAAACAGATATATTAAACTATTTATAAAATTTTCAAGTTCATTATTCATTTAAAACTAAAAATACAGTGAAAATCTTATAACACGAAACTGAGGGGACTAAAATATTTTTCCGTGTTAAAGGAGATTGTATATATATATATATATAACCCCACTTTTATATAAATTATTTTATAAATAAGCTGTCCGAAGTCAACAATGTTTATAATACTGCAGCATCCATTTTCTTAAATTTCTTTTCTCATATAACCTTCAATGTATGGCTTTCTTACATTTTCAGGTTTTTTTCCGGTTTTTTTTTGATAAATGTTCATCTCAACAAAACAAAGGGTTTTTTATTTACGTATATATATATACATGTTTTAAAAAAAACCCAGTGACAAAAAAACATCCATGAAATTTAATACAAAAAAAAAAACCATAATTTTTACAGATTTCCTTTTTTTCCTTTTTTTTTTGATCAAAAACCTTATGGTTCCCCATTTTAAGCGAAACAGCTTTTTTGTTTTTTTCCGAGCTTTTTTTCATTTTTTCTCGAAAAAAAAAATGTTTTAAAATAGAAAAAACAAAAAACAAAAAAAACAACAAAAAAAAAAAAATTTGGGAACCATGCGCGGGGTTCCGAACTCACTGTTTTTTATAACACTGCGATGTACTGGTCAACAAATTTCCCAATGCCAACGGGAAAGAGATGGGATGTTTTTTTTTTGGGTCTGTGGGGGTGGAGGGTGAGAGTAGTTTAGATAAACAGAACTGACTCCTGTCATGGCTATTCTGGGGGGCTATTTCAAAGCTGGTTAGCCTCCCATTTATAAGGCATGTGAAACATTTTTTTTTTATTTCACCCCTTTTTTTAACCTTGCCCTTCCCATTTGGGGTGTTTTTCGTATTTTGTTCATTCCCATAAAAGAAATTTTTTTCGTGTTAAGCTTTTTTGGGCCGTGTTAAAAAAAAGGCATGAAAATACATAGCCCTTTTGGTGGGGACCGTTTTTTTTATGTGAACCGAACTTTCATTTTAAGCGTATTTCCCCGTATATTTATTCATATCTTTTTTTATATATCCATAAAATGTATGTAAACCCCTATTTTTTTTTTTCACATTTTTTCCCCCCCTTTTTTTAATGAATCCCTACATGTAACTTCAATTTGCGTTTTTTTTATTACAATAATGAATGCCATGCAAATGATAATTCGGCTTAGCATTTTTTGGGATCGATTCAAATCTAATCAGTCACGCATCTTTTCCAGAAATTTAAAAAAATATGATATACATGTAAGAAATACGTAAAAAATATTTTCGTACTTTGAAAACAAACTTGAAGTAGTAAAATTCATCTTCTGGGTCTTGTTTTGCTCAACTTTAAATAACAGATATAATTAAAAATTTTTGTTATTTATCAGTTTATTATTTCATATAAATCAGATTAAGAAATTTTCCCCCCATTTCAAAAAAAAAAATTGCTTCAAAAGTTTTTTTTTTAAAATGAATCCTTTGGATATATAGAATGTTTTAATATTAATTTAATCCAATCTTTTCGTAAATACAGAAAAAGGGTAGAAAATCAGAATAGCCCCTTAGATAGTGTGTATGTGTGTGCGCGAAATATTATACTCCATGTATTATACACTGCTGGCCACACAAAATGTAACACTCTGAATGAAGCATGCAAACCATGTGGAATTTAAATCATACGTTGGCGGCGATGAAATAGGCAAATCATTAATATTATAGTGCAGACACGCATCTCTGGCAACCGTAATGTCACCTGCAAGCGCTATATAAAGGGAGAGTAGATTGGCGATTTGAAGTGCGGCAGTTTTTTTTCCTGTTTTTTTTGGGGTTTTTCGAAACTGATCCCCCGAAGTGTTGGAGCCTGGGGTCCCCCCCATGGTTTTACGCTTGCCATATTTCAACTGGATAATGTGCGACCACACGTGGCACGCAATGTTCAAGAGTTCTTCACCCATCAGATTGAAATGCTTCTTTGACCTGTTTGTTCTCCTGATCTGTCGCCAATAGAAAACGTGTGATCCAAACTTTTTCCCTCGACTGGCCCGAGATACATCCCCCCCCGCTGTTTTTATGAACTTGGGTAATATGGGGAAACTGAGAACTGTTTACTTTTGGGGCAAAGCAAAACCTCTTTTATTCCCCCGCCGGGCGTTTGACAGCGGTTTAAACCAAGAATGGCTACTACACTAACTACCGACTTTGTCCAAAATTTTTCCCCACGTCACGGGGACTGTAATTTTAATCATTTGATCTTTTTAAAAGTTTTGGGGCCCAAAAAATTTCCCGGGTATCTCTGATTCTTCTTGGTGTCGCAAATTTTGTGACCAGCGGGGTTTTATATGTTTTTACCCCAAATGCTGTTTAATTTTTTATTCTCACGGAATCCATTATTGAAATAAAATGCACTCAAATTGAAGTTACATGAAATTTTCATTAAAAAATGCAACTGAAAAATTGTAAAACACACAAAATTAGGATCTACTTACTTTGGGAAAAAATCTGTTTCAATGAAGATAAATACTCTGCTTTTTTTCATTTGAATCTGTGTTGACTTTTCAATGCCTATTTAGACCTCGTAATGTTTCCCAAGGGGCCCTTAATCTCGAGTTCATTGCACAAGAAAAGGTTAATTTAAGGGGGTTTCAAAAACAAAAAAACTGGGGAAAAAAATACTGGGGTAAAAAACATTTTGTGTATTAACACAAATTCTCTATTTTTTGACATTATGTTAATAACAAGATAATAAAAAATTATCAATGAAATTTACTTATATTGAGAATATAAATATCTAAAATATTTCGTGAATTTGAATATGCTAAAAATGTTTGTCTAATACATTGACTTATTGTAATTTTACTATCGTTTTCACTTTTTTAATTTAAAGAAAACTGATTTATAATTCAAAATTATAAGAGAGAAGCAAGTTCTTAAAAAATTTCACATTTAAACTTTAAACTTAAATATTTAAAGGGTTTTACACCTTCGGACATTTTTTTGAAATATATAAATTTTTCAACGAAAAAAAAGCATTTTTTTTAGTTGAAATGGGATATAAAACTAGGAATTCAATACAATTTTCCCACAAAATTAAAAATAATTTTGGATTTTTTGGGAATTTTGGGGTGAAATTTTAGTGAAAAATTGCAGTTACGGTAAGGCTTTATTGAAAATTCAAATTTGATTTTAAAAATATTTTAAAACATAAATAACACCCTTATTTATATTTGGAACTATAAGTTTTTTTAATATTTTTAAAATTTTTTAAAATTGTAATTTTTATGAAAGAACTAAATTTTTTTACAAAAACTAATTTATTTTCTCAAAAAAAGTGCAAAAAACACATAAATATACACACAGAATTAGATAATGTCTAGACTGCAGATAAAACAAAAAAACATTTTCTAAAAACCAATTCAATACCCTTTAAAAAAAAAAACCTTTAGTAACTTTACCGTGAAAAAGAAATTTAAAAATATAGTTTTCAGAAAATGCATTTAAGAAATACATTTTAAAAAAATTTTCTACTAACTGTACATTTTTTAAATTCTTATTTATAGGTCAAGACCTTTTTGCACATGCTTAACTAATTTGGACTTTTGTAATTTTTTTGATGTTTTTGGAGGTTTTATAGACTATAACTGCGTTTTTTGTAAATTTTGATAAAAGGATTACAAAAAATTCTAATAAATTATTCAAATAATATTTATGCAGTACGTGTTTTACATCTTTATATGAGTTAAAATATTTTAAAAAGATTTGTAATACTTTTGAAATTTTTAAAATATCCCAAAGTTTTACGCAAAAACACGATTTTTAAGAAATTAATGATTTGTTTTTCATAAAAACTAAAATACAAAAATTTTACAAGATATTAGATTTTGATTCATAACACAGATAGAACTAATTAAAACAGTTTTGAAAATTTCAATTCTATATCTTAAAAAAATTTTTGCGTAGGGGTCCTTTGGTTTTTTGTTTAAACTTCATTTCGGTTTTTTTATGCTATAACCCCAGGTATAGTAGAAACAAAATAAAAAGTTTTTTTGGGAAACTTAAATTATGGGATTTAAACAAAATCATAAAAGGAATTTCAAAATATTCACCAAAACGGCGAATTTTTGGGGAGTCACATACCAAAATTTCTTATAAGTGCATTTAAAACTGTAAAGGGTACCATAATTTATTCTAGAGAAGTCATTGCGGTGTTTTTTGGCACTAAGGGCAATTGCTTTAGATACTATTAAAACATTTTAAATGCTATAATGAATACTTTTAAAATTATTACTTTCTTAATTTAAAATTCTTATTTACAATTTTCAAATAATCTTTAAAGGAAAATTTTCTTATAATACGTATTGGTTAAAAAAAAAAGCATACAAACATTAGGGAAAAATTTTATCATTCAATTAAATTTTGGGGGGTCCCCTTGTCCGCCCAAGGGGGGACCGAAACCCCTATGTACAAATTTAAAATGTTCATACTCATTCTCAAGTTGTAAATTGGTTTTTCCCTTATGTAGTTTTTTTTTTGTATTTTTCGCAAAATTCGTTCTTCAGTAAAATTGTCACTGAAGATGCATAGTCAACAAAACTTCATTGAAAAACCTCAATTTCGATAAACTGTTGCTCTTATCTTACTGGAAAAGTTATATTTGTTCCATTGATTGTTAATAAGTCTT